>JAMZAV010001265.1:0-379426 GCA_024449915.1 Sweltsa coloradensis
ATGCTATGATGTGATGATGATGATGATGATGATGATGATGATGGTTGGAAACTCACCTACATTCATCTCCTCGGACGCCACCTCCAAATGGCCGGGTGTTGCTCGCCTGCGCTAGGTCGAACCACACCTGAACCGCCAGTTGCACTATTTTTTTCTGTTAAACGGTACAAAATTTGAAATAGTACTGGCGGGTGAAAAAAATCGTGCAAGAAGAAACTATAGGTTGTAGATTAAGATATGTAGAAACAATACACAAAAACCCGCTGTTCAAAATTCAATTTGCTGGTTTGAGTCGGGTAATTTGAATATAATTGTTGATTCTGAGGTTATGTCCCGCCAAAAAAAACTAACTTATTACATCAGAATTTTTTCAACAAGTAAAATTTGAATGTGGCTTCTCACCGGAAACAACATAGGACGTCACCCGGAGGTACGGAGGGAAGCTAGCAGATAGCTTGCCAAACAGTTGTGATTTACCTACCAACGACGTCTAGGAAAATCTTCACTGAGGGCGGGAATCCAAAACCCAACACAGAACCGAACAATCGACTTTATATTTTATATTTTGTGGTGGTGTTTATTAAATAATGTAATAGAAATTCTTGAATTCTTAAATACATAAACAATTGTTTCTTTACAACCATGGCCAGTTCCCTATTCAAGTGATGTCAAGATTGTCTTGTCAATTAAAAAATATCAGCTGTTCCCATAGGCTGGGGCGTAGCGAGAAGGGTGGTGGGATGAGGGCAGTAGTGGAGGCGCTACGGCGGGGCACTTGCCCCCCAAAAATAGCTTGCCCCCTGTTTGCTCCCCCCTCCTCCCGTTACCAAATGCCTACCGCACGCATATTACAAAAAATGGTAAATCGTCAAATCACAAATTTAATTTTGGTAACTTCTTAGGATAACGTCCATATGTAGGTAGAACGTAATCCCTTGAGTTCCCATTTTCAGTTAAAATATGACGAAATAACTGTGGTATGGTCGATTTTTTTTCGCCTTCGGCGCAAGGACCTCCGGCAGCATGGGGCTTTGCCCCAGACCCCACCTACTTACCACTACTTGCCTCCTCGGTCTATTACCTTGCCCCTTCTTTGCCCCACTATTGTTTTTTGGCTGGCGCCGCCACTGGATGAGGGTGTCCGATCCCCCCCCCCCCCCCCCCCCAGGAGAAGGGCATAATAATACTAAATAGCACTTTGTACTATGTAAAATACATATTAAGATTTTGAAACTGACATAGTACGCAGATCTTCACAATTTTATAAATAATTCGGCAAAAGCACTCTAAAAACTATTAAAACCTTGGAATTCACAAACGCCTTCTATAAACCGAGAAATCTCACAAACAGTGTTGCAGATCGACTAACTTAGACGTGTCAAAATAAATAAACATAACCTTGAAATGAAAATGTCCATATTTTCTCAACCTCATCGTCATTGTAATAGATTGTTCATCTTATTTCAAGACAAAACTTCGCAATGAGCTTTAAAACAAGTCTGCTACAGACACGAGCACAGTTTGAATGTTGTCGACGTCAAAATGGAGGAGTTTGGATGTTTCGACTTCTACATGGATGTTTGTATAGGTTTCAACCAGGGACTCTGCCACTTGCACGATCGTTCTCTGAGCCTAATACACCACCGCACCCACAGCAGCACCCAAAAACACTGAAAGCATTACTGCGTTCCCCACAAGGTAAGTTTAGTTTAGTTTACTTGGTGTCTGTCTTCCCACTCCGCCGCTTCCTGTAAGGCCAATATTAAACAAACAACACTTTTTCCCCCAATGCCATCATTTCAGCCTGTCGATAAAGACCATGTTACAGGAAGCGTTGTTGGCCTAAGGGGAATTTAATTATTCCCCTAAGGCCAACACCCTGCATTGTATAATTGAATATATAGGCCTACGAACAAGGTTTGTTGGCCTACAGGGAATTTACTTATTCCCCTAAGGCCAACAAGTGTAACATGGCTTTATCGACAGGTAGTAATGATGGCATTGGGGTAAAAGGGGTTCATGGCCTTACGGGAAGTGGCACTGTCTCATGAGACGTTAAGCAATATCCAATCAAATCAAAAACCAAATAAACGGAGCCGTTCCACAGTGCCACTTCCTGTAAGGCCATGAACCTATTTTCCTCCCAATGCCATTATTACTACCTGTCGATAAAGCCATGTTACACTTGGCTTGAGGGCGCCAACCGTTAAGGCTATTGTACCGCCTCTGACCGATAATTTGAAAGTCGAAGAAACATGTCTGAAAAGTTTGCTGAATGAAAGAAGGCCTTTATACTAACAGAAAAAAAAATTGTGAATTTTTTTGGGCGGGACATAACCTCACTTTTGGAAATTATATTTAGATTTTTGGACAAAAGTGTGATATACAAGACTAGTTCAAAATTAAATTTTGAGAATCGGTTTTCTGAACAAAGTTCCTAAACACCTTTAGCTACAACTTGACTATAGCTAAAATAGTTTTCTGAAAATAACAGTTGGTGTACGAATTTTTTTTGTCAAACGGTACAAATACGAGTTTTGTACCGTTTGACAAAAAAATTCGTACACCAACTGTTATTTTCAGAAAACTATTTTAGCTATAGTCAAGTTGTAGCTAAAGGTGTTAAGAAACTATGACCAGAAAACCGATTCTCAAAATTTAATTTTGAACTAGTCTTGTTTATCACACTTTTGTCCAAAAATCTAAATATAATTTCCAAAAGTGAGGTTATGTCCCGCCCAAAAAAATTCACAATTTTTTTTCTGTTAGTTTAAAGGCCTTCTTTCATTCAGCAAACTTTTCAGACATGTTTCTTCGACTTTCAAATTATCGGCCAGAGGTGGTACAATAGCCTTAAGTTATTATGCGCCACTCTAGCCTAGAGGACGTGGAAAGGACATACTCAGACCCGCGCTGGACAGATCAGACACAGGCAAGGGGCGGGAAGGGGGGGGGGAAGCCTCCTTACAACAGGGTTATTAAGATATATGCTCACAACATTCACAAAACAAATCACTATCATCACTCGAAAATGTGTACCCTAAAATATAAACAGACATTTCTAATTGGAGTCAGTCAGTAGGCCTTCACACAACTGATATTTCGTCTGGGCCCGGGTAGAATTTGGCCAAAATTCCTCTGCTGATCGAAAAAGACTAGAAATTTGTATAGTCTATCTCGAGTACATCAAATATAGTAGGCCTATGTATTTTGTAGGGTAAATTTTACTTTTCGAAACTAGAGGCGAGCTCTGGCAGAAAGGCAGTCATCATCGGAAACCCCCCTTAACGACCTCCCCAATGACGACGAGAACGATACGAGTGATGACAAAGACAAAAGAAAAGTTTCTTCATTCTTCACCTTGCCTGTGCTGTGTCTGGATCTGACCAGCACGGCCCTTACTAAAAATACTCATCACCAATTGATAACCAAATAATAACTTCTTGTAAACCATAATAACCAATTGATAACCATTTGTAAACCACTAATAACCACCAAAGAGGCTTGTGAAATGGATGATAACCAACTGTAAACCATTTAATAACCATTTGATAACCTATTGCAAACCAGAACATCACCAATTGACAACCATGGTTATTATAAATCTTTTAATAACCATTTGATAACCATTTGTAAACCTCAACTAGTAATAACCAAATGGTCACCATGGTTATTAGTTGGTTATTACTTTTTTCTGAGAATCTTATAACCAATACATAACCAAATACAATTACCATGGATATTAGTCACCAATTGGCAACCATGGTTATTAATTGGTTTACAATAACATGAAGAACATATACAAGCCTTATCAATATAGGCCCTACTATCAATATATGTTGTTAATTTGACAAAATATATATTTATATGGTCACCTGCAATGCATGCAATTTTAAAAATAAAGACAAACACAAAAGCTGTAGGCCTATTTTGCACTGTGTAATAATGGCATAAGCTAGAAAGTCATTATTTTTTGTCAAAATACACAAACCTCTAGGTCTAATTATTTTCTAGCACAGCATAACATTATTAAAACAGTTTATTTCATAAGAATAATTAACTTGTTTAATGATAGCAATTATCGTAAAAATTGGCCCCGACTGGGCTCGAACCCAGAACCTCCGGCTTACATGACCGATGCTCTTCCAATTGAGCTATCGGTTTTGTTTGTTATCATTAAACGAGTAGGCCTATGTCCTGAAAGCAGGCTTGGCTATTGTACCACCTCTGGCCGATAATTTGAAAGTCGAAGAAACATGCCTGAAAAGTTTGCTGAATGAAAGAAGTCCTTTAAAATAACAGGGGAAAAAATTTGAATTTTTTGGGCGGGACATAACCTCACTACTGGAAATAATTATATTTAGATTTTTAGACAATAGTGTACACATCAAATCTAGTTCAAAATTGAATTTTGAGAATCGGTTTTCTGGACATAGTTTCTAAACACTTTTAGCTAGCTATAGCTAAAATAGTTTTCTGAAAATAACAGTTGGTGTACGATTTTTTTTGTCAAACGGTACAAATACGAGTTTTTTTTCAGTTTTGTACCGTTTGACAAAAAATCGTACACCACAACTGTTATTTTCAGAAAACTATTTTAGCTATAGCTTAAGTTATAGCTAAAGATGTTTAGAAACTATGTCCAGAAAACCGATTCTCAAATTCAATTTTGAACTAGATTTGTTGTGTACACTATTGTCCCAAAATCTAAATATAATTTCCAATAGTGAGGTTATGTCCCGCCCAAAAAAGTTCACAATTTTTGTTCTGTTATTTTAAAAACCTATTTTCATTCAGCAAACTTTCAGACATGTTTCTTCGACTTTCAAATTATCGCCCAGAGGTGTTACAATAGCCTTAAAAACTCTTTTCTAATATTTAATTACATAATGGTGAAGATTTTCCTCAAAAGCAATGTCTTAGACACTGTCAAGATCATTCCATAAAACATGGAAAGCTAGCTCTTCATTCTTGCTACAACACAATATTAGTTTGAGAAGAGGTCACAATTCACAAATAAGAAAAGCAGATTTCAAGTAAACAAACTCATTGAAACATTATACAGAAAAGGTTTTGTTTTTCTGCATTCTGCAGTATACGATACAAGCTCGTGGCCCTATACCTTATAAGCAAGCCTGCGCGCTCACACTGACACAGGTTCCGTGGCCACTTGGAGAGGAGCGTCGAGCTATGGAGGAAGGAGTCCAGGGATCGAGTCCGATAGATACCAATAAAATTTAACCATCTCAAACTTCTTCCATCTAATGTGTATCTGTTACTTAGTATGTACATGTGTAAATTGAAGTCCTCAAGTCGTTGAAAGTACTTATTTTTAAGAAATTTGATTCCATCTTTTTGGTTATTTGAGTGACTACTAGATCGCGCTGGGTGTTCCTTACCGCTGGTTATCAATTGGTTTACAGTTGGTTATCCAATGGTTATTATATATAAACCATGGTTATCAAATGGTTATTAGTTGGTGATCAAAATGGTTATTAGTTAGTTATCAAATGGTTATTAGTTGGTTTACAAACTTACTGAGCAGTGGTTTACAAATGGTTATCAATTGATAACCATTTGGTCATATTTTGAAACTTTGGGTTTTACAAATGGTTATTAAAGGTTTACTAAAAGGTTATGTAAACCTTGGTTGCTAAATGGTTATCAATTGGTGATGAATATTTTTAGTTAAGGGGGTTTGTCCTCCCCTCATATTATCCTAGGCTAAGAGTGGTGCATATAATAACCTTCCTTACGATACACGCGCCCTTGAACCAAATAAACTAAAAAACATCTACTAGGCCTATATCCAGTGGCGGAACTCGGCGCCCGCAGGGCCCACCATGGAGCTCGAAGTTCTCTTCCGTAGACTAAAAAAGCCGGAGAGTACCCAGTAACTGAGCTAACTGAAGTACGAAGAGCAAAGAGTATTCAGGCAAACAAGAGTCCCAATCCGCGCACGCCGTAAAAAAACAAAAAAAAACAGTAAAAAAAACGGAATTTAACCCTGTTTGGAAAATATAATGTTTTCGTTTTTTAAAAATGACCGTTTTGTGAATTAAGCGGTTTGAAGATGAAATCTAGCGGATGTTTAGGAACTTTTAGCGTCCACAACTCAACAACAACTCACAAAAATTACATTATTTTGGTATTGCATTCAGCCCAAACATTTTTCTAAAACGCACCAAACGCACTCTAAAAACCTGATTTTCAAAATTTTCGCCTGCGGCGCTATTGTTGGGGGTGCTTTGATAATCTCCCGTTATGAGACACTTGACTATACGTTACAATAATGCGTACAGTATAATATTCTCTAATTAATAATGATTTTGTTAGTGCAGAGGGAATAGGACATATTTGGCAGTTTGCAAATAGCTACATTCGCTCGGCCAAGAAGCATCCGAAGTAATTGAGACTTTGCAAAGTTGTCAATAAAGCATACATGGACAGAACTTAGCCATAGATTTTTAAATTTTTGACATATCAGCCAGAACATTCTCGTATATATAGTCATTTTGCAGTTTTTTTTAACAAAATCAAAGTTCGTGAAAACTAATTATTGTTTATAATTGATTGTTTTAAATCAAATTTTAGAAATGTGTTATGCAGAGCCCTTCATTTCCTCTTTCAAAACATATTTTCGAAATTTCAAACACCTGTGGTGTCAGTCGGCCGAGCGAACAGCAATTTGCCTTAAACGCATGTCCTTGACTCTCTTAAAATCATTTAAATTGGCCTATAGAAAAAATTATGGATTTTAATGTTGCCCATGATAGATCCCAATTTTGAGTCACTGAAATATGTACCTATCAACCTTATGTCGAATGCATTACACTTATTTTACTTTTGTGCATGCTATGTTTTTACACTTATTGAAAGGATGTGATTGTGTCTTTGGGGAGGAAACTCTTTTTCACTTAGAGAATGAGGTGTGGTGTGTGGGGAGGGGAAGGAGGGGGAAAGGGAAGGGTATGGTGGCTGTTCCTTTGCAGAAATAACTTTTTACAATAATTAAGGTTAAATTGACTGAGGAACATAGGTAATCATTTGGACTGAATGTGCATGTAAGAAATTTATTAGCCACACTCAGGACGGGAAACATCATTTATTATTCTCGAGTCTTGAGTCTTGACCAATGTACATAATTGCAACTAAGAGCTCCCCACCCCATGCAGTCGTTTATGGCACCTTGTTCAACGAATTCTGTTGAACCGTGATCCAGCAGGGCTAAATGAGAAGTTAGTATATTTCTAGTTTGATGCAAACTGTGGTATGGGATGGCTCTATCCCTACACTCTACATAAAGTGGTCGACTGCAACACATGACTACATAGGCCTAAGTCATATCAATAGCTCATTAAAACTAAAAGCCTTTCCCGCCTAGTCTAGCGTCTCTTCATCACGATCTCAAAACAACCAGTAAAAAAAACAAAAAATGGAAAAGTGTGAAGAGATGATACAAGTAGGCCTACATTGTTGCAACAAATACCATAGGCCTAGCCGGAAGAATATCATTGGATCATAGGCCTAGCACACATACACCTACATGCAAATAGTGACTATATAATAACAGGCCTAACTACAAAATCACTGATAGCTGGTGCTAATTTAGGGTGTGTATGCTTTGTAACATAGGGACTATGATTTTTAAAAATTAGTCCCCCTCAAAAAGTTTAAAACAGACAATAGTATAAAGAAAACCAAAGCACAAGTACAATACGCAAAAAACTTTTACAGGGCTAACACTTCATTGACAACTATAGAAGTATACATGAATTAAATTATTTAGATCAATTGATTAATCACTCAGCAAAGCCTTGATTTGGACAGCAAGATCATTTTTGCTTCTACCGTTACGATGGTTGCCCGACACACCAAACTGCGACGTTGAAGAAACTTCTTGACGGACTTTTTCTTCATCAATACGCAGTTGGAAGTTCCGAAAGCCTCTTCAACACTTTCAATGTCGGCACAAATGTTTTTAAGAAATGTTCTTTCTTCATAATTGTCCGAAAAAATGTTGAATTTTAACATGAACTTGTCCTTGTGCTCTGGGAGACCGATGAACCTGACGACCGCCCGGAACTCGCCCGTGGCCTGGCTGAACCTGCGGTGTAGGGTGAAAAACTTGGTTGTGAGCCGCCAGGACATTAGTGTGCTCGGGTCGCCGATGTGGGGTGAAGGAACAGGTGGGGTAGGTCTGTCCACGTCTGGTCTGGGTGCGCAGAGGTCGTGTGCGCAAGCATCGTGTCAGGCCGACCACTCCAGCCGCATGATCGCTCTAAAGGGCAACTGTACTCGCGATTAGGGCAGACCGAGGCGTGCATCTCCAAATCACACGCAGGCATACGCAGCAGGCAGTCGAGGCAGGGTAGCTGCATCTCTGCAATCAGGCTCTCCAATGTGAGGTTCCGGCCTTTGATGAACACCTCCTGGCACAAGGGACAAACTGTGGCCGAGCTGTGCGACTTACAAGTATTGCACAGACTGTGCCCGTTCAAACACTGGTGTATGGGCTTGCACATTATCTTGAAACATACAGGGCATTCCAAAGATTTCATGAAGCATCTCTCCCAATCAGTAAAGCAGCCTCTTGCCACCAGGTCTTGCTGCGAGGTAGATCCGCATTCCACCTGAACTGTTGGTGAAATATTAGTCTTCGGTTCAACCAATATTAAAGTGTAGTTCAAAGCAAGTGCTATCTGTTTAACAACAAGCGCTGGTGACTTTGGCAGTAGAGTTGCCACTAAGAGATCCTTCTTCCCATGACCCAGTTCTCCACTTTTTCCTCTGCCACAGACCAGCACATCACCTTGGTCTGTCAACAAGGCCGTGCGGTATCCTTCTGCAATAACCTCGGTGATGGTGTGTTTCTCAAGGCCTGCATTCATTTGAGTGGGGGTGGTTCTGTTAGTCTTATCCCCAGTGCCCAACTGCCCTTCTGCATTATAACCAAAACTCCAGACTGTTCCATCTGTCCTGCGAACCACAGTGTGGTGATAGCCACAGGACACGGCCGCTACCGCTGATGATGGCTCCGATACTTGTTTGAAGGTGGTTATACTTTTAATTGAACCGAAGCCTCTTTCACTAAAATTATTTCTTCCTGCCATTAAGATAATCTGAGATACAGAGAGAAGAGCAGTATCGCAACAACCACATGAAATGTCAACAATGGCCTCCTCAAGGCTAGGCACGACGATGAACGAGGTTATGTTGTTGGTATGTCCAAGCCCTAGTTGGCCATGACCATTCCAGCCAGTCACCCACACCTCGCCTGTGTCCGCAAGAGCCACCGTGTGGTACCACGCAGCTGCCACCTTTCTTAATGCACGGCAGACCTGTCACTAGGACTGGGGAGGGACTTTTATCAGTGTGTCCGAGGCCCAGCTGACCATAGCCATTATCTCCACACGAATAAAGTTTCCCGTTATCAGTGAGAAACATGGTGAATTGATTTCCACAAGCCGCCTGAGTCACTCTTACGGTGGCGAGCGCAGGAATGAGACTTGGCGGAGTGAATGTGTCAATAACAGTTCCCATCCATCCGTTGTACTGATTCTTCCCGAAGATAAACACCTTACCGGAGACGCAGACAACGGCAGAGTGGTCGTAGCCGCAAGCCACCTGCTTGACGGTCTCACCCGAGAAGTACGATTGAATGCTCGGCTCAGAAGGTAGACCTGAACCCAATGCGAGGATGCCAGGCTTAGTTATGAGGATGGTCGACTTGGAATCTTCCTCAGCCATCCTGGAAGAAAACAGCTTGTTTGTATTAATACAACGCAAGGGGGTCAACCTCGTGGTCTTTACGTTATGACTTGTAGAAAAATTAAAGTCTTACTAACTCACAAATGCCCGGTATAAAAGTATGAATCGGGAAAACACATTTTTGCATCAATGTTTGGATTTTTCTTTGGATTGGTTGGGAAGTACACAGGTAATTCTCATGTGTAGGCCAGTATACCAGTACGTAGAGAACGTGGTGCGGTATTCTAACTTCTAAGCCCCTGTGACCGACGGTTGTGCTACAAGTTGCGAAACAGTCCTTGGAAGACTAACCGGTCTGGACTTTAAGAGAGAATGGGACACATTTGGCAGTTAGCAAATAGCTATTCGCTCAGCCAAGATGCATCTTACGTATGAAACTTTGCAAAGTTGTCAATGAAGCATACATTGACGGCCCTGTGGTCATAGATTTTCAAAATTCTGTCTTAATCATCCAAAAAAAATCACGAATATAGTCAATATTGGAGTTTTTAACAAAATCAAAATTCGTGAAAACTAATTAATTTTTTACAAATTATTTTAGAACAAAATTTGGAAATGTGTTACTGCAGAGCCCAATATTTCCACATTCGTGACTATGTTCAAAATTTCAGACACCTGTGGTGTCTGTCGGCCAAGCAAAAAGCAATTTGCCTAAAACGCATGTCCTATATACTCTCTTATGTGGGCTCTAGAAGACAAACTCGACCGGGGTGGGGGTAGTAGGGCCTGTGCCTGTGCTTGTGCATATATATTCTAATAAATTTTGTACATATAGTTTCCGTATGGATAATATTGATATCCCAGTTATTTCATTATGAAGTATGTGAGAGGGATGTCTTCAGTTCTTTTTGAGCATGACTTTAAGTAACATTTTCTGGAACACCACCAGATGAGGTATGTGTGAATGGAAAGTACCTCCCATATTATTATACCATACCGTATAATAGATTCTACCAGAGCGGCAAAGTTTGGTTGAGAGTGATTGTATGGTGGTATTCTGTTTATTGGTAATGATTCTCGTTGAAAGCCGAGGTGGGAAGCCACCTATCGCCGAATGCAAAGAATTTTACAAATGTGCAACTATGAAAGGCTGAAAAACACGTTTAACCTTTTCCAGCCCCATGACTCCAAATGGAATCATTAATTTTCAAATTTTAATCCGGGTATTTTGTATTTTTTTATTTGACCCCAAATTTTATTTTTTGGTGGGGAATAGTAACGAACATTTTTGAAGTTTTTATATTCAAAAGCCAAAATTTGCCAAAATTCCTTGTTAAAAAAAAACACTAAAAATCGTAGAAACAAATTGAAATTTGAATTAATTACCTAAAATGACTTACGCATATTTACCTGATTGCAAGCCTACCTTTTATGACACATTTTGTCAGTTAAAAATGGCACCCTGGCTTGGAATCGATGGCAAACTTATATGAGTATTTAAGAGTCAACTATACCTATTTGCAACATTTTTGGGAACTTTTTCTGCTTCCCGTTGTCATCCGATCGAGATGCAATTTTGCGTAATTGTTATGCAAAGATATGGTCACTCTTCTATAGTCATAGATTACCAAACATCATTGCGCATTACGCATAAAATAAAGTCCGACCAATTTTAATGACTATACAAAAATCCAAAATCCTAAAAATCAATTTAAACGACCACCATAACAGATGTGCAAAGGCTGGTAACAATCCGATAAAAACTGGCTTCAGGGAAAACTTCCAGAAAAAATCACTATTATTGCAGACTCTTAAATGCTACACTTCTTTTGTCTTTTAATCATGGGTCGGTTTGCATTCGGTGGCGGCTTGCAATCGAGTAAATACGGTAATAATAATAATAATAATAATAATAATAATAATAATAATAATCATCATAACTCAGTTCCAACTATGTCGGGTTGAGTGGTGGTTTTCCAGGAAAACTGTAGATACTAAGCTTGCCAGACTTAGTGTTTCTTCCACATCATCCAACTCCTTCTTCTCCACCAATTTACTCCACTCTCTTCTGTCCTCCCACAGCTTTACTCTTGCCACATGCTCCCACACTTCATTCCGTTTTCCAACGTCTTCTTGAATTAATCTTTCCCATTTTTCTCTTGGCCTTCCTACTCTTCTTTTCCCCTCCTCTGCCGCTTCAAATTCTCGTCTTGGAATCCTCTCCCTGCCCATCCTTTTCATATGTCCAAACCATCTTAGACGTTCTCTTCCTAGCTTAAATTTCAATCTCTCCAATCCCAGTTCTTTCCTTATTTCATTACTTCTTATCTTGTCCATCTTTGTAACTCCCTTTATACTTCTTAAAAACTTCATTTCTGCTGCTTCCAGCTGACTCTCTTCTTTGTTCCCACTGCCCATGTTACTGCCCCATATGTTAATATAGGTACAAAATATGCCTTATACAGCAAAATTTTACATCTTTGTGGGAACAACTCATTCCATAGCAACTTTCTCACCAATTGATAAAACCCCTCTGCTTTTTGCACTCTAGATGACACTTCCCTACACACTTTTGCATCTTTTGTCAATACACTTCCCAAATATTTAAATTCTTCTTTTCTTCTAAGACTTCTCCACGTAGTACAATATTTTCTATGTCTCTAGGCCTGCCCTTTGTCTTCTTTTGCATACGCAAACATTCACTCTTTTTCTGATTGATTTTTAGACCAAACTCTGTAGTAACTTCGTTCCATCTGTCCACCTTCTCCTGCACTTCTCTGGCACTCTCACCCCAAATCAACACATCGTCCGCAAACACTAATGTTCTTGTGTCCCTTCCATCTGTATTTGGTTCCACTCTTCTTATAATTTCATCCATTACAACAGTAAAGAGTGTTGGAGATAACACACTACCTTGTCGCAAGCCCTCATTCACTTTAAACTTGGTCTGGAAATAGTTAAATACCTAGCTAAAATTAGAAAAAGACGCGAAAGTAATAATAATTGACTATGAAATGAAAGTCGTAATGTGTCTTAGTGTCATGAGGGAAGGGGGGGGGGGCTTTCCTCGTATCCACCCCTGATCTCTCGGAAGTTTATGATGACGAAACTCCTGGAATTCTCTCCCAGTCAGGATTGTCGTTGACGGGTATCGACCGGGACCTCCCGAATCAGAGTCGCGCGTGTTATGCTCAGGCGCGTAGGAACGCTTTGAAAGTTGGGGGGGTCAAAACCATCAGCAGGTTTTGAGGGCGGCAGCTGGGGTCTGGGGCAAAGGCCTAGCTGCCGGAGGCCCTTTCGCCGAAGGCGAAAAAAAATTCACCACACTGAAGTTATTTCGTCATGTTTTAACTGCACTCGGACTCTGTAAACAAGCTTTTACAGCAACAATCTACGATCTAAAAACTCAAAAAATGAACGTGAAGTGGCCAATTTTAGTAAATTTCAACCTAATTGTTGATGTAATGACGAAGCATACAGGCAAACAGTCGTTTTACCAAAGGTGACTGTCGAATTGTAAAAGTGTATGTTTCCCCCACCCCCCCCCCCCCTTCCTACGCGCCTGGTTATGCTGGAGCTACACCTCACACTTTACTTCTACAAAGATGCACAGAGCAGAGAACGGCGCTTGCTGACACTGGGACATCTAAACAAGAACCGGTGAAGCAGCAGGATGAAGGGGTCACAGTAGGCCACAGGATCGGGAGGGAGTTCACTCTGTTAAAAAAATATGTAATTTGATCTGACCTGCAGTCGTCGTTTTGTCACATTTTTATTTTTTTACAGCGTAAAAGTCTTAAATAACGGCAAAACATGCATCCGTGTTTCAGCAGTGTAAATAATTAAAGTACACACGATTTTGATTTTTTTTTACATAAATCTTTATTCTAGGACTTGCATGATGTACTATTTAAATTTTAAATGTTGTTTATTAAGTTTGAAACTGAAGGTATAAACTCTCTATTTCTGTCCATTTTTATAAAAGCCTTAGATCTACCATCAGTTCCAATGCCAGTAGGCTACATTGGCTAGTAGCTATATTCGAAAAACTACATCAAGTCGTAGGAAATTTTATCATATAGAATGCCCGTACAATGGCTAGTGGCTATAAGAAGGTTATTTTTTAAATATTCAGATATAGCTCAATAACATAGGGCCTAAGTGTTCAGATATAGCTCAATAATATAGGGCCTAAGTGGGCTGATTTCCAGCTGTAATGCGGGAAGACTACACGGCGCCCATATTACAGGGACTCCAGAGTGATCGCTTGTTCGTTTCGCGACCCAGAATTCTTTGTGGCTGGAACATTGCGCTGTGTTTTCTTGTGACAACTATTATCAGAACAAAGTACAACTGGCACATTGGCACTGTTGGTGACGGCCTCTCATACAAAAGCTGTGTTGTGTTGGCAAACCTCCCTGTATTCCATGCATAGAGACCATCAGACCAAACTAACTTTTGTTTAGATTACTAACCGTTACCCCCATACTTAGATTAGATAAAGTGACAAGTCAATTGTTCATTGTTTGTTCATGGAGTTACAGAACTATTTATAACTCCATGTTATTGTTGACGTTCTATTTGTGCAGCCGTACTCAGAACATGAGCTTAGACGTTGATTCCTTCAAGAGTAGACTACTATATGTTATGATTTTGCTGCTGCCGACATATATTTTGGTTTCAACAGCAATTTGACAACGTGAACTTCCGAGCAAAAATGAAATTAAAAAAATCCGTTTTCTAAGGCATTTACTGTAAAGAACGGGTCTAAAATACATCGCCAAAATTCTTATACACTTCTCGTTTTCACATGGTGGTAGGAGTGCTGATTACCGAAGTAAAATTGGCTCGAGTACGAAGAAATTTCGGATAAGTCGGGAAGAGGGGGAAGAGGGGGACAGGGGGGGGTGAATTAAGGGGATGTTTTACTGAAAATCGAGCAAAAAGTCTCCAAACGGATAATTTTCAATTTTTGTACAATTATTCCAAGGCTATGCGGGTGAACAACAGTAGCCTACAACAGTACAACAGATAAAATTACTTTAAATTTTAAAAAATCCACCGTTTTTTTTTTTTTTTTATATATGTAACAATACAAACTAACGCTATTGAGTTGCCATTGTTGTTGACAATAATGCATTTTTTAGGTAGGCGGGCCTAAGTTAGTTTCTTACTGCCATTTAATAATCGAAATAATTTTCTTGAGATTCATATTAGGTAGGCCTATTATATTCATGGCAGCTTCCAAATTGTTAAAATATACTCTATATTTTACCCAAACTTTGAATGGAAATAACTCGTAACAATTATTTTACCACTTTCCTTGGAGGTTTTCCCTACTTTTCCACAAAAATGAAGATAATAACCTCAGTTTTTTTTTTGGATAAAGAAAAGTACCATCCTAACACAATCTTGTGGGGAAATGTGTTTTGCTTTTTTACTTTTTGTACCAAAAAATTTTAAACTTGAATTTTACTGAAAATTTAAAAAAATAATTATTTTCTATATTTAAAACAATGTATACCATTAATGAATAGCTTTACACAACGATCTCTTTATCTGTATGTCTTGAGAAAATATTATCTATTTTTTTGAAATCCGACATAAACTGCAAAAGCCTTAGCATTTTCAATGGTGAAATTAACACTATTTTTAATAGTATTGTTGCCAAAAAAAAAAAATATATATATATATATATGTTTTTCTTAGATTCATGTTACCAGTCAACATTGCACAAAATTTGAAAACTTTACCTTCAGTGGTTTAAAAGTTTTTGATTTCAGTAAAACATCCCCTTAACGGTTCAGGTCTTGCTAGATACTGGAAATCACAAAGATTGTGAAACTTGATCAGAACTAACCTTAACCTCGGATCAAGATTTGCTTTATTCACAGTCGGAGCCGGGACAATGCAGCACCACGTCTCGTGACGTAGGAGTAGGGTGGTCCAGTATTCACTGGAGACTGCGGTTGTATCAGCTGAAACATTAATAACAAAATAAAAGTGTGTTTTAGGTCCCTCTGCCTCTGGTTTATCCCTCCATGTTCCTCTGAAGAAGTTCCAGAGTCCATTCTCCGGTTTACATGCGGAGACGAGTTTAGACGCTCAGCTTTCTGGTTTTTCCGGGTAAACGGTTTATAACACCGTTATCAAATTCCACACTGACGTTAATAATGAATACATCTACGATATCCAGTACGCGTATTCCTAAATTAATTTATTGGTTAAGAATTAAAAATAAGTGAAATCACCGAAATTTACTCCATTTTTACCAATTTCAGGGATTTATTCCCAAGTGAACAGAATTTTTAACTCAAATTTTCAAACCGGATATCAACGTTTAAATCAATGTGAACGCGAGATTTATTTGGTTTTATCGTAAGATAAACAGTTTGGTGAGAATTGAAATTTATGTTTTGATTTCCCATTTTTTCACGTTTTGGACTTGTGACTCACAATGGATCTTTAGGGCTTATTTTTTGCAATCAATTGCGGATATCAATCAACATAAAAGTAATTGGATGAGCGTAGCGAGCGAAGCGAAGATTCCATTTCACTACACTGAGAGAAAAAATCCGGGATATTTTTTTTCTTTCTTTCTTTTTTTGTATGTTTTGTTTGTTTGTTTGTTAAAACGATTCCGGCTAAACCGATACTCCTAATTGCCATGAAATTTTCTGGGGACCTTCGAAATCTCTGAACTTAGAACTGCCACGTTTTTGGGCGCAATCGAAAAATGATTTCTAATGAAAATCAATCGCAATTTTACGAAATTCCTTCGACTTATAACACCTACATGCTTTATCCGATTTTAATGAATTTTTCACAGAACAATGAATTAATATATTCGTGTAAATTTGAGCGCAATTGAATAATTGTTTCTTGTGAAAATCACAATTTTACGATTTTTTTAAAATTACGAAAATTAAAAAATTGAAGTTAATTTTTTATTTAATTTAAATTAATTAAAACAAACTTCGACTTAGTAATGATTTTTTCACAGAACAACAGAAAAATCCGCATAACACATGGCATCTCAATGCACCAATTACGCTCATCCATCAATGCGGCGGGACTTAAGCGTTTTCCTAATTTAATAATATTCATGCAAAACTTAGTGATTATATAACCAACCGTTCAGCAGGAATCATCAACCTTAGTGCGCTCATTTGAGTTGTCCGCGTCAACCCAGCAACGAAGCACATGGGTGTAAGAAATTGTATGTAAAAATACATAGATTTCAGTGGTGACTTTTATTTAAAGACAAAATGAACTTGGTCGGCACCGACGCGATCGACGAGCGAACAACTAACTATAAATTGATAGAAAACATCGACTAAACAAGCTGGACACGATTCCACCCGTGAGCGCAGCTTCAGATATTATTATTATTCACCTCGTTGCTATACACATCAAAGAGACTAGATTCAGTATCAGAAGTTGAAAGTATTTGCCGACTGTGCAGGATTCGAACCCGGGACCTTCATGCGTTGCAGGGACAATAACCACTCACAGGGGCGTAGGAACGGGGGGGAACTCCCCCCCCACTCTTGACTTGACCCCCTCCCAGTTGGGGGGGGGGGGGGGTCAAGCCAGGTTTGGGTATCATTTGCTAACTTATAGCTTGTTGGGTGATTTTTAGGATTTTTACTATACAGTCGGGCTTGCAAACAAAAAGGAAGGTTTATGAACATTTTTTTAGAAAGATTCAGTAAGAGACGTGATTTGCGAGACTAGACTAGCCATCTGATTGAAGACTAATATTTATTATATCTTGTGTGCAGTGTTTTCACTCCCAAAACAGACTGTCGACCGATTTCAGTCAGGTAATCAATCTTCAATGCAATATTAGCTTCAAAATGTTACCCTTATTCATAATTAAAATTAGCCTGAAAACATTTTTAAGGCCACCTATCAAGGGCACCTTTAAAAAAAATCAAAGCCTACGGCGAAAAAGCCTCCGACGGCTGGGGCTTCACCCCAGACCTCGGTTTGCCACACCAACTTCGTAGTCAACTAGAGTGTGACCCCCCCACTAAAAAATAATTCCTACGCCACTGACCACTCACTGCACCAACGGCAACGGACCATGGTGTCAAACCAATGGGCTTTTCTTTCAAATAATGATTGCTGAATGGTCATGATTGGCTCGTTGATGTGGTCGGCAGTGAGTGTTAATTCAGACCAGACGCGTAGGAACGTTTTGAAAGTTGGGGCGGGCAAATTTATTTTCAGATTTTGTGGGCTCAAATTGGTGTCTGGGGCAAAAGTCCTAGCCGCCGGAGGCCCTTTCGCCAAAGGCGAAAAAAAATCACCATACTACAATTATTTCGTCATGTTTTAACTGTACTCGGACTCTGTAAACGATGTTGGACACCAACTATCTGCGATCTAAAAACTAAAAAAATGAACGTGAAGTTGCCCATTTTAGTATATTTCAGCCTTATTTTGTCTGTAATGACGAAGCATACAGGCAAACATATTCGATTTACCAAGGTGACTGTCAAATTGTATAAGTGCATAATAATTAATAAGGAAATTCTGGGATTAATATAGTTGGATGAGCGTAGCGAAGATTCCATTTCACTACACTGGAGAAAAAAATCCGGAATGTTTTTTTTTCTTTTTTTCTTTCTTTTTTTCATTCTGTATTTTTGTGTGACTGTTAACACGATTCCGGCTAAACCGATACTCCAATTGCGATGAAATTTTATGGAGGCCTTCGAAATCTCTGAACCAAGAACTGCCACGTTTTTGACCGCAATCGAAAAATTATTTCTCATGAAAATCGCAATTTTACGATTTTTTTCGATTTAAAAAAAATTTCTTCAGCTTATAACACCTACATGCTTTATCCGATTTTAATGATTTTTTCACAGAACCTTAATTTTATGAATTTAGATATTCGTGTGAAATTTGAGCGCAATCGAAAAACTATTTCTCATGAAAATCGAAATTTTACGTTTTTTTTCTCTTTTTAAACAATTCTTTGACTTATAACACCTACATGCTTCATCCTTTTGTAATGATTTATTCACAGAACCTTAATTTTATAAATTAATATTTTCGTGTAAAATTTGTGCGCAATCTAATAATTATTTCTTATGAAAATTTCAATATTACGATTTTTTCCTTTTTTTAAATTACAATTAATTTTAAAAAAATTAAAAATTTAAGTTAATTTTTTATTTAATTTAAATTAATTTAAAAAAAAATCTTCAACGAAGTAATGATTTTTTCACAAAACAACAGAAAATCTGCATAACACATGGCAGCTCAATCCACCAATTACGCTCATCCAACAACGCGGCGGGACTTAAGCGTTTTCCTAGTAATTAAAAGCTATGGTCATTCATTGACGACTGCAGTGATTCATGTCACAGCCACAGATTTCTACTCGTGCGATTTTGCCAGCTTGTAAAGTTTGGGGCTGATATTTTGCGAGACTTTAGCGAAGCGAAGATTCCATTTCACTACACTGGAGAAAAAAATCCGGAATGTTTTTTTTTTCTGTATTTTTGTGTGTCTGTTAACACGATTCCGGCTAAACCGATACTCCAATTACGATGAAATTTTATGGAGGCCTTCGAAATCTCTGAACCAAGAACTGCCACGTTTTTGAGCGCAATCGAAAAATTTTTCTCATGAAAATCCAATTTTACGATTTTTTCGATTTAAAAAAAATTCTTCAGCTAATAACACCTACATGCTTTATCCGATTTTAATGATTTTTTCACAGAACCTTAATTTTATGAATCGTATTCGTGTGAAATTTGAGCGCAATCAAAAAACTATTTCTCATGAAAATCGAAATTTTACGTTTTTTTTCTTTTTTTAAACAATTCTTTTACTTATAACACCAAGGCCTACATGCTTTACCCTATTGCAATGATTTTTTCACAGAACCTTAATTTTATAAATTAATATATTTGTGTAAAATTTGTGCCTAATCGAATAATTATTTCTTAGGAAAATTTCAATATTACGATTTTTACCATTTCCTTTTTTTAAAATTACGATTAATTAAAAAAAAAAAAATTAAGTTAATTTTTAATTCAATTTAATTTTATTGGATGAGCGAAGCGAGCGTAGCGAGCGAAGTAAAGACTTCAATTTGACTTTCTGTTTTTTTGTTTGTTTTTCACTTACGTTACCCCAAGAAAAATAGCTCGGGTGTTTTGTTTTTTGTTAGTTTTTCTGTCTGTTTGTTCGCTCTCTACGGGCAAACGGCATATCCGATCTTAATGAAAATTGGAGGGGACCTTTGAAATCTCTGAACTTGACTTGCTACGTTTTTGGGTACGATCGAAGAAATATTTCTCATGAATATCGTACTTTAACGACTTTTTCGATTTTTAGTGCGATATTTTCGTGACATTTGGGCCAATTCTGACCAAACGGGTAGGGCTACAACGTTCATATTTCACATGAACATTAAGGTAATGGTGATGTATTGCTTTCTGAAAGAAAAAGTTGAAAAAGTTAGCCAGAATCGAGAGAAATAAAGCTTTTAATATAAGTTTTTTTACTTTTTTGTGCAATATTTTCGTGCTATTTGGGCCAATTCTGCCCAAACGGGTGGGGCTACAACGTTCATATTATACATGGACATTAAGGTTATGGTGATGTAGTACCTTTTGAAAGAAAAAAAATGAAAAAGTTAGCCAGAATCCACTGAAATAAAGTTTTAATATAAGTTTTTAACGGTAAATAATACCAATTGACAAGTTACAATAGAAACTTGACAACAATCACCTACAATGCGTAGGCAGCAAAACAATTAGCACTTTCAAAAGTAAAGATATCTTACGCAAACTAAAAACTTAAAAAAGCTCATCCATCAACGCGGCGGGACTTTAGCGTTTTCCTAGTAATTATAATAATAAACGTGTCTTACCAGTTTCTTGTTGTCGCGTCTCCGATAAGAATATGGCGTCTCTCGGTACAACAGAGTAGAGTAGGCCTAATGGAACCACGTGCGAGATGATTCGGTTCACTTGACTCCGCTTGTACCTACAGAATCTCACACCACAAGTCCAAGAACAGGAGGTAAAACCAGACAGACACTTACACACACGGTATAGTAGAGGCTGCTTTAGACAGACTGGAGCTGGCTGACAGTGTACGTATCACATCGCTTGCTTGCTGCACACACAGATACTGCTGAGCTGTTCACGAACAGTCGAACTATTTGCAGGAAACGCGATAAGCGAGATCGACGATGAATCAGCTGAGCATGCACGCTCGCAGGGACGGTTGGGGTTCTAGGCGTAAGCGACGACATGAAGTTTTTCATATCATGAATCTGCACTGCCCTTTTCATTTCATTCACAGATATCGGCTATATGGGGGCTGCACTGTCACTTCTCACTTGCGTGTTACAAAGAGCAATCGTGGTTAAATGCGTTTCACCACTATTTTTCGACTTTATCGATAATTCCCCAAAGTAACAAGCGAGCTTGTAACTCCCACATTGGGTAAAATACATCATAAAAGATACTTTAAAGTAGAGAATAAACTACTCGCATGATGTGGGCTCTTCATACATTTTCTAAAACTAGGTTTCACTCATACCCTACTAATTAAGCGAGTATAGGACATGCGTTTTAGGCAAATTGCTGTTCGCTCGGCCAACTGACACCACAGGTGTCTGAAATTTTGAACATATGTCACAAATGTGGAATTATAGGGCTCTACAGTAACACATTTTTAAATTTTGTTTTAAAATAATTTATATAAATTAAATTAGTTTTCACGAATTTTGATTTTGTTAAAAACTCCAAAATTGACCATATTCGTGATTTTTTTCTGACTGATTAAGTCAAAATTTGGAAAATATATGACCACAGGGCTGTCTATGTATGCTTTATTGACAACTTTGCAAAGTTTCATATACGTCGGATGCATCTTGGCCGAGCGAATAGCTATTTGCTAACAGCCAAATGTGTCCCATTCCCTCTTAAATTTGGGTTTGTTAGGCTATTATTTCTGACTGATCAGGTTTGCAAGTGACACACCTTTCACACTGTATAAACTGCCACTGGGGTCGGGGGCGCTTAGCCGCAGAACATTTTTGTTTGATTTTCAACATTGCAAATGGTGTTTCTTTACTATTTTTTAGCGTGGTTTCATCGATTTATTAAAAAATTGTGAAGATTAATAGTTTTATTGTCAATTTACAAAAACCTTGCCACAAAATTGAGTCCCCCCTCGCTCCATTGTAGTTACGCCAATGTTGACAACTATGTAAAGTTGAATATACATCGGGTACTTTCAGGACCTGGCCGAGCGAACCGCTATTTGCTAAGTGCCAAATGTGTCCTATTTCCTCTTAAATCATCCATTTAAATTAATTGATTTGCTTAGTAGAAATTAATAATTAAAATCAAGTGCACTTTTATTTCATTTGGAGCTACAAACACAAGAGTTAAACCTTTGAGTATGGAACCTTTATAGACTCAATGGTAAAACTCGTCGATTGCGTTGGAGCCGACAGGGTTGGCTTGGTCGCTTTGGTTTACTGTCCCCCACTGAAAATCAGTTATATTACTGAGTGGGTAGACTAAATACAAATGTATTTATTTTATAAAAAATTCTGTGCGTGTGTATGTATGTCTATGATGAGTGCAATTAGCGTTGCTTATTTACATTCAAGTCTATGGTCAAGCTGCTTGACTTTCAAGTAGGCCACGTCTCAAGTTAGTTCCAAAAGATTTAATGTCGCTCAATTGCCTCATATTTTGCTCTAAAGAGGCTACCCAAAGAACATCATAATACTACTGATTGGATATTGCTTAACGTCTCATATTATAATGCACTTTGGCTATTCAAGACGATGAGTGGTGTGGCGATAGATGAGGATAAAGTATGAACAGAAGGGAGGAGGGGAAACCCGGTACCGGCACGTAGCCTACTCCTTTCGAAAAGTACCAAGGGGACCAACGGCTTAACGTCCCATCCGAAAGGACAGTGTAACTTTGACAGTCATATAGGTTCCTCCACTAACCCGGACTGCCGAGCAGACGTCGAGGAGAACGAAGCCGTTACACTAGCTCTCGAACCCTCCATCTGCTCTAACCAGCGGTATACGTGAGTTTCAGGGCCACCCACTCTACCCCTGACCACGCCCGAATCTGCCTAACTTAGGTGTTCGAGTGGAAACCGGTTAAACGACCTCGGCTAAACCACTGGCTATCATAATGATAATACTACACCTGGCATGCAAAATATTTCCTTAAAATATCATCATCATTCATCGACGAGTAAATAATAGCCAACCGACGGTCGTTAGGTCATAATGCGCCACTCTATAGACTAGGCTAGGAGATGATGGGGAGGAATTACCTGCAGGTGCGTAGGAACTCTTTTTCAAGGGGGGGAGGGAGGAGAGTATGAAGAGCATGCTTGTTTTGCTTCTGCATGCTTGACACAACTATTGCGACAAGTCCCTGACTGACACCTGACTTAAACTACTTTTTCATTAGTAGCCGTATAGTGAGTGGCCGGGCGATGAGTGGCGAATTGGATGTTTAACATTCTTAAGTGGACACCAGAAAAATGGGGTGGTTCCCCCATTCCTACGCGCCTTTAGACCTGTGCTGACAAATCCAGCCACGGACAAGGAGTGGGAAGGGTAGGGGTTCTCACGCCGTTGTCGTCTTTGTCGGTATCGTCAAGGGAGATCGTCAAGGGAAGGTTGAGGGTTCCCGACGAGGACTGCCAGAGCTCGTTTCTATAGTTTCGGGTTACTCCCCTAATTACTATACCTGATGTCTGCAAGATAGATGGGCATTGAGTATTTAGACTCTTGTCTCTCCTACGATAGGCAGTGGCAAATCCTGGGCCAGTTTCTACCCCGTGGCCAGACGGAGATAATTACTATTTAGATAGTATAAAACGTCGAATAAGTATTTATATACGTACCGTCCCCGTCTGTGCCCGGCGTAGAATTTGGCACAGATCCGCTAATCGTATAAGTCGAGGAAAGAGACTAAGTCCATCTCGCAAACGTCAGCTGGTATAGCTGTGAGCTTATACTCATTTCATTCTTTATTCACAGATTTGTACATAGTAAAAAATATACCCTCTCCTGAGAGAGAGGGAGTGAATAACTAGCACAGTAATTAGAATTAGAAATATAAATAGTAATACAATAAAATATTTAAGAGAACAATTAATAAGAATAGATAAGATAAACATACCTACGTTATGTGATGGACAAGAAGGAAGAGGGGACACAAAATGTGTTAGTTAAATTCAATTTTTGAAATAAGGAATTCCTCTAAGGAATAAAAGGGTTTATGAATGAGAAAAGATTTAATTTTAATTCTAAATGATGTTTGGAGTATCGTTTTTGATGGATTGTGGAAATTTATTGTAAATTTTACCTACAGAGGTAGCTTGGGACTGTTTTAAAATAGTGAATGGTTAAAAGTAGGAATGAATATGTTAAGTTAGTACGCGTTTTTATGAGAGTGGTTTATTGCATTTGTTAAAAACAGTTCAGGATGAAGTGTGAAAATGTGGAAGCTGACAAATTAATTCGGATGTAAGAGTCAATATATGAAGATTAGTAAAAATGTGTCTTACATGAATGTCGCCTTGATTACCGGCGATTATTCTCACCGCCCTTTTTGTATTATGAATATCTTTAGCATGACTTGAGATGCCCCAAAATAGAACTGCATATGAGAAAATTTGACTGAATGTTTTGAATGATATACCATGAGTTACGTAGAAGGGCTCACAAGAAGTTTTAGCCTTCGAAGCATGAAACAACCACTTAGCAGACGCGGTGCCAAATGTCTGGATATGTGGAAGCCAGTCAAGGGGAAACTCACTCACAGTAAGCCCTAGAATTTTTGCAGTAGGTTGCCTTGCTATACTCTTCCCAAATCCAGACGAATAAGGGGGCTTAGGGGTATTTGCGATGCATTTGTATGAAAAATTTAAGAAAATTGTTTTTATCGTTTGAATAGCCGTCTACTAGACTTACTGTATGATGATATTTGTGATACTTGAGAATTTGTAGCTGAGTTAGCAACATTTGAATTTACATTATGGGGGGCTATGAGGAGGGGAGTTTTATGTCATCAGCATATAAGGTGAGGAAAGATTTTACAATGTCCTGGAAATTTTCCATATTAAGAAGTTTGGGAAGACTGTTTATATATATTATAAAAAATAGAGGGCCAAGCGTAGACCCTTGGGGGACACCACTAGTTATTAGGAGTGGGTCAGATATTGAAGGAATGTGTGATTTCGATGACATTATTTTCACCGTTTGTTTGCGGTTAGTGAGAAAAAGACGTTATCCCAACTTTTGTGCAGGGCCGATAATGCCCAAAGCTGGGGTTTAGACGGTTTTAATGTTTCTTCAATGCCTTGAATTCAAGGGTTTAATTCAATACTTTTGTATTCAATGGCTCTGTTTACATGGTTCAAGTTCTTGATTCAACCCCTTGAGCGGTGGGTTTTAATTTCAACCCGTTTCGTTTAGAGCATGTCCTAATTTCGTTCAAGCTTGAAAGGAAACCAACCAATCAGGATTCTTGTTGGATTGACGTCACACAGTGCGCGCGCAAAATGCTTCTGCGAGGCTCTAGGTTTTTTTTTGGTTTTTTGATTTTGGAGGATATAGCAATTTGCAAAGTTTCCCGACAAACTTTTAAAACAATGAGTGTATAGTCCGTACGGTCAGCCGTATAACTAGTGCAAAACTGGTCGTACGGTCATCGACGATACACGTAACTAGGCCAATAGCTTTGAGCATCACAGTCCAGCGTGGCGAGTGGTTTGCGCGTCTGCGCTCTGAGCGAAGGGTCGGCGGTTCAATCTTCGTTAGGTCGTTTTTTTTTAACATTCTATTTAGGTTCCTTGTTTTTCTGCAAATGATTGCACTACATTTGGCAGAACCTTCATGGTCCCCAAAAAAATTTTTTTGGCTGAGAAAAGTAGGTTAGAATTAAATAATTACTATTAGATCTTCCTATAGTAAACACCTACATCTTCAGCAATCATTCTGATTTCTGAGTTGATGTTTACTGGTTTAGGCCCTACCTGTCACATTGGGTTCTGTCAGCTGTAATATTTTACACGGCTTGTGACCATAGATACTACTATACCTGGCTGTGACTTACCTCCATTTCAAGGACCGGTGTAAATGGACGTTCAATGATTCCTTCAAGTACCTGTTCAAGCCATTTAATTCAATTCCTTGAATTCAAAAACATTGAATGAAACATTGAACCGTCTAAAAATAGCTTAAGGAATGTATGTTTTGAGGAGATTCCATGATCGATTGTATCAAAAGCTTTGCTCATATCAAAAAGAGCCCAATGGCTTGATCTCCTCTGTCTAAAGCAGAGTAAAGCGATGAGAGATATGAAAAAAATAGCTGTCGTCGGGTAGATTTCCCAGAACGGAAGCCATGCTGACCCGTCCATCTAGAATGTGATTTTATTGAGATAGGAGGTAAGTCGATTGTACACTACGAGTTCAAACATTTTTGAAAACGATGAGAGTAACGAGAAATTGGGCGATGTTTATCTAAAATATCCTTCTTTACTTTTTTGTGTATAGGGACGATTGTTTGATTGCTTCAAAATTTTGGGGAAAGTGCCAGTTTCGAACGAACATGTTATAATGTTTGGGTAGAGCAATGCAATGAGTTTAATTTTATTTCACTAGGATGGGGCACTAGGTATGCCATCATGTCCGCACGAGTACTTAGGAGCTACTTTCTTTCATTAGTTTGCAAATTTCTGTAGGATTTGTTGGATATAAAAAAAAATGATTTGATTGGTCTCAATATATCCCGACCCCAATAGGAGTTTTCTAAAGAGGTATAGCCACTAATTTCTTTAAGAACACGTTGAATCTATTAGCAACCTCAAAAGGATTATCGATCCTTTTCCCATCAAACCCCAATTGCCATGTTTTATAGGTGAAGTAGATGATGATGTCTCTGATCTGATAATGTTCCAGGATGCCTAGATTTATTTGTGGAAGATAAAATAATGCTATCGTTAAATTTTCTTTTGGCTATTTTAATATTTTCTAGGTAAGATTTTTTAAACGATTGTAATTCCCTTTTATGAAAAGGAAAATGTTTTCTCTTACATAGTGCATGTGGGTTCCCCTGAGGTCGGCAGTGCTGAGCGATCTCATTTGTAATCATTTCTTTGATTTAACTTTTTTTTAAAAGATTACATCTGTAAACTGAAAGGTTTTTGTTAAAGAGATACACATTTGTGAAGGAATGCTAAAAACACTCATTGACAGTATTATTTTTTGAGCAGAAACCCAGAGCAGGGCCATTCCCCCTTCCCTTGACGACCCACCGTGACACACGACCATGACGATACAACGAAAACCAAAGACTAAAAACGCCATGACATTGCCCCCTATACCCGTGGCTGGTTCTGCCAAACATAGAATTTTTTTTGCGTCTCCAAAGGCCAAGCGGGCATTGTGCCCAAAAGGTCCTCAACCCAATAAACCACTGTGGCCTAGTCTTTTTTAAACCCCACCTGCCCATAGAAAATACACGGTACTCGGGCAGTTTGCGGGCAATAAAAGGGCTCTAAGCGTGCAAGATTCTTTGCCCATCTCAAGACTGGATACGAGCCCGGCCCAAAGACTTTTAAAAAGATAGAGGGATAAGGTTGTTCAGCTGGTTATAAACTTAAAAGGAGGAGGGGCCAGGCCTAATTTGTGCTGGTACGCAATTTAAAGCAGCGAATGCATTAGAGCCGTTCCGTTCAGTTCCTTCCAGTTCAGCATTTTGCGTCAAATTGAAATGCACTGACTCATATGAGACACCGCGCACCGCACTTGCTCCGCTCCGCATAGTACATTGTAACTTTCCCTCTCCTGCTCGGTTCCGTTTATCCTCGATTGCTCGATCGAGCAACATGGAAGGACTGCCAGACGGCGTAGAAGACAGTTCCAATTGAAGAACGCACCGTGTTGAGTTCGCTCCTAAAATTGTCCTACTATGAGGTCTAGAAACAGAATTGGACTGGTGAACCGAGTGTAGCACCTGGTCGCACGGTACTGAGCGGAGCATGTAGTTCGTGGCACTTGGGATGGTACCAAAGTGATTACTCACACCACTCAGGCCACGGAACTGACCGGAACGGCTGTAATGCGTTCGCTGCAATACGCATCATACCGCGTATGACCTTTATCCCAGATTGAGTTGTTGACTTTGTCGTTTTCCTACGTTCTTAGATACTATTATTGTTGTAATAATTGTTGTTTACCGTAGTATTTACCGCCGCGAATTATATTTCTGGGAGTTCCTTATTTTCCATCAGAAATCTCTAAAACTCGCCCAAATCAGATCTATTGAATTAAATATTTTCGGGGCCAAGCCCCCGGACCCCCAATTTGATGTACCGTCATTGCCAATCGTAACGTTGAAGGAAAAAATACTAATTTATTTTCATAATCAGCCAAAATTATTCTTTAAAAAAATACATTTTTCAATCTGAAAAAAAAAACAGGATATTTGAGAACCTAAAATAGGTAGACGCTTGTGTGGGTGGGTGGGGGCGAGTTTGTAAAGCATATAATACATGAAGCCGGCTCATAGCGTACCACTACCTTTTTCAATACAAATTAAGCACTGGGTCGGACCAAATGTTACAATCGGAAGAAAAAAATTACTATGTTTTGTTGATGCATATTCCTTCTGGCGCAAAAATTATTTAGAGCATTTTAGAGCATGAGTGCCCGAATAGTTTCGGACCACAGAAATGAAACATGGGGAGGTTTCCTTTGTATACCGATACTTGCTGACCAGTGGATCATGATCGGGATCATTCAGAGATGTTTTGGGAGCCAAATCCTATTTTATGCTAGATTCATCATCATTATTATCCATCGCCGCTTTCTTCTTCTGGCAGTGTCAGTTTGGGATTTGCAACCAAATCTGCACACTTCCTTTCTTTCTCCTCCCCCGATCGTTTCTCTTTCACATCTTCCCAGCCCTCTCTCCTTTTGCATCTAATGTCTCCTGCTATGGTATCCTACCATCTCTTCCTTGGCCTCCCCCGTCTTCTACCTTCTTCAATCCTTCTTTCATAAATTCTCTTGGGCATTCTTTATTACCATTCATACGCCCGAATAGTTTCGGACCACAGAAATGGAACATAGGGAAGTTTCCGATGTATACCGATACTTGCTGACCAGTGGATCATGATCGGGATCATTCAGAGATGTTTTGGAGCCAAATCCTATTTTATGCTAGATTCATCATCATTATTATCCATCGCCGCTTTCTTCTTCTGGCAGTGTCAGTTTGGGATTTGCAACCAAATCTGCACACTTCCTTTCTTTCTACTCCCACATCGTTTCTCTTTCACATCTTTCCAGCTCTCTCTCCTTTTGCATCTAAGTCTCCTGCTATGGTATCCTACCATCTCTTCCTTGGCCTCCCCCGTCTTCTAACTTCTTCAATCCTTCTTTCATAAATTCTCTTGGGCATTCTTTATTACCATTCATACGCCCGAATAGTTTCGGACCAAAGAAATGGAACACAGGGAAGTTTCCGATGTATACCGATACTTGCTGACCAGTGGATCATGATTGGGATCATTCAGAGATGTTTGGGAGCCGAATCCTATATTATTATACAAGATTCATCATCATTATTATCCATCGCCGTTTTCTTCTTCTGGCAGTGTCAGCTAGGGATTTGCAACCAAATCTGCACACTTCTTTTCTTTCTCCTCCCACGATCTTTTCTCTTTCACATCTTTCCAGCTCTCTCTCCTTTTGCATCTAATATCTCCTGCTATGGTATCCTACCATCTCTTTCTTGGCCTTTCCCGTCTTCTACCTTCTTCAATCCTTCTTTCATACATCCTCCTAGGCATTCTATATTGTTTGAAGCTATAATACTAGAAAGATAATATACAAGTTCTGGAATGAAAGACGACGTTTCTCAGTTCCTTTTTGTGATACCAGGCCGAGCTTAAACCCGAAGATACCGTGGAGGACCTCACGTCTGGGATAACATACGCCAAGATTTTTGTAGAACTAGCAACGTTAAAGCGTCTGATTTCGCCCAGCTTCAGTTTGGTTTTCAAAGCACTTAGACGAGAGCTGATCATACCGGACTTTGATGTCTTTACCCACGAGATCGAGGAGATGTACAACATTTGTAAGCAGAATACAGGTGAGAGTTCCCGTCTTCTGCCTACTCTCCCGATGCTTATCTCTCCACCAGATCAACTAACACCTCTCCCGTACAACAATGTCTTTTAAAGAGAGTCCTTAATATTGTTCAAGGTTCAGGCCATAAATATCAACCATACACTCGGTAGACCGTAGAGCGCTAACCTTCTCCCCTAATACACTCAATCAAAAGCAAAAATGTGCATACCCACCATACTCACTGATCGGCTATTTAATTAAGACCAGATACCAGATTTATTGAGGGGATCGAAGTTTGCAACACAATACAAAGAGATGGAGAAATTGGTCTAACATTGAGTCAAAATTTAGTCAGGGTGTTAATTTGATGAAGTACAAGTACCAAGTAGTGAACGTAACTTGCTGACTGACCCATATATGCAGGTTTGGACAAAGGCGCACTCAGAAGGCAGATTGTATGCGGGTGAACCAGTAGAAAAAAGGCTCTCTGCACAGTGCACATGCTCCATCATACACTTGCTCGCAAGCTCGTTACACACAACTCCCAACACGCAACCCCAAAAGATACCGCAACCCTATTTGCTATTTGGGAGAATGGGAGCACCATGCATGTTTCCACAGTGTATAACCCAGTGCCCAACCTGTTGCTTTCAGAGGGTGCGGTCGCCTCGTACATCCCCCAGCTCTCGATAATGGACCCCGAGAAGTGGGCTGTGAGCGTCTGCACTATAGACGGACAGAGGGCGAGCTTCGGCGATGTCGACCAGCCCTACACTATACAGTCCTGCTCCAAACCCTTCGTGTACGGTCTGGCCTTGGAGAAGTTGGGCAGGAACCAGGTGGGTATGCCCCATGTGAGGTGGAATAGTGTCGGATATACCATAGCGAGCTGTCTAGAGCTGTTGAGCATCAAACTGATCCAGATTAAACCTATTCCGAAAATCTAGACTGAAAGTTGTTCCTATTTCTTCAGTCGTTAAGGCGAATGTTAGGGATGGAGTCCTCGGAAACAGTCCTCGGAAATTCCCTTTAAAATTATTCAATTTCCAAAACCAAAATTCTTATATGGTTAGCTTTGCAATGTGGGCACGTTTTCCCACGAGAAATTCGTAGATTTTGTAAAAATTTCAGGTTCACAAATACGTGGGCAAGGAGCCTAGTGGTCGTGGCTTCAACGAGTTGGTTCTCAATCCAGAAGGATTACCCCACAACCCGATGATTAACTCGGGGGCCATCATAATCTGCGCCATATTGCACACTCTGGTTCAAGATGATCCCAAGAAGACGATGTCCGTTTCAGTCAAGTTCGACTTGTTGACGAAATACTTCGACAGACTGGCTGGATCTCACGTGGTTTGTTCTATTATACTTAAGTTACAATACTGTGCTAGGTTTAGGTATAGTGTAGAGTAGAGTAGCACATCCTAATTTTACACCGTGTACTATAGTACAACCCGTAATTTCGGGTTGGGTCGGGTAGTATGGCCGACCAGAATTACTTAAAGCCTAGTAATATATAATCTAAGTTTTGTAAATAAATCCTTTCTTTCCTTTCTCCTGGCCTGTGGCACTTGTTTATATAGCACGCTGTACGGCCTAAAATACGCTAGTCCGCCGATCGCACTTCGGCGATCCAAACTTATGTGAACCAGTAAGCGCTTACCGGTCCTCTTATACAAATATTCAGCGTCTGACTTTGCTTTGTTCGCGAACTTTTCAGATATCAATCTGGTTTTCATACTGGATGTATAGAATTGCTAGAATATGCTAGAATAGAATTGCGGAGATTTTTCCCGCTGACTCCGCTTCCAAGCAATTACTTAGTTGCGGAATATTTGTCATGGGCCATATAATATAATCTGACAAGTGTATTTTCTGCGGTACAGCGCGGTACACAAGTGGCTGCCGACACTTGGCCTCGATCTACACTTTAAACTCAATGGTCTCGCCATCTGCCCACCTGCAGGGTTTCTCTAACAGCGTGTACCAGTCCGAGAAGCAAGCTGCCGACAGAAACTACGCGCTCGCATATTACATGAAGGAGAACAAACAAGTCGGAAGGTCCTGTTTCCCGCCCAACGCTAACTTCCACGGTGAGTTAATTTCCACTCATTTTCCCTTTTCTTCGTAGCTATCTCGCCTTCTGTAAATCCTTCTTGATTTATCTTTTATCCTCGTCGCCAATGTAATGTTCATTATGTTTGGTAGGATTAGTACATAAAAGAAACTTTGAGTACTACACACTCTTCTTTTATTTCGAGGCTCTAAGGTCGGCCTTTTGCATTTGTATGGTAAAATTTACTTATTAATTTTCATTACTATGATCGAAACCAAGGCTGATGAAAATAGATTGTAAGAACATGACAGATGGGAATGCACAATGACTGTTTCTTAGGACTTGGGGTTTGCCAGCGGCGTCTCGAATTGGAGTACCGCAATACCACGTATTTTGAGCTACCTTGTTTAGGTTAGCACTAATGTATGTGAAGTGTGTGTCAGTTCCAATATAAATATATGGTGGAAACCAATCGATACAAATAGCTGGAGCGTTAATACCAGACTTTAATCACGGATATCGCCAAATGAATGTAGAAGACCAACGGTCGTGGCTAAAGATGTTTTCCAAAGTTTCCTCAAACACAATATGAATGGATTGATTCTGATTGTGTCCTAAAGTAAATATTGTCGTCCTATCCACGTATATCCTTTTCCAGAATATCATAATATCTTTCCTTGTTCGAGGAACACTAAACAGCATCCAAATAATGTTAAAGAACAGTTCTTTTACAGTTAAATAAAACTCCTTTCATTGTAGATTAGTCCGAGGTTTTCATTAATCCGGACAATACCGAGACACAATTCAACCTTATTAATGGGCCTCTATTGTCCTGAAGCGAGTTAAGCTGAATAAGTGATGAGTACTGTTCAACTGATATTCCTGTGAAAAACTTAGTTTTATCCGGCTGACCAAATCTACTAGGATTGTCTCTCTTGTACGTAAACAATGTTCTCTTTCTCTCCACTAGAATGCATTGATCTGTACTTCATGTGCTGCTCTCTGCAGTCAAAGTGTGACGACATGGCTGTCATGGCCGCCACGTTAGCTAACGGAGGAGTTTGTCCAATTACCAATGACAAGGTAGGTCTACTCTTTACCGGCATCAAATTTGAAATCGACCCATACACACGGAATGGATATAAAACGCCAAAGGAAACCTGTCCTGGGAAAACTTGCAGAGGTAGCTACATTCTATTACTAGTGCTAGTCTAAAAAGTCTCCACTCTCTGGCTGGAGTATGGCCATTTTTTTCTTCTTATTTTGACATGTTTTGGTAACGGACCTTCAAAAACATTGCAGCAATAGTGTGTGAAAAGGTGGGAAATCAATTAAAAGTCTACAGATGAGTTTGAACAAAAACATCATCTTGATTGATGGAAGAATTTAGACGTAGTAAAAAATAAAGTACCAACAACACACATTTTTGCCCAGTTTGCAACGTTTTCGTGCTTATTTGATTGTGATTTCCAACTTCTTCCAGTCTTACGCAATGTTTTTAGTGTTAATTAACTCATGTTTTTTTTTAGGTTCTCAGCCACTGTTCGGTGCGAGATATGCTGTCCCTGATGTACAGCTGTGGAATGTACGACTACTCGGGTGAATTTGCCTTTGAGGTGAGGTCACAATATTTTGATATTTGCATTGCATGATAGTTGCACATTCTGTGGGCAGCTCTGAGAACTAAGTGAAAATGTTTACAAATAAGTAGACCGTCACACACCTACTTTCGCAAGCAAATTCGGAACGATGAACAACAACTTCGGGAATATCCATGGTGTGGGCTCCGTAAGGTTAGCAGAAAGTAATGACAACCCATTCCAAATAAAAAAAATGAGGTACAATATCAGAATGAAAGTAGACCAAAAACTCGCCATTATATACCACGGATGCGCATGGAAGCTTTGATCATTGCTCTGATCTGAGCGTTTTTGATAAATTTTCTTCTGATATATACCGGCTATTGCACTTTTAGCGGAAAAGCTCGGTAAACGAGCGGCGACTGGCGTGGAGTCTCTAACTCCAAACTACTAACTCAGTGGCAATACCCAATCCAGGGATGCTGTTGTTCCTTACCATGAATGTTTTATCGACAGGTGGGGGCGCCGTCCAAGTCTGGAGTGTCGGGATCCATCATCCTGGTCATCCCTAATAAACTGGGGATATGTTGCTACTCTCCGAGGCTAGACAACCTCGGCAATAGCGTTCGAGGCATCCAGTTTGCCAAGGTAGTGTGCCATAAATTACATTACATTAAATACAGCCAGACAGAGTTCATTCCGAGTTTGAAACCAAATGCGAATGTCTCGATCCCCAACAAAATCTCCGTCCATCACGTACGAATAGGAAAATTGTCCAAAGCGTATGGCTCTAGGAAAATATATCATGAGTTTGAATCCCGCACCAACGGAATCAAAGTAGTGTTTAATTAAAATACCATTTGCACGAGGCGTTCGAGATGCAAACCAGCCATCTCCATTGAAATTTCTGAATTTGAAAATCGCTGCTGCTGATATGGCTGGTTTGAAGTGATGTCTGTTTCCTTGTGTTAATCATTGGATATGGCCTGTTGCACTTCACTCTTAGTCAATGTGCAATTTTGATAATTAGGTATTCAATTCATGTCTTACTCATTCAAAGTGTTAAAAGTCAAATGGAGATGGTGGTTTGCATCTCGACGCCTCACTTGTTTTAAGCAATACTTTAGTACTGCTATCAGCAGAGATCAAGAGATATGAATATAACACGACATGCAATTATATTTAAAACCCATACCAGTATACATATTTAGTTGTACGTCGCTGCTATAAGACTGTTGTTGGAAAATTTGGTACGTGGGCATGGTTATGCAGCTCATCAGGTTGAACTAGCTGTCTAAACTCTAAACCAATGTACAACAGGCTTAAAATCACTTATTTCAGTTGATAAACCAGAAGTATCAGTTCCACAGCTACGATACGATGAGGCACTACGGGGTTAAGACGGACCCGACTGTTAGACGCGCCATCTGTTCGTCAGTGCAGCAAGCTAGCCTGATGCATGCTGCCCACCAGGGGGACACAGGGGAGATACGGTTCCAGCATCACTGTGGTGAGTCCACTTGCTGGTCAACGCGACCTAGCGTTGTGTAGTACAATGGATTACTAACGCTATGTTCATATTATATTCATTTCTTTATGGACAGAAGTTTTGAGAGCACGTAGATACGGTTCAGTTCTTCTAGCCACCCTACGCGCGTAAAAGGAGTCCCGCAGGGTTCTGGCCACAGCCCCATTTTCATTTAATTTATTTTGCGACACTCTAGCGATAACCAGGGCAGATTGTCTTTTACCTCCTCGCGGATGACGATGTATGTGTCCACTCAATATCTAGAAGATTTAGAAATTATCGAGTTTCAAGAAAGAAGGCGAGAATAAATAAGCTCTTTGAATCAGTATTGCCAAAGGTGTTTCATGGGTAGGTTTTCTTCTGCCTGTGGACGGACATCTTACAATGTCCAACACACGTTCTAGGTCTAGCGTTCACAATCCTATTTGTAGTAACTGTAGCTGCCTCTTCAATGTCCAGGGGAGAACGTGGCGCAGAGTGACTACAACGGCAGGACGGCGCTACATGTGGCAGCTACCCAGGGCCACCTGGAGTGCGTCAAGTACTTGTTGGAGAGCTGTAAGGTGCCGGTCGATGCAGAGGATCTATGGGGCCGTAAACCCTTGGACGAGGCGGAGAGGTAAGGGCTCCAGATGTAAGACGGTTGGAAGAGTTCTGGACAACTTTTTTTACAATGATAAATGGCCTAAATTGGTGATCGTCAAATCTAGCGCCACTTTTCGAATTCCAATAATGGCACCACAAAAATCGAACTTTAGGATGTGTTTAGCACATGTTGCGATCAAAGAACTTTTCAACATTTCAATTATTAATTCTATAATTCACAAGCTTTAGAAGTAACTCCAAAATAACTTCTTTGGTGGTCTTTATACCCTCAACTAATTTAAAAAAAGGAAAAATTTAAATATGATGCGATAAAGATTAGCCAACCGCATTCCGCATTAAAGCCTTGTTTGCTAGAACGTTACTAAACCACGCTAAAAGCTAGTAAAATACCACACTACCCATGTTAAAAATAGAAATTTTTCAAACCCGCACTAGCTGGGAGGCATTCTCCTTAGACCCCCCCCCCCCCCCCCCCCCCCCCCATTTTACCAGGTCTAATACTTTTCCGGAAACAATTGTTTCTTGGGCAGTTCTAAAAAAAAGTTTGTCCCCACCAAAATTAAACAAGGACTAGTTACGCCACTGTGGACAAGCTTACCTCTCGGCAACCGGTCAATAATTGGATGAGCGTAGCGAGCGAAGCGAAGATTCCATTTCACTACACTGGAGAAAAAAATCCGGAATGTTTTTTTTTTTGTGTGTGTGTGTTTGTTAACACGATTCCGGCTAAACCGATACTCCACAATTGCAATGAAATTTTCTGGAGACCTTTGAAATCTCTGAACTTAGAACTGCACGGTTCAAAAAATTGATCGAAAAATTATTTCTCATGAAAATTGCAATTTTACGATTTTTTTCAATTTTCTTGTTTTTTTCTGTTTGTATTTTTGTGTGTTTGTTAACACGATTCCAGCTAAACCGATACTCCAATTTCGATGAAATTTTCTGGAGGCCTTCAAAATCTTTGGACTTAGAACTGCCACGTTTTTGAGCGCAAACAAAGGTTATTTCTCATGAAAATCGCAATTTTACGATTTTGCGTTTTTCTTTTTTTTCTGTTTGTATTTTTGTGTGTTTGTTAACACGATTCCGGCTAAACTGATACTCCAATTACGATGAAATTTTCTGGAGGCCTTCGAAATTTTTAAACTTAGAACTGCCACGTTTTTGAGCGCAATCAAAAAATTATTTCTCATTAAAATTGCAATTTTACGATTTTTTCGATTTTTAAAAAAATTCTTCGACTTATAACACCTACATTCATTTTTCGATTGCAATTATTTCTTCACAGAACCTTAATTTTATAAATTTATATATTCGTGTGAAATTTGAGCGCAATCAAAAAATTATTTCTTGTGAAAATTGCAATTTTACGATTTTTTTTAATTTTTAAAACATTCTTCGACTTATAACACCTACATGCTTTATCCGATTTTAATGATTTTCTCACAGAACCTTACATTTGAATGTGTAATTTTAGAAACAACATAAGTCCAAAAAGTAAGTTCTGAGATAATCAAATAAAACCTTCTAGATTCTCTTAACATGTCATAAATGAATATTTTCTTTTCCCTGATCATTAGTATGTATTAAACAATTATAAAAAATAAAAATAAATTGGGGAAGAATTTATATTCACATGTATATTTTCATTTAAAAACTAAAAAATTATGTTGTTTCTAAAATTATATATTTTTTTTTTTGAAAATGAAGGTGATTTGTCAGGTAGTTAATGAATAACACAATGGCTATTATCTAAAAACTTTTTTTTAATTATATGGTATGTTTGGCACAAGTAAGTAATGGTTTTAATTAAATTTTAAATTTTTTTAAATGCAAAAGTTAGGTTGTTTCTAAAATTATAATTAAATTTTTGGGAAATGAGGGTGATTTGTCAGGTATTTAATGAATAACAAAATGCTTATTACAAAAAAAAACTTTTTTATTTATAAGGCATATATTGCACAAGTTGGTAATGGTTTGTTCTAGTTTTTGAGTAATAGGCCTAATATGCCGTTGATTCAATCAAGATCGTTGTCCCGTTCAATTAATTAAGTGCACAGCTGATGACACAAGTCAACACTGCTTTTGAAATTGGTTACACAATGCATACACCGCCTTTAAAAATGACTGACATGAAAATATTTGAAAAGTAATTTTAGAAACTACATAAGTCCATTGACTTATGTTGTTTCTAAAATTACTTTTAAAAAATGAACTATTTGAGACCCTATCGAAAAATGATGGTGAATGAAAATTATGTTGTTTCTATACAGAACTGTCCGTAAGGTCGATCTAAATATGAAAAAAAATAAAACCGGAAATCGAAAAAATGGACTTATGTTGTTTCTAAAATTACACATTCAATTTTATAAATTTAAAATATTGTTGTGAAATTTGAGCGCGATCGAAAAATAATTTCTCATGAAAATCTCAATTTACGCTTTTTTCGTTTAAAAAAACATACTCTCATCCAACAATGCGCCTGAAAAAGCGTTTGCGAAGCTTCCTAGTAGTAGTATCTGGAAGGTTTAAAATAATGAGATTACAATTATTGTTCTAGGTTCGGTCATCCGGAGGTGGCGGAATTCATCAAAAAGTGGATCCAAGGGAAAAGAAATGTACAATCTAATGGAAAACCCTAGTGTCTCTAACACACAACCAGACGTGTTAGCAGAATAAGTTTTGTCGTGGATGACTTCTAATAGTTGTGTCATTATTAATAGGAATAAAATGTGGGTACCATTATTTGTACTGCATCCAACAATTTTTTAAATTTTAAAATACATAAAATGTTTCAATTTTCACTTTCCTAGCATAAACTTATAGGTTTGGTGGCCCTGAGGTAAGGGGAGAGCTACCAGAAAGTTTGAGAATTCATATACCGGCACCCCTATCATTAATTTTTTATCAAGATGGAATAAACAGTTTTTACTGGTATCAAAGCAAACAAGCAAAACGCACTGAAACTTATTCCTACGAGTACAAGTTTTATAGTCAAACTGACGAGTATAGTATAGTTCTATAGTCAAATTGATACCCATGCCTTACACATACAAAAGCACGATATTATTGGATGAGCGTAGCGAGCGTAGCGAGCGAAGCGAAGATTCCATTTCACTACACTGGAGAAAAAAATCCGGAATGTTTTTTTTTTTTTTTTTTTTTTTTTTTTTTTTTTTTTTGATTTTTGTCTGTTTGTTAGCACGATTCCGGCTAAACCGATACTCCGATTGCGATGAAATTTTATGGAGGTCTTCGAAATCTCTGAACTTAGAACTGCCACGTTTTTGAGCACAATCGAAAAAAAATTTCTCATGAAAATCGCAATTTTACGATTTTTTTCGATTTTTAAAAAATTTCTTCGACTTACAACACCTACATGCTTTGTTCGATTGTAATGATTTTTTCACAGAACCTTAATTTTATGAATTGATATATTCGTGTAAAATTTGAGCGTTATCAAAAAAATATTTTTTACGAAAATCGCAATTTTACGACTTTTTTCAATTTTTAAAATTTCTCCAGCTTATAACACCTACATCCTTTATCCGATTGTAATGATTTTTTTACAGAACCTTAATTTTATGAATTAATATATTCGTGTATAATTTGTGCGCAATCGAATAATTATTTATTATGAAAATTTCAATATTACGATTTTTTCCTTTTTTAAAATTACGATTAATTAAAAAAAATTAAAATTTAAGTTAATTTTTTATTAAATTAAATTAAATTTTAAAAATATCTTCAACTTAGTAATGATTTTTTCACAGAACAACAGTAAATCCGCATAACACATGGCAGCTCAATGCACCAATTACGCTCATCCAACAACGCGGCGGGACTTAAGCGTTTTCCTAGTTATGAGAAGACAAGACATAGGTTGCCCAAATTCAACTTGACCCTCAAACAAATTCTTTAGGGACAGATGCAGAAGAAGAAATACACACACAAATGCATTGAGATTCTTTATTATTCAACATGCATTACATATTAATTTACAACTTAAACCTAAAATTACAGAACAGAAAACAATATTCTATAAAGTACAATACAAAATGGCCATAATGGCCTAGGTCGGACAAAATGCTGAGTTTTAATAATGTAAAGATGCATAGATGCCAGCGTTCCCCGAACAACAGCCGCCGGCCCGACAGCAGCGCTAAAGTGTCGTCTTGACGTACTATTCCAATAATTATGCCTTTGGTAAATTCAGTTACTATACGAGTTTTACCTTGAACAAACAAATTTGCGCTTAGCTATGTTTATCTTAGTCACACATCTTATAGGATTAAAATACTCTGCGGATTTTTGAGCGAGCGTAGCGAGCGTCTCCACTTGACTCTTATGGCTCGAATGTCTGTTTTTTTTTCAGTTACTGCTTCGGTACAGGTCGCACCGTTTCTCTGATCGACCTGAAATTTTGCACACATGTACATACCACATACCACCTATGCGGGTTGCTGTATAGTTTTTGAACAAAATCCGATCGTTGGTTATAAAAAAATAAAAATAAAATGAAATTTTGCAGAGTCAATAAGTACAACATTCTCTCCTATTCACAAATTTTCAGCTAAATCGGTCAAGACCTTAAAGACTTATTTGTATGTAACATTATGGGAATGTCGTACTCGGGTCGTGTTGCACGTACCGGTGCTCGCTCAACAACGCGACGGGACTTTAGCGTTTTCCTAGTATTAAGTAGGCTATACTACCAGTTATGTTATCAATGCCAATGCCTTTCAAATCAGTATAAAATTCAGTTTTGGTTCTTTCACGATAACTTTAGTGTTTTGGAATAATTACTAATGGCTAATGGGGTGGTCAGAAATATCGATAAAATGAACGATATTAATATTTTGAAATCAATATTTGGTCTCGTTATAGTAATATAAATTTTGAAAAATTAAAAAATTCGATTTCCCTCCAAAAATATTCAAACTTCGCAGTACCATTCTCCGGAGGAGCTACAGCACCTACCCCATCCAACAAGTGATGTTTCTTCATTTAAACATCGTTTCCAATAACATTTTTTTTAATTGTCCATCCTAAGTTAAAATAACAATATTAAAAATATAATTTGGTAACATTTTCAAATACTATGAAGAATTTTAATAGGTTTACAGAAGAATACAGACTGATTCCAATTAAAACATGAAAAGAAAACCATTTACAAATAACAGATTCAAAGTGTTTGATTCCAGTACCTACATTCTATATACACAATACATGAGAACATATATCAGGAATCATGTGCACATATTTCAACAGTGTTTGGAAGAAAACAAAAAAGGTATGGATCGGAAGGAACAAGAGTATACATTGCTATTGCTCGTTATTTTAATAAATGACAATGACAGACATAATTGCTCAGCAAATACTGTAATAGAATAGGTCTACTCCTCGGATTTACGGATTTTACACAGCCTGAAGCAGTGGCGAAAAAACCCACCAAGGTCTAGGCATGGAACTTACAAGGAGTCAATAGTCGTCAACCTCAGTTAAAAATTTACGATATGATAGTACCTACCTACAAACTGCATTCGGCCCAAGAAAAGGCAATCAATGTTTGACAACCATCCTTCAAACCGATTGATTACGCAAATCGCAAATCGGTACAATCACGAAACATTCACTTTCGCAGCAAAATCATGCAAAGCCATTCGTGCACTCAAAACGAACACGATTGGGCAGCTTCATAAAATACTTCTCTCAACTCAACTGTAAACGGAATATACCTTCAACGACTTCCGGCCGCGGTTATGATCGTCTCAGCGACCGCGCTGCTCCCCAACAGAAGACTTCCTAGTTGGTGTAGCTGAGGGTATCGTTCTTCACAAAGATGAAGTCTTCGCCTACCAGACTGTGGACATAGTAGCCTTGTTTCTCCATGTAGGATCGTAGGATCTCCTTGCTGCGCACACCATGAATAAACTCCACGGAGAGCGTCTGCAAACATGAAATAATAACGTTGTAGAAAGATTTTTAAAGTCTGATGTAGAAATGTGTCAGGAATGTGTAAAAGGTGACTTTAGAACCATCCTAACAACGAGGCGCAATAAAATATAAGGTTGTTCAGAACTAGCGTTGTTGATTTTGGCACCGCCTACAGTCTGGAATCGTGTCCAGCTTGATTGGCCCTTGTTTCCTATTAAAAAAACTGGTCTCTAGTTGGTCATTGTTTGCTCCTCGATGGTGTTGGCGCCTACAGAGTTAGCTAGGTCTGCTTTAAATTTAATGTCACTTAATAAAAACCAGTTGTGTTACTGAGTGACAGTGGGTTGACTCTAATTACAAATTTATTCCATTTAGTACTTTTAAATTAAGATAACTATGTGTAAGAATAAAAATTACTACAGAACAATCCACGGTTCAAACACAATATGTGAATGCACTCACCCACTGCAAGATATTTCTGTAGCATAAATAAACAAATATATAGAATTGTCTTTAGAGTCCACCCACTCAGTTATATAACTGATTTTCAGTGGGGGACAGTAAATCAAAGCGACTAAGCCTACCCTGTAGGCCCCGACGCAATCGACGAGTGAGCGATAACCAACCAATCTGCTGCCATGCTCAGATGCGAGGTTATTGTAACTGTGCATTGGTACTTCTCAGAGTAAACGTGCGTCCGAGGAAGGCAGAAGATGCTACCGAAATATCTTGCAGTGGGCGAGTGCTTTGTGTTTTAACCGTGTACTCTTTTGAAGGATTTTAAAGGCATTGTCCGAGTTTCCAACAAGTGTCTTTTAAATAACTCTTAACATTATATAAGAAAAGAATGTATTTGCAAAAAATGCCTATTGAGGGTGGTGTGGGTCGTATGGGGCTTTCTTTTTAACCCGCGCGAAATAGTTTTGACGTCAGTGCTGGGCACGGTCCTCGCTCTTGCTACCTGCTACGGAGCGAGCTATTTAGTGTGTAGGTCGGACGTCCGAACTCTTTAGTTTGCCGTTTAGTTTTGTAAATGAGAATTGTAGTTTCATATCATACGTGTTTTATATTTATATTTATACTAGCGCTGATCATCGTTTCTGTTACGTGATTTTAGTTATTAGCACTAGTGTTTTAATTCGACATTTTGAGCGAGTTTTTAGTGGCAATGTTTAACTTTGTGTCAGCCTGAGTAGTTGCAAGTTGTAACTTGTAATGATTACATATTTACATTCAAAACTACTATTAGGCCTACGTGTTTTATAACTCAAACTGTGACTCGCGTGTGAATAGTTACATATCTGTACTCAGAGCCAACGTAAGCGAGATTACATTTGGCCTCCCCCAGTGCCCAGTGGTGTCATCCAAAAATTATTTAAAGGTAAACGATATTTGAAAAAATAAATTACACCAAACTACAGTTATTTCGTCATGTTTTAACTGAAAAAATGGCAAGTGAAGGGAGGGGGGGGGGGAGAGTTGATTTTGGACGTAAAAAAATGTCAATTATTGATTGCCTAACTAAACCATCATGTGTATAAAAGTAAGTTTTGCACAATAATAAAGACATTTTTGAAATAACTTAAATTTATACCTCAAAAACTAAAACTAAACTTCCTGCACTCGGATCTCAAAACTTTTAAAATGCACGTTAAGTTAAATATGTTACCCCCCACCCCCACCCCCGGTTCATACGCCACTGCTGGACAGATAAAACGACACGAGGGCGGAGAGTGGTAGCTATACTCCCCACTCGGCACTAGTTTCGGAAAGAATAGTATTACACTCGTAATGATTAACTTAAGTCAAACAATCTTATGGAAATCAATCCAGAAATCACAAAATCCATCTCTGCGGGGTAAATCAATTACACCTACGGCAGTGTTTACCGATTAATGAAATTGAGAAACTCAAACAATAAACCATCGAAAATGTGAAATCTGAACTTTCATAATCTGAATGAGTCTTTTGGCCACCTTTTGCGTTCGAGAGTTGACAATACGGGAGTACAGATTCATGTGAAACGTCAATGTTTGGCTAAGTGTTGAATGTTACATTTTTGTTATATTATAAAAACTTTAATTTAGTTAGTATTCAGAAACAGTGATATTTATCTTGTTCTTTCAACATGTAAAATCGGTTATTAGAAGTGTCAGGGCGGCAATGCCACCACTAGGAAATTCGCCGTAAGCGGTCGCTTACGGCACGGCAGCGAGCTTGAGCGAGGCCTTCCTCGGCTGGCCTTGGTTGGAGCCAGCCTAGCAGGTAGCCCTGCAGTGACGTCACCATAGGAGGCCTTGGCGCTGTGCAGGGCTTTAGTAAAAGCGTGATTATTTGAGTTCCATAAGTCTCAGCGACCTGGATTTTGTTGTATTGTTCTTGAATTGAATCAAGGCACCTTCTGAGGAGCTTGTTATGCAAACCAAGACAATTCCTTTAAGTCCTGGTGTTTATCAAAATAACAATTTTGCATTTAAAGTACCCACTCAGTCAAAGGACTAATTTTCAGTCAACGACTTTTATATGAAGAGGACCGAGCTAGCCCTGTTGGGATCGTCGCCATCGACGAGCGAACAATGGCTAAATAGAGATCAGTATTTGAAAGGATACAAAAATGTCTGGGAACGATTCCCCTATTGGCGACGCCAGTATTAACTTAATCGAAACCACTTTCCAAAAGTCACCGGTCCTCTCTTCTCTATCTCGTAACTTGTGCGTCTAATCTTCCACTGAACACGAACCGCAAAATCAATTGGCTTATCTTCCTGTATCTTACCTTCATCTGATACCGGTTCATCGCCGAGTAATTAATTAATGTAAGCTTATGTGTGTGAATAGCTTTAAAATCTTCTGACTGAGAAGGGATAAATCTCAGAACCTTCTGCATTAAAATCAGGGATATTTGTTCTCTCGTTGTTTGAAATTAAACCAGGAGTCATCCCTGTAGTACATCCTCCTAGGCGGGTACCCATATGCATTAATTTCAGTTAAAAGCAACCTTAGCTAGTCTAGAGGCCCGGAAAATCATAGTTAAGTAAACAATCCCACGGAATGGGTCAACAGTCTTGTTATTAAAGAAAAACAAGATGTATGTAACTCAGATTATGTTAAGACCCCATGGACTCAAATAAACTTATACATCAACGTGAACATCACGTGATCCCAAAACCTGAAGATATGTTAGCAGGACTTTCAGGGAAAAATGTATTTACTGTGATAGACATGAAGGATGGGTTCAAGCATATTCCATTAGCAGAATATAGCACTAAATTGTGTACATTCAACACCCCATTTGGTATATACAAATTTATGCGCTTACCATTTGGGATCTGTTCAGCACCTGAAGTGTTTTATAAGACAAATGAACAAATGTTTAGTTATCTACAAAATGTTCAGATATATTTTGATGCGCTCATAGTTTGAACGTGCTAGAAATGAAGGAGTAAAGTTCAACCAATCTAAGTTTTAGTATCGTGTAAGCAAAGTGAAGTACCGTATATAGGCCAAAGAATTTCAGAACAGGGAGTATAGGCATATGATAGTCTTGTTAGGCCCATAGAAGAAATGGAAACACCCAGAAACAAAAAAGAGTTGATGAGATTTCTTGGAATGGCAAAACATTTGGCCACATTTAGGCCTATCCCAAACCTGTCACAGATAAGTGCTTCCGTGAGAAATCTAACAAAACCATGGTACACGACAACTGATGTTGTTATTGTTGTAATAGGTCAGCCATATTCTACACTCATTGCTATTATTTGTTTTAAATTTACCGCACTTAAACTGTCAGCATCGAAGCCAGTTTTTGGTTGATCATACTTTTCCCTAATGAGAATTGCACTTCTTGCACAAATATTTAAATCTTCCAATTCCGAAATCTTTACTTCAAATAAATTTGTTATTTTCAGAAGCGTTCATGCTATAACGTGGTTAAAGAAAGCTTAGTTTTATTTGGTGTGCAAGAAGTCTCAGCCGTGGATCCAAAAAACAGACGTGAGTGATATGCGTATACGATCTTGATTGCCCAGGAAATGAACCCACCCAGAGACGAAAAAAGTGCGTGGTGAATTGGTACTCCGGCATAACCTTGCCCCAGTTAGCTATCCCAAACCTGTCACAGCTCAGTGTCTCCCGTGAGAAATGAACAAAACATGGTACACGGATATACTGAGGTTTTTATGTTGTACTAGTCAGGCCAATTCTAATACACTCACGTGATATTATTGCCTAATTTCCGACTCTAGCTGTCCCCATCGAAGCCAGTGTGTGGTGATATCTTATACCTATAATTGCCCAGGAATTTCCCAACTCCCTGTGTCCCACACTGAGATGAAACTTCCAATCGGAAATCTTACTTCCCCGATATAATTTGCCAGGTTATTTCCAGAACCAGCTTTTCACATGACCAAGTACGATGGTTGAAAGCGTCTCAGTGTTTTGACCTTTCCCAGGGTGCCACAACCTCAGCTCGTGTCTCCACTGAGACTGAAACCAAGTGACGTGGTGAATATGCGTACTCACCCGGATATTGACCTTGCCCCAGGGTATATTCTCCAGAACCTCCAGCTCGTGTCCCTCCACGTCGAGACTGAAATAGTCTACGGTCGTCCGGTTGAGCGCGAGGAGGTACAAGTACAGTGGGAAACACTGCACAATCGCATGGTCCTCAGTATTATTAATCTTCATCAGGTCTTCTTCGATCTTACCTGTGTTGAAAGCCATGCGGAATGAGACCTAGAACACATCAATCAACTTCAACATGTATTTAATGTATAATTTAAAACCGCTTCTGTGAGCTGCTGTTGGCAAGAAGCTAAGTTGTAACAAACGACTAAGATGAAGTGGCCAAACGGTTGGTTAATACGTAGATAGATAGGGGGATGAATAAGGAACCCAACAGCTTACCTAGTCAGTGACAGCGAACTACAGCGTTGTACCGCCAAAAATACGCAAGTCTGCTCAAAGAATTATTATTGAAATCGCCCTTCATCAACAACATCCATCACCACTCATTATCTCGAATAGCCTTAGTGCACGAATAAATAATAAAATCGTTAAGTCTTAATGACAACTATGTACTAATCTGCAAACCTTTCATTGATGGCCCATATTTTTGGCAGGGCAGCGCAACTTAGACAAGCGGCCACTAAATCTGGATCTCCAACTACATTTCCAATAGTGATATTGTTGTCCCGATGCAAGTAAGCAGATGCTGACGTCACCAGCGGGTGGATTGTATAGCCAATCAGCGGACCCCGATTTAAAATACTAATTTCTCATTGGCCCGCCGAAACCGCGCGCATCTGCTTACTTGCTCCGGACTTGGAGCAACTATACTAAGAGCGTTGCATAGCCTAGGTATACGTACCATCATTGGATAGGCCTTGATGCTGAGACAAGAGTTAGAGAGATAGACCTTGCGATGTTTCTCAACAGCGCTCGCGTAGTTGAGCGGGCTCGATGAGCAGGCCGCTCCAGTTGAGCTGGCGCTCGAAGATGAGCGAGTTGGATCTCGTCTCGCCGTCTAGAGCGCCGCACTCGATGAAGAAGCCGTCGCGCTGTGGGGACATTAACCATGTAAAGGTATTGAGAAATGGGGATATAAAAACCCAAATTTCGTGTTTTTCGCAAGTTCACAAAAATTGTAAAAACGTTTATAAATTATGTATTTTTTTAATGGAGCCTCCTACGTCGATGACAAAGATTTCAATTCGGAAAATTCGATCATTGTGACCTAAGAATCGATTTATAATCTAATCCCAAGAAAAAACAAATATTTGTACGCGCCCTTATTTTGGTAGTCTGTTTCCGCGGAGCCCGCGTCTGTTCAGTCTGGACCGGCACCTCCACCAAAAATCGCGTAAATTGTGGACTGAACTGTACCAGTCAGTACATTAGGCCTACTTTGAAATAATTACATTTAAAAAAATTCTCTTGTCATGAAGAAAGTCAGGTATTTTTCGGTAATACTTTGACCAAACCCCTGTTCAGTAATATACGCTTAAAAGAATTTCACTAAGCGTAAAAAAATAAGCATATTTTTGGTTTGCGAAGTGGCCTACTTTTATTCCATCCCCTACACCATAGAAAAAAATATAGATTTAAATAAAAACTTGAACAGCGTAAGCCCTAATATTCTCTCATTATTCCTTTATAATGGCTCAATTCCGTGAACTAATAAGTTATTAAAGACAGACCGATATCAGAATTTGCCAATACCGATGGCGATAGGCCTACCAATTTCTATTTTTTTCTATTATGAACTGATCAGTGTTGGCTCTAGCGTTAAGCGCGCGACTGTTTAAGAGATCCCGGGTTTGAATCCCGTCGACACCGGCAATCCTGGCTGAAGGTTATTTCCGAGGTTTTGCAATGCAACGGCCTGAGTCCTCTTAAACAGCCCTCGAACATTTCTTCACAATTGTTCTATCCGTAACATACCTAGTTGGACATGAATTGCACCCATGGGCAGGCTTTCCCACAAAAAGTATTATTAAGTATTGTTATGAAACAGCTGAACTGAAATTGAATCGATGGTATCGTTGTGGTATCGGGAAAATCTTCCACTACTGATTCCTCCGATACCACTATAGTGGTACCGATTCTCAATATCGGCATTAGTCCATCTCTACTGACAGTAAAATAACAAGCCAAGTTTAGCTGGGGACTGCATACCATATCCCCAAGTATTTCCCGGATGCGAGCTGCTTGGCCCATGGACGTGTCTTTTATCAAGTGGCTTGAGAGATTCAGGGGTTGGTTGATCGGAGGAGGAGGAAGGAGGAATCCTTCGCGTAAGTAGGACACTAGCCTTTGGTCTTCCGTAGAGAGAACGAAGTGTATAAGAGTATCCTTGATAGAGTGAGTAGGCCTATCTGAAACACACGTTAAGTTATGTTTGTTATTGCAGGCCATGCTAACAACAGAGCAGGCTCACTCTTGGTTTTGTCCAATAAATCACTAGTAATTCCCAAATAAATAACTATGATTTGAATAAGTTAAGCATAGCTGCTTGAGTATATTTATGATATCAATAATTGTCATAAAAGTATGCCCCGACTGGGGATCGAACACAGAGCCTCTGGCTTAACGCGCCATAGCTCTCACCAATTGAGCTATCGAGACATAAGGCAACCTTTATTAAATTGATATTTGTTGCGACTGTTGACATCCATGATATGAATCGAACAGAAGACTGCAATAGAGCTATGGTAAGCCAGAGGTTCTGGGTTCAATCCCCAGTCGGGGCATACTTTTATGACAATTATTGATATCATTCAATAATAATGTCCTCAAAGCAGGCTTATGCTTATAAACCTTATATTCAAATCACTAGTTATTAACTATTTGGGAGAGGACAGCAAACATGTATTTACGAGGAATACTGCGTAACATGAACATGTACAGTCAGGGTCATATATAAATCAAGAGGTCTGAAGATACCTCTTTCACCGACATCTCGTGGTCACTCTTGTGCATTATTTATATTGCCCTGTGAACTACATTATCGATCGATGGAAGTTTCCCTAGACTTTTGATATATTAATATCATTTAGGGAGGCTTTGAAAGACTCTTGGCTCAACAAATAGTCAATATCTAGAAGCATATCAGAAGAAAAATACCATTTTCTCAAACAAAGCATAAACAACTTTGGTGGTTTGCAAATAGGACTGACAGCTAGTAGAATTATTCGAATTAACTAGAAACTAAGGCAATATAAGAACTAGGATAGTCTTAATGCTATGCCTAGTCAAGGTATCGATATAATGCTCTCTTTACGTTCCATGTTAATTTTCTAGGCTTGATAGTTTCTCTGTGATAGAGAATTTTCCTTGACATTATCAGCCATGTTCTCATTTATGTCGACTATGCAGTTCACAGGACGATATAAATAATGACACAGATTACCACGAGTGTCGGTGAAAGAGGTATCTTTCAGACCTCTTGATTTATATATGACCCTGACTGTACATGACTAAAGGTAGGTAAAGTTTCACATAACAGCTATCGTCTCTCACATATCATTCTTCTTAATGTTGTCTTCTATCAGTGTGTTCGTCACCAGTGCCAGTGTGCGACACAGTTAAACGTTTACTACCGTATTCGTAACTTATTGTCACGAAGTTGGATGAGCGAAGCGAAGACTTCAATTTCACCGACCCTCAAAAAGTTTAGCTCGGGTGTTTTTTTGTTTGTTTTTTGTTTTTGTTTTTTGTTTGTTTGTTTTTCTGTCGGTTTGTTCGCTCTCTACCGGGCAAACGGCATATGCGATCTGGATGAAAATTGGAGTGGACCTTCCAAATCTCTGAACTTAGACTTGCTACGTTTTTGGGTACAATCGAAGAAATATTTCTCATGAATATCGAACTTTTACGATGTTTTTCGATTTTTAGTGCGATATTTTCGTGACGTTTGGTCCGATTCTGACCAAACGGGTAGGGCTACAACGTTCATATTTCATATGGACATTAAAGTTATGGTGATGTAGTACCTTTTGAAAGAAAAAGTTGAAAAAGTTAGCCAGAATCTATAGAAATAAAGGTTTTAATGTAAGTTTTTCGATTTTTAGTGCGATATTTTTGTCACATTTGGGCCGATTCTGACCAAACGGGTGAGGCTACAACGTTCAGATTTCACATGGACATTAAGGTTATGGTGATGTAGTACCTTTTGAAAGAAAAAGTTGAAAAAGTTAGCCAGAATCCATAGAAATAAAGGTTTTAATATGAGTTTTTTTAGGTTTATAATAACAATTAACCAGTAACAATAGAAACTTGACATTTGACAACAATCACCTACAATGCGTTCAAAAAGCACTTGCAAAGGAAAAATGGTCCTACGCAAACAAAAAACTTACAAAAAAGCTCATCCATCAACGCGGCGGGACTTTAGCGTTTTCCTAGTTTAAAAAATGTATGTATAGGCCTACCTTTGTAAATGGGAGTAGGTAAAGTCAGTAGGCCCTACAGTCTACGTGCTCTTAAAAACTTTGGCCTAAGCCTGCATGTTTCAACTACACCATACCTTCATGAGTTGCACAAAGGAATGTGGAAAAAGATAAAATACATTATTTAAAAAAAATTGCAACAAGCTAAATGAATAACAATGCCTTAGAGAATACATTCCCTGCAGCTTACCTGTGGTAAAAGGCACTTTGTAATTGATCATTAGGTCAGATTCGTGTTGTTCTGAATTCTGAAAATATTGCGTCGACAGAAAGAGGAACATGCACAACACAACGATGACGAAGAAGACATTTCTGTTGAGGCGTAAAGACTTGATAGTCCTAATGTTTAAGATCGCCATAACGAGGCGAGTAACTATTTTCAGCTAGGCTATCTTGGTTGATGGTTCAAGTGATTTTCTTGTTTGGAACTTCCACCCAACTGAAATTCAAACAAAATAGAAGCATAAACTATCCCACATTAACCCTTGGTTAACCACCTGGGGTCCATGCGGCCCCCAGTCAACATTTATTGCTTAGCCATGAGCGCATCTATGGGCGTGGCTTACTGTGAGTCTCAGTACCTTCAAGTTACATCTAACCAATGAAATTCAGTTGGACCGGTCTCATGTTTACGTATTACTTCAGAACTGGGTGGTAAAGTCAGTGGCCTACATGTCTACTCTTTAAATTTTTCTGGCAAACTTTTGCATGTTTAAACCCTCACCAATACCTTATTGATGTGACATAAGTGAATGTGAAAAAGATAAAATACATTATTTAAAAAAAATTGCAACATCTAAATATGAATAAACAAGGCAATTAGGAAGCATTCTGCAATTACCATGTAAAAAAGGACTTTGTGAATTGATCATTCAGTCAATTCGTCATGTTCTGAAATTGAAAAATTAGGTCGACAGAAAGAGGAACTGCACAAACACAAGAAACGATGACGAAACAAGACATTCGTGAGGGAAAAACTGATAGTTCACTAATGTTTAACTCGCCATAAGATGGCAGAGTAAACATTATTCAGCTAGCAATCTGGTTGATGGTACAAAGGTTTATGTTGGAACTGACCACCCAACTGAAATTCAAACAAAATAGAAGCATAAACTGTCTCACATTAAATTCATCACCCGGCCATCAGCTATCTATAGAGTTAATTTAGGAGTAAGCCAACGTCCATAAGAGGTTTCCCCACCTTAGAAAGTGGGAGAAATATAAACAAACCCACACCAAATGCAGCCATGATAATAATTACAGCAATGCTATTAGCAAATGATGGTTATGTAAAAACTAATAACAGGCAGTTCCTCACAATGCAGGAATGCGATGCAGGATATCACAATAATCACACTAGAGTCAGATTATAATTAATTTGCTTAACAATTATTTTAGCTTGAATGAAGGCGTTTGAATTAGTATTTAGTCCATAGTCAGGTGATGATGGTGAACGCGCTGCCTAAACAATACATTGCCAGTCTTATTTTACAACCTTGGGTGTAGCACAGTTGACCAATGAAACACCATAAGAAAGCATGACCTTGTCGTCTGAACACAATAAGGGTTAATTATTTAAAATATATAGTAGTCGAGTTCAAAATTAAAACATGGTGTTCTAAAATCATATTTTTTTAATACTATTCTAATAAATAACTGCTTTAAAGTGGGTGACGTATTTAATTAGTCAACTGGCTCCATTATGTAGGCTAATATCAGAATGTCATGTTACTTTAAGGTACTAGTATAGTCTTGGGAAAAAGTTTTACAGTTGAGTCTTTTATTGATTTATTTCTTTTGTATGCAACTTGACATACGAAAGTAAAAAAAAAATTTTTTTTTTTAATTGTTATTTTAGGATTTAATTAACATTTCATTGTTGTAACAATGGTCAGCTCTTGACCAAGAATGCTTAGCTTCTATTTGCTCTAGAAAGCTGTTATTACATTTATTTTAATTGTTTAGCATATACCTGTGTTGAGACGTGGAGTTTTTGATACAAGGACAACTACAAGTATTTATTTTATAGTTTTAAACATTAAGACTTCCATTTAAGCTATTTTTCACCATAAAATAAAAGTTATGGAAAATATATGTAATTCAAGGGTTGGTCAAATACCAAAATATGGCTACGTCTCAACATGCTTTGTTTAATAAGCTTCAAAACAAGCCATATATTATCCATCTACCTCTGTTATTACTCCTGTAAACTTGGTTGAAGATTGTCAATGTGTAACGAAATTATAGTTTTGAGATAAAAGCAGTTAAAGTTAGGCATTTTGGTCTTTTTCTTGCTATATTTAATGCTTGCGCTATCATAACATTTTAATTTTTTGCGAAGTTATGCTGCGATTTTCTTCGGGTTTGATTTTATTAAAAGATACTAAATCAGATAATATTACGGTACCAACCTAGAAATATAACGTTTTTACAAAAAATCTAGTATGTAAAGCCTATACTAGTACCTTAATAGGCTGTATGCGTGTGCGTGTGCGTGAGTGACCTCGTGAAGAGTTGAAAGCATTACGCATAAGCCACTAATTCAATATTTATGTTGTACTCACATAGGCTAAGTAACCTGCTTTAATTTAAATATAAGTTTTAGAAAAATGGTGGGAGTTATTGGATGAGTGCGGCGAAGCCTTCAATTTCGCTTCTCCCGAGAAAAATAGGTCGTTTTGTTTTGTTTGTTTGTTTTTTTTTTGGGGGGGGGGGGGATTTTTGTCTGTTTGTTCGCACTCTACCGGACAAACGGCGCATGCGATCTTGATGAAAATTGGAGGGGACCTTCGAAATCTTTGAATTTAGTTCTACCAAGTTTTTGCGTACAATCGAATAAATATTTCTCATGAATATCGTACCTTTACGATTTTTTATGCGACATTTTCGTGATATTTGGCTTGCGACCGGGCAAAAGGCTACTCAGATCTTAATGAAACTTTATAGGGGCGTTCAAAATCACTGAACTTGGATACATTAAGATTTTGAGTACTATCAGAGAAATATATCTTGTAAAAATTGTACTTTTAGGGCAACGATTGGCTTAAGACCCCGCACCTTGTCGCGGTTGGCACTACGAGGCGCGTGTAGGCTACGTTCTCTGTCTCTCTCTGACTCGCAGGATCACAGTCGGTTCCCTCGCATTGTTGAAGGTAGACATGGTTCACTCTTGCTCTTGTCTTTACACTAGGCCGCTTCGCGAACGCTGTTTTAGTCGCGTTGATGGATGAGCTATTTTGTAAGTTTTTAGTTTGAGTGGGATCTCTTTACTTTTGCAAGTCAATTTTGCGCATTGAAGGTGATTGTTGTCAAGTTTCTATTGTTACTTATTATTATTATTATTATTATTATTATTATTATTATTATTATTATTATTATTATTATTATTATTATTATTATTATTATTATTATTATTATTATTATTATTATTATTATTATTATTATTATTATATACCTTAAAAAACTTATATTAAAACCTTTATTTCTATGGATTCTGGCTAACTTTTCCAACTTTTTCTTTCAAAAGGTACTACATCACCTTAACCTTAATGTTCATGTAAAATATGAACGTTGTAGCCCCACCCGTTTGGTCTGAATCGGCCTAAATGTCACGAAAATATTGCACTAAAATTCGAAAAAAATCGTAAAAGTACGATATTCAGAAGAAATATTTCTTCGATTGTACCCAAAAACGTGGCAAGTCTAAATTCAGAGATTTCGAAGGTCCCCTCCAATTTTCATCAAGATCGTTTATGCCGTTTGCCCGGTAAAGATAAAACAAACAGGCAAAAAAAAAACACACGAGCTAATTTTTGGGGGTCAGTGAAATTGAAGTCTTTGCTTCGCTCATCCTATAACATGTAGCGAACATCAAACAGTAATCATTAGACATAAAAAGTCAACCAAAAAAGCTCATCCATCAACGCGGCTGAAAAGTATTACCGAAGCGGCCTTATGTTAGGAACTCGCTGTTGTAATCGTTCTTCCATGGTCCCATGTTGAGCTTTTTTCATAATTATCTTGTTGAGATGCTTTATTTTTTAATATCTCTGCTCTGCTAAAAACAAGAAATCTTCGTTGATGGTCGAAGTTTGACCCTTGTCTGTTTTTCTATAATTATCATGTCTAAAGCTGGATGACGATGTGCATTTTAATTGCTAAACGTCTCTTAGCTAGCTTTAAGTGAAGTTAGCCTCACCCCCAAGCGAAAATGTCACAACCTTTACACCTGGGACGTGTGTGGCACGTGTGAGGGGGGGGGGGGCAGCTTCACGTGAAGGTAGTCCCCCCCCACCCCCACCCCCCCATATGCGAAAAACTAACATTTTACACGTATATCGTTTTTTGTGCACGTATTTCTTTCATTTATGCACAAACGAGGTAGCTTGAGCTTCACAAGAAGATATCAACCAACCTCTGAATTTTATTTAATTGAGGCCACATCGTTTGTGCACATTTGAAAGTTGAAATAAATACGTGCACAAACGATACAGGTGTAAAATATATGATTTTTCCGCGTGGGGGCGGCGGGGTTTAGCTTCACGTGAAGTTAGCCCCCCCGGAATTTTCTTTAATTGCAACTACTTCGTTTGTGAACGGACGAAATTAATGCGTGCACAAACCATGCACAAACGTCCCAGGTATAAAAGTTGTGACTCCCCCATCGCATGGTGGTGGTGGTGGTGGGCTAATTTCACGGATCTACATTATTTAACGATTGTTGATCGATAATTAATCTAGGTGCCCGTTAGGGCGCCGCAGCCAAGCCGCGGTGCGCTACACACTCTGGCACCTTATACAGCAAACAAAGTTGGGGTGATTTCGAGGTGAGCCGTCATGAAACGTGATGTGAACTTAAAAACTATCAAAATCGAGGGGATTTAGGTACCTGACAACACATGCCAAATTTGGTTGGGGTACGACCATTCCTTCTTGTTGAAAAAATAACTTGAAACATGCTCAAAATCACTTTAAGAATGTTAGTTACTGACTACTGTCTAATTCGTCAGTTTCAATTGCCCAGCGATTCTGACCAAACAGGTGGGGCTACAACGTTCATATTTTACATGGACATTAAGGTAACAGTGATGTAGTTTCTTTTGAAAGAAAAACTTGAAAAAGTTTGCTGTAAGGCTTCCAAAAAAAGGTTTAAATTTAAGCCTTATACAGGCATACAATCAACAAGTAGCTATAGTTACTTGACAATGATTGCCTACATTGTTTACAAAAAGCAAGTCTTTTGACCACTGCCTACTAGATGTTCGTCGTGGCTCCAGGAGCCACGACGAACATCTAGGACTACATATTTTACATCCTATTGTTAATTGGTAATTCCATAGAAATTAAATCAACTTTGATAAAATTATTATATTTTAACAAATAATTTTGTAATGGAACTTGAAAAAGTAATGAGATCCCACACATAACAAAATCTTGTAAAAATACAGCCAAACCTTACACACTCAAAAGAAATGAGATCTAAAAAAAGGGCCAAGCACACCCTTCCACATTTGCGCATTCTTAATTAATAAACACACAGTGTCCCGTAACAACATCCTAGAAAAGCTTGGCAAAATAGAATTTGCATGACCATTACGTTTAAATTAATACTAGTTGCAAATTCTATTTTGCCAAGCTTTTCTAGGATGTTGTTACGGGACACTGTACGTTTATGAATTAAGAATGCGCAAATGTGGAAGGGTGCTTGACCCTTTTTTAGATCTCATTTCTTTTGAGTGTGTAAGGTTTGGCTGTATTTTTACAAGATTTTGTTATGTGTGGGATAATCTATAATCTCCGACATTTCTGGGATATTATATATAAAAGAAACTAGTCGAACGGGTATTAATTACATAAATAGGCTAAGGTTTTTTTGGACATTACACAGCTCCTTTATACAGTATTTTTATTGTGGTATTTCGACTTTTCTAAAAGTCTTTTTCAAACTGAAGTTTGACAAGGGAAAAATAATAACAATCCAAATAAAAGAATTTATTGTAAACAAAATGACAATGAACCGTTGCTGCCAATAAAGTTGAAAAAATAAAAATAAATTAAGTAGGCCTATGTTTTCAAATGGAGACGCAAAATGCTAAATACCAAATGTAAGAAGATAATCTTTGAGAACGTCTTTGGTTGCATACTAGGAAAACGCTTAAGTCCCGCTGCGTTGTTGGATGAGCGTAATTGGTGCATTGAGCTGCCATGTGTTGTGCGGATTTTCTGTTGTTCTGTGTAAAAATCATTACTACGTGGAAGATTTTTTTTAAAGTAAATTAAATTTTAAAAAAATTAACTCAATTTTTTTATAAAATTAATCGTAATTTTAAAAATGGAAAAAATCGTAATATTGAAATTTTCATAAGAAATAATTATTCGATTGCGCACAAACACGAATATATTTATTCATAAAATTAAGGTTCTGTGAAAAAATCATTACAATAGGATAAAGCATGTAGGTGTTACAAGCCGAAGAAATTTTAAAAATCGAAAAAAGTCGTAAAATTGCGATTTTCGTAAAAAATAGTTTTTTGATAACGCTCAAATTTCACATGAATATATTAATTCAAGAAATTAAGGTTATGTGAAAAAATCATTACAATCGGACAAAGCATGTAGGTGTTGTAAGTCGAAGAAATTTAAAAAAATCGAAAAAAATCGTAAAATTGCGATTTTCATGAGAAATAATTTTCCGATTGTGCTCAAAAACGTGGCAGTTCTAAGTTCAGAGATTTAGAAGACCTTTATAAAATTGCATCGCAATCGGAGTATCGGCTTAGCCGGAATCGTGTGGACAAACAGACAAAAATACAAAAAAAAGAAAGAAAAAAAAACATTCCGGATTTTTTTCTCCAGTGTAGTGAAATGGAATCTTCGCTTCGCTCGCTACGCTCATCCAAAAAAAGCAAGGCATTTGGAGGTTTAGAAATTTGTAAGGTTCCCTGAAACTGATATCAAGATCGGATTAGTAGAGGTTGTGACCGGTATCAAAGCAAAAACAGAATATACACGCAAGCTTTCTTCTATTAGTAAAGTCGAATTGATGTTTTTCTGATGTCATACAAAAAGTACGATATCTAGGTGCCCGTTAGGCCGCCGTAGCCAAGCCGCGGTGCGCTACACACTCGGGCACCTTATACACCAAGCAGAGTTGGGGTGATTTCGAGCTGTCACCCAGCCGTAATGAAACGTGATTTGAACTTTAAAACTATCAAAATCAAGGGAATTTGGGTACCTGAGAACACATGCCAAATTTGGTTGGTGTACGAACATTCCTTCTTAGTGAAAAAATGTCTTGAAACATGCTCAAAATCACTTTAAGGGTGTTAGTTACTAATGGCTACTTCTGTCTAATTAGTCAGTTTCAATTGGCTATGCAGCGATTCTTACCAAACGGGTGGGGCTTTGAAAGAAAAAGTTGAAAAAGTTTGCTGGAAGGCTTCCAAATAAAGGTTTTAATATAAGCCTTTTAAAAGAATATAATCAACAAGTAACTATAGTTACTTGACAAAAATCGCCTACATTGTTTACAAAAAGCAAGTCTTTGGGCCACTAGATATCTTACATCCTATTGACTATTGTTAATTGGTAATTCCATAGAAATTAAATCAACTTTGATAAAATTATTATATTTTAACAAATAATTTTGCAATGGAAATTGAAAAAGTAATGATATCCCACACATAACAACAAATTGTAAAAATACTGCCAAACCATACCCACTTAAAAGAAATGAGATCTAGAAATAGGGGTAGCCTACCCATCATCTACCCTTCCACATTTGCGCATTCTTAATTCATAAACGTACAGTGTCCCATAACATTCTTGAAAAGCTTGGCACAATAGAATTTGCATGACTATTTTGTTTAAATTAATTAGAATAAAAGAATTTGGATGAACTATTAGCTTACATTTAAAAAAATTAATATTTGCAAATTCTATTTTGCCAAGCTTTTCAAGGATGTTGTTACGGGACACTGTATGTTTATGAATTAAGAATGCGCAAATGTGGAAGGGTAGATGAGCTTGGCCCTTTTTTAGATCTCATTTCTTTTGAGTGTGTAAGGTTTGGCTGTATTTTTACAAGTTTTTGTTATGTGTGGGTCATTATTAGGAGAAGACAAATTTCCCTTGACCCTCAAACAAACTCCTTAGGGACGGAAACAGAAGAAGAAATTCACACACACAAATGCATTGAGATTCTTTATTATTCAACATGCATAGTATTAATTTACAACTTAAACCTTAAATTACAAAACAGAAAACGTTATATTCTATAAAGTTCAAACAAATATTAAACATATACAGCGTTGTAGTGAAAAGACAGCGCACCATTTGGATATACATACAAAACATACAACATAACCAGCAACCAACATTTATTAACAAACAACATTATTCATTATTAATATAAAAATGTTCTGATACCATAATTATTTTTATATTTTACATTTTTCAAACCAAAAACTAAATACTAGTGATTACACTTGTACTACAATTTGATTGAGCCTTGCAAATTTAAATGTTTTATACCACGCACAAATAATAACCATTTTACGTGGATTGTGGAGTAGGTGGAAGGGCAAAAGTAATGTCTGGTTATGTGTAATCCTTGGCTGTCTTTAACATAACACAATTTAACAATTATATAATATTATATATCACATTATGGGTGTTACATTTCTATTTAACTGTGGTTAATAACTCACATTATTTATGCAAAGCTAATAATTTGCTTTATCATTTTTAGCTGAACAAAAATCTTGAAATAAATATATCTTTGGGTAATCTGTGCTGAAATATTTCAAACAAAATGTCAATTTTCTTCAAAAAAAATAAAATAGAATTAATGTAAGTTTGATCAAGAGTTTTTTTCATACTCAACTCACTTCACGAAAAAAATACTAAAGGCCTACACCAGAGATACCGGTAGTACATAATTTGCTGGTTAACCTATACCTTAAACGTAAATCATGACATGTTATTTTCTTTCACCGTAAAAATAGAAGTTTTCAATGGTTTTTAAGGTTACATTTTGCAATGTTTTAATGGCTTATTGCTAGCCGTATCAATAATAGAGTTTATGATTAGCCTATAGAGAGCATGGAAGAACACTAGTCACTAAAGCCTTTAAGTACTTTTAAGTATTCTACTTGGCAGCTAGACGCATGATGATGTAAAAATGTGAATGAGGGCACAGAAAAATAGCACCGGTACCTACTTGGGGAAGCAATGATGCAACACAACGTTGACAAGTTGCATGAAGGGGAAATAAGTTATATAAGACTGGAACAGTAAATGTTAAGTTTTGCCTGTTCGCGAGTCAATTTCTACATCTCCCGTGTTTGTTCAATGCTGTCCTAACCACAACCTTCTGTGATCCTTCACTACGTTGTTTCAACTAGTCTGAATTTCCCGGCTTGCAATGACCCACTATTCCAAAGTCATGAAATAATCACTAAAACTTTGGTTTCAAGTCAACATCTGCAACTTAACAATTGAAAACAATGTCAGTATCCTCGCTAGTCGCTACGGGACATCGCAGGAAGGATTATGCAAAGATCGAGTTTATTAAGTAGGGTTGCCATTCGATATTCATTTTAATATCGATAATTGCTCAAATTTAATCGATTATTGTTCGATAAATAGTTAAATACAGTTATTTTTTCCCTTTGACGAATAATCAAATTCCAATATATACTTTCTTGCATACGAATCAGACCTATAATTATGTGTTGACCTACTAAGTTTTATAGCTTTAGGGTAAATTAGGTAAAGTGCCGATGTAAAGTGTAAATCAGCAAGTCAAAGAATTGTTGAACCTACGAAGACCGCGGGGAAAGCGTAACGAGCAGTAAATTCAAAATTTGGGGTGAGTGACGTAGCCTATTACATCAGGGAAAACTAAATCGGTAACCGATTGCTTCGGAAAATAAACGTAACAGTATTATTAAGTAATGCAATACGTATAATGTTAAGCTACAAAAACTAAAAAGAAAACATGGCAATGGATAACATTTGGCTAGTCTACAATATAGTCTAAATCTTCAATGGAATTGTTATCAACAACCTACATTCAATGTATTAGTTAATTTATGATTAAATTTTTTTGTGTACAAGGCACAAAACATTAGGGTAATCAATCACTGCCTAATCAGTGTCTAAGCTACCTTTTCTTTGTTTGTATTAAGAATCTACGTTGGATCTATTTTCTTGGAGAGTGGCAGTACCAACAAGGCATCAAAAATAATTTGAATTGGAGCGAAATCTCTAACTTTTTCTTTACACATTTTAACACATTTTGTCCTTAGAATAATACAGGGTGTCTAAAAATTTGTCATATTCGGGACACAATTCTCCGACTTTTCCAGAGTTTCCAGAGTGAAAACCAGGTTTATCTAGATGACAAATTTGGATGACTGGAAATGTGCAGTCAAAAAGCAAACCGAGTATGCCCCCAGAAAGTAACGATTAACAGTGACGGAACATTACAATGATCCGAGGCAAGTTTGGCTTGTAGGTGAAAATGCACATTCCAGAAATGTAATCAATTTCAGTGACTTTCCAGGTTTTCCAGACTAGTAGACAAATAAATACCACAATAACCTAACCAAAGGCAGGTTATTCTTGCTTTGGTGCTCACCATTTAGCACTGAAGCTTTTGCTACTGATGTGCTGTATTGTTGTACACAACTACACATTCCCCCTAGCACTCCATAGTCCATACTCCATAGCAGTTGTTTTTGGACAAAATATACGATTTCAAATATCACCAGCGCCCTCTAAATCACAATCAAATCATTAAGGAAATCGAGAGTTTAACACGCTCAGGTGTATGACAGACTAAGGAAGGCTCTGTAGAAGACACAGCCTGCCACACACCCATCATTTGGCAGTCTCATACTTTGTGTTGTGTGCGATATAAAGGGCACTGGTGCTTCATGAAATTGTGTTTAGACCGTGGACATAGCTCGGGAATTACATGTCTCTCAACGCCAGCCCTACGCAATGCCCACGGCCGCCCCCAGGCAGTCCTTCAATAAATAATAGCGACAGCAGCTCTAATGCGCCATATAGACATCGACGATCGTACTGTATTCCAATAAATCTTTGGTACGTCATACATCATACGAGTTTTACCTTGAACAGACTTGCGCTTATCCCACTCAATATTGAAACAATTCTTAAGTATGTTATTCTTAGTCGTGCATCTGAGGATTATAATACTCAGCAATTTTATTAAGTACTGTACTTCCTTCTAAATCAGTATCAATGCCAATACCTTTCATATCAGTATAAAATTCAGTTCTTGTTCTTTCATGATAACTTTAGCAAACTGTGTATAATTAACAATGGTCACAACTAAACCACAAAACGAACAGAAGAAGGTTCACAAATCTAGCCTATACCAAAACATTTTGATATTTGACCATTGCATGCACAAACATAGCCAAATATTAACTACTGTAGAGTAGTAAGGTAATTATCTAGGAATAGATTTAACAATCACTTCTTCTAGCAAATCTTTATAAGACACTTGCTCACAATTCTAAACCTTTTCAAGATGAAACATTTAGCCGATAGTATCTAAGGCTAACGAGATGATGTTACCCCAAGTATCGGCTACTTCCTATATCACACTGTAATGGCACTTTATTCCGTGGTCGTAATAACCCAACGTGATCATATTACCCGCTGTCGGTAACCTAGGTAACACACAGCAGGTTAAGGGTTAAGCCACTAGCCTAGAGGGGTGTGCGCTAACGGACTTTCAGACTTGGGTCGCTAATGGTAATTAGAAACAAAAATTTAAAAAAAATATAATTAATTCTGGAATTAATGAATCTTGAATACAGTACTTTATAATAATTCTAGAACTACTATTAGGAAAGTTCACAGGTATAGTATAGTAAAGTATAGTATTTTATTTGCGTCCATCTGCGCAGTACATTGTACGAAGAAAAATCGCACAAAAACACAATAGCTGAACAAAAGCACAAAACATAGCCAGAAGGGCTGGGAGCAACAACACACTTTCACCTGAAGATGATGACTGAAGTAAGTATTTCTAGAAAATGAAATCAAACTTTATAGACTAACGGACAAGGACACCACACAATTGACTCACATAATTTATGTTGGCTATTTTAACTAATAACTAGTAAGTACATAATCCTAGCTAGATACTAGGCTTAGATTTCCTTTGATGCTCATATTTTAGAGATTCGGTTCATTGTTTGGTTAAACTATTCCATTGTTAACAAGTTACTAATAAAGACTAAGCAGCTTTGAACTATCCGTTTCTAGCCGTATATTAACTGTTTCAGCATTGTTTGTACTAAAAGCAAAATTAAAAAGAACTTTATAAAAAAATTGTATTGGGAAATAACAAAAACATAGAGAATAAGAGCGGGAAAATAATTTTCCGATCCCATTACTAGAGATGTGCAAAAATGGTTTTTTAAAGTTTGAAAATTCGCGCCTTAAAAATAAAAATTCGCGATTTGTCGCGATTTACCAAAAAACACAATTTTCTCATGCACAACTTAAAAAAAAAAAAAAAATGATTTAAAAGAAAAACAAGCTCATGAGAGTGAAGTTCAGAATCAGTTTTAATTTTAAGCTCAATTTCAGCCTCCAGTTTTCAAAGTTTCTGACAGTTTTTACCAGAATTAATTTCGTCTACCCGGCACCTCCACCAAATTTACGAAATTATGCATTTTTTATGTAATATCTTTTGATATGGTGAAGTATTTTGAGCTTACTCTCGTTCAAACGATTATTACGATCTCACAATCGCGTTGTATGACCCGGCACCTCCACCATATGTACCAGCCAGTATTAATTTAATTTCGACTTCGACCCGGCACCTCCACCAAAACTTTGAAATTTTTTAATTTTTTTAAAATTTCGTGACCTAATTCGCATTTAAGGACATAATTGCTAATTTCGCCACTAGTTCGCGGTATCAACTAAAATTTCGCGAAAATTCGCGAATTGGAAATTGGTACCATTCAATCACAATTCATGAGATTCATGTGCAAACTGAATTTGAAGGGGTTATTGCAACTTTAAAAAAAATTCGCGAATTTCGTTGTCACCATTTTTGCACATCTCTACCCATTACTGAAATGATAGGATCGCACACCCCTACTATCTATCGTGGGCACTCTTCCAATGCATGCTCTCCACTTTCATTTCAAATCATGAGTCATGACTTTTCTTCAATGTCGTTTCTTAAAATTAAAGTAATTAAACGGTTATTATTCACACCTTTGCATAGAGAGAGAGGCAGCATTTGGCTACGCACGCGAAGTAAACAAAGAAATAAGTAATCGAAGACGATGTGGTCAAACTATATGAATCTCGCACTGATAGTTTTCTATTTACCTAAAAAGTAAATTTACAATACAGTGTTATGTCATTCATAGCGCAAACACAATCCAATACCGGCATTGATTAGTTACATGTACAATATATCAATAACGTTACGCACTTTGATTAAAGCTAGTATGTATTTATTATTAAATAAAATATTCCCACAAGTCTACGGAGTAGTGTTTAATTGGCAGCTTAAAAACCCAGTAATTATATTACTTTACGTATATAGATTCTACTAAATGTCAATACTTTACGTATATATAGATTCTACTCATATGAAAAATGAAACTATACAAGTTGAAATTTAATAGACGGTTTTGTAAACCATCAGAGCACTCTGTGGCACGCATTGTATGCTGGGAATCGTGTTGCTCCTACAGCCACCTATTTTTTTTTATAAAAACCTCTGAACAGAAGGATGTGTTTTCTTCAATGTAAACAATGATTGCCGGCTCCTGTTGAAAACTTTAAGATTTAGTTGGCTGTGCTTGCAACACACTATCCAGAATTCCTTGCAGTGTTCGGGCATGCGCAGAGACTTTACCAAATCGTCTATTGGAGCTAACAATTGGGAATACTTGTCCACTATCCACATACTACAATGATGAAAAATAAAATCTTTTTTTAAGTTAAAGCTTAATTTGAGCAAACAATTTGAAATACCTAGTACTCAAATACTAACTAACTAGGGACTAGGCTCCTACTACAAACATGGAAAACTAGCTTTCTACATTTAAACTTAATTTGAGCAATAAATTCTGAAATATTTCACCAACCAAATCAAAACAAAAAAATCATCAAATCAATGCCATTATATTTTACAAGGCTTTGAATATAACGGAGGAAAAATAAACTTAGCCTCTAGCGACCAGATCTAGCTGAATATGGACAATTTGAGAGATATATGTCTAGGCCTATTAATTTGCAATTATTTATGTACCGGTACTTTAATTTTGCAACAAATTGGCAATTGCTTGCAAAAATAGGTCAATTATGTATACTATGCATATTTTGTTAAATTGTTATTTTATTAATCATCCTAGAAGACTATGGGATTTTAAGTTTGTGTAACAAGCTCCAAAACAACAAACAATCTTCACATAAACAATTACGTATACAGTACTACATTAATAAAATATATTTCAATAAACTATTTACGAACATAACATTTATATAGGGTAGTGATAAAGAACTAAATGTACGGGGCCCTCTCAACGCTAAGAAAGGAATTGGGATAAAGCTCTCTGGACTCGCTAATACAACCAATAAACAATAATTATTTTTAAATGACAAATTAACCTTGTCTGAATGAATGACCGTAAAAAAAGGGAAATAAAATATTCCATTTCCCCCAGATCTGTACGTATTGCTGAATGATGAAAGAATAACGTGAATTTACTCTTTGGGCAACCAACAATGTCTGCATATCACTTTTGACGTTTTCAACTGGAAGGAGTGGCATGCGCCGAGTGCGATCGTTACCCAATGGGCAATCGGATGTACCCAGTGTGAACATTCACACAAAAAGATCGAGAGCGGTTATGACTAAGGATGCCCATCGACATCGATTAATCGATTAATAATCGATGTCGAAGCAAATTTTCGACATCGATTTTTTATTTAAAACATCAAATCGATTTTTATGATATAGATATTTTGTATTTTTTGCCAAATCCAAAAATCGCCAATTTCAAGTATAAATATTAAAATAATATAAAGCGCATAAAAAAATAAAATCCCCCCAAAAACGGTCTCTTAATTTTGTCCCCATCATTTTTCACAACTTTTTCATCGCGAGTTTTCAATGACAGCGCGCGCACACTGACGTGTCTATTGTCGCCTCGCCTGCACTGGCCGGCTGGCTACGCCCCGCCCCCTCCCCGCATCGAGCTCTCACTGCCTGCACTCGGGGTCAGCGACCTTGCCGCCAAGATTGAGGTTGGTCAAGGGATGTGCGACTGCGAGGGTGGTACATCCAGTCATCGACGTTGTTTCACCTGTGTTACGTGTTCTCTTCAGTCGGTTGTAATATCCATTGCAATCTGCAGTTATCTTTTAACAAATTCTTATTATAATGTTGGATATTTTTCGTTTTTTGTGTGGTGATTTTTAATACAGACTTTTTGTTACAGAACAGTTATTTATTGTTTGTTTTATTTTATAATATTTATTTTTATATTTTCGTAATAAAAACAAGTCTTATGTAAAATAAATTGAAATGATTTTGTTCCTAACATCATTGATTAAAGAAGGCTATAACATGTAGGCCTACTTCACTTGTTATCTTGTCGACCTTGAGTGCCTCTGAATTTCCGTCCGTCAGTACTAATAGCCTGCTACACAGTACACACCATATCAGCTGTTGCCTGCACGCACATGTGAGAGGTGCTGATAAAACTTGTCTGCAGCAAGGGAGAGAGAGATAGTCGCGTAGTATTTGCCTCACTCCGTGCAGCCCGGCGGCCGAGTTGTGCCAGATCAGCTATTGCGTAGGAGCGGGCGGGGTGAGGGGGGGGAGAACTCGCCGGCCGGCCTGCATCACGGACTTGTGTTGACACTACTTGGCGTTCTCGGGAAACATGATACATACCTACTGCTCCGTTTTTTATGTAACTTCTCACGCGTATTATTTCGTACTGAACGAACCCAGGACTAATATTTCAGCTACAAAGGCGAATTTTGGAATTTCGATGTCGATTTTTTTGGTTTCGATGTCGATGTCGGAAAAATTTCGACATCGCGATTTGACATCGATTTTTTTGATTCGATGTCGATGTTGGCATTTAACATCGATGGGCAACCTTAGTTATGACGCTGTATTTTTCAAATCCTGCTTGGCAAATTGGAATTATATCTTAAGACCTCCTACCTGCTCAGTTTTCTAAGCAGCGACTTCCTCAAATTTCTCGCTAATTTGTACCCATGGGGAACGCAGTAGGCTACATGCCACTGGAAGACGCCACTAGTCACTTATCCTTATGGGTTTGTGTTTTAGCCCCACTACCCACCACAACACATCACAGATTTGCATCACATCTCTAGGCCAAACTTTTAACCCCTACATTTAAATCACATTTTTTTGACAATACTGTTTCACTATGGAAAAACAGTAATCAAGGGAAGTGAACAACAAGCGTTTGTTAAGTCGTTGAACAAAACATATTTCTATTTAAATCATAGTAGTTTATATTAGAGAAGGGCAAAGATATAGATATAGATAATCAATATGGATGCAATACACAAAAACAAAGAATGACTTAACTTGACGAAAAATTGTGAGAATGAAATGAATTTTTTTGTAAATCATGCAGAGTGCCTAAATTTAATTGTATATTGTGACTTTTCTTGTCATTCATTCGTATTTTGTATTTCGTAAGTTTGTTATATCTTCTAGGCTCCAATGAGCGGAAAAAATCATGGTAAAACAAAACTGTTCTGGATGTTTAACATCTGCTTTCAACTTAATTATTATAGTTAATTAAGTCTTCTACCGTATTGTCAAGCTATAGGCAAGCAGTGGTCTTAGTCAATATTTGGAACATTATCTGGTCCAATTAGGGCCTAAGTATCTTTCACCAAACCTTACAGTGCCTTACCAAACAATGCTTTTTTGTTAATTACCAATTTTATTAACTTAGCTAAATCACAGTAATATCATTCCATTTATAAGCCAAATGGAAAGACACTTTTCTTTTATACGGAGTAAAAAGTCATCAGAACCTCCGTTTCAAATTTACAATCCAATATGACAGTACGTACTAACTGAATTCAGCCCAAGAAAAGGCAATCGATGTATAACAACCACCTATCAAACCGATTACATTTATCGGCACAACCACGAAACATTCACTTTCACAGCAAAATCCTCGCGTTTTGCAAAGCCATTCGTGCACTCAAAACGAACACGATTGGGCAGCTTCATAAAAATATTATCCCCTTCTAAACTGTAAACGGAATACCTCCATCGACTTCCGGCCGCGGTTACGATCGTCTCAGCGACGGGGTCGAGGTTAACACTTCCGCGCTCGCTAACGGAAGACTTTCTAGTTGGTGCTAGCTGAGGGTATCGTTCTTCACGAAGATGAAGTCGTTTGCCAGGTTATTCGGGTGGATTACCTGACTGTGGACATAGTAGCCTTGTTTCTCCATGTAGGCTTGCAAGATCTCCTTGCCGCGTGCACCATGAATAAACTCCACAGAAAGCGTCTGGAAAGATCAAAATAAGATATTTACAAATTTAAAAAAAAATCATGCCATAGATGAGTGCGTTGTTACTTAGGCCTATAAGTTATAACCATGTAGGCCTACTGTTCAGCAGTTAATTTGTATATGGGTCATTCTCAAACGTAATGACCATATTGAAAAAATGCTTGCAAGAAAAATTATAACATAAAATTGGATGCCTCCTTTAACAATACATTATCCAATAATTTGTTCTTACAGCCCTAAAAGGGTTTATCTAAAAAAAACAAATTTTTTTTACATACAAGCATTTTCATCAATCCAAGTGTACGAAAATGTCATGACTGTTACCGGACATAAAGTGACAATTGATGTAAGAAGTTATTTATTAAATCTATATTCATGTGCACAATAGTTTTAGTTACATTATCACACAAAACTAATACATTCAATAAAATATACATTTTTATTTTAATCACTTTTTATAATACCAAAATGTCAAGAATGTTACTCAAATTTCAAAACCTGGTAATTAACTTACTAATAATGGACAAATGGCAAATCAAATTTTATCAAGATCACTGTTAGCAATGAAGTATTAATATTATAAATAAGATTAAAAATGTGATTCAGTTATTTTAAACTTTAAATAAGACTTAATTTAATAATTAGCTCGGGTAACGGTGTTGACAAAAAGTAAGTCTTGACAAAAAAGTTACTTTTCTAACAGTAATAATTTTTTTCTAAGATCATGTTGCTTGTTAGTGTACAAATCAGTCAACCGAAAGATAAAAGCAATCTAATCCAACAAGTTTGTGTTGAGTTTAAAGTAAAGAGACACTAAGGGTAACGGGCTTGACAAAAAGTAACATTCTTGACAAGTGATCACTGAAAATCAATAAAAACAAGTGTTTTATTACTTTTGAGTATGGCAATGAATTACAACCTCTCCCTTCAAAACACATCTACAGTTGCAGGAAATTAATGCAGTAATCCACGATGCCCTTGGTAATGTTACTTTTTGAAAGTAACATACCTGACAAGTAACATGCATGACATTTCAACTTCATTAATTCATTAGCTGTTAACAATCCCATTTGAAAAAGTAGGGTTTATGTTTGCTATGAGCTGGAACTTGATTGTAACTTAACTCAATTGTTAAATAAAATATTAAATACAAATTAAATTGTTTTATCTTGGTAACATTCATGACATTGAATTAAAATACTCACCGTTAAAATGTTTACTTTTCAATTTTAAAGAGTTCTCATGTCAAAACAAACCAAACTTCCATGATGCCATGTCAGGAGCTGTTCTTCTTCTTCTTCTAGATTGATCCACTGCCTTCTTGAAAAATTATTTAAACTCTTTTACAATGGTAACAGTCATGACATTATTATGATTGCCACATTAGGGACAAACACTTTCCACTAGTTATTGTTTGAAAATGTAAATTGTTAAAAAAAGTCACTAACACACAGTTATTAACTGTTATTTCTGCATTAATTCCAATCTAGAGACTAAATAAATTTTGGTCTTAAAGTCAAACATTTTACAAAAACACTTCTGGTTTTGAGGATAGGGACATGGGTTTTAACACATTTTGCAATACCCGACATTGAATTAAAGGTCAACCTTACAAGATAGAAGTGCAAAAATTCATGGAGCTAATAAAAACTATAAGTATTCTGAAAATGTACAACCAAAATTTATGCAAATCAATATCTTGATCTAAAAAAAAAATAATATTAAGGTGGGACAGCACAAGGGTCATTTTATTTGAGAATGACCCATATATATGTCTGTCTTCAGTTATGAAGGACATGTCTGATTGCTTGAAAAACGTGGCTCAGTCTCATTCTCATTCTCAGTTTTACGTCATCAATAATCGGTGACGTCAGAAGCAATGTACGAAGGGTCCAGATCGAGACTGAGAACGGGAATGAAACCAAGTAACGAAATAACCACACTCGTTTTCATTCTTATTACTAAAAAAATGGCGGCCTCGGGAGACGATCAAACTAAAACACTTCCAAATCACGTTGAGTAACCAAATAAGTTATTAAATGTAATAAATAATATAGTAATTAATAGTACAGAGTCAAATTTGATATGGAAACATTATGTAAACACTTTAAAGTACTGTTAAGATCGCAATCAGTCGGCCTGCATGTGTCAACTCCACGGCTGTTCGTCTGTTTGTTTTGATGTTGATACCAATGTTGATACTCCCATCAAGAAACGACCAAAAGTTACACTTCTAGTAATGAGACCGACACTGAGAATGAGAATGAGACAGAGATTGAGAATAAGAATGAGAATTTAGTTCAGACACGTCCTAAGTCCAGGTTTTTATGAAAAGAAATAATTAAAGTCTACACAGACACAGAACTGGGTTGTTGAACGAATGCCAGTTGCCTGAAGCATAATATTAATATTAGGTGTGACATAGGATCCAACAGCTTACCTTCGAGATGTGATAGTGGTTGCCGAACTTAATGATAAATAGAGACATAAAGGTATGTACAAAACACAGAAAAACACGAGACGTTTCGTCTTATACGGAAGAATTTTCTCATTCAGGAGAATAAGTAAGAATTAGAATTCATCCTCATTTTCAGAAGCAGTTTCAATGCCTAATAACGATGGTTTAAGAAAGCGTTTGTGTGTTTTTATTTCCGAGCTGGTGGCCACATCTTAACTGAAACCAAGTACGTGGTGAATATGCGTACTCACCCGGATATTGACCTTGCCCCAGGGTATATTCTCTAGAACCTCCAGCTCGTGTCCCTCCACGTCGAGACTGAAATAGTCTACGGTCGTCCGGTTGAGCGCTAGGAGGTACGTGAACAGAGGGAAACACTGCACATTCGCGTGGCCCTCGGTCCTAACCCTCATCGGGTCTTCTTCGATCTTTCCCAGGTTGTAAGCCATGAGGAACGAGACCTAGAACACAACGTTCATTTGTGATTACTAAAAAGGGGGTTTGGATAGGGAACCAACTGCCTACCTGGCTGGGGAGTGGGGACTGCAGGGATCGTGTATAATAATGTAAAACACCTGCAGTTAGTTGTTGACAAGAAGCAAAGTTGTAACAACTACTTTGTATGATATGAGTGGCCCAACGACTAGTTTATGCTTAGATATGGATAGGAAACACAAAAGCTTACCTAGTCAGTGACTGTGGGAATTTTGTAGATTGATAACAGATGATGATGAATAAAAAAAGACAGGAAATACCTTTTAACTATTTTGGTTAAACAGGGCCTAATTCACAGGGTACTAGTCTAGGTATAATATGAACAGTTAGGATCTGTAGGCCTACAATACATACCTAGGCTAGTTACCTGTTAGCGCCAAAACAGTTTCGACGAATTTTTCTTGTTTAGAAAGAAAGAAAGAAGAAAGAAAGAAACACTGCAGTAAAGACCTGATAAGCTGTTAGGTTTCCTATCTAAGCAATAAGTTGTACTAAAACAGGGGCCTCCAACCCTGTTTATCACAGCCATGCATACCTGAAATGTGGGAGACCTGGAATCAAACCCCGGTCTGGAAGGACTTTTTTTATTTCCGAATTTAATTAAATATGTATTAACAATTCCAACTACTGGAGTGTTTCCCGACTAACTCAATCGAGAAACAATTCAATAATTTTTATTTTTTATTACCTATGCCTACATGAGCTAATAAGATAAAGTGGCAAGCAGCAAAGCAAAGTCTCGGTAATTATGAACACATTCCTTCTCTCCCTGTAAAAACTGTGCTAATATATCACACGATTAATGTTCATAGACGTGCTCCGCTAGTTTGTTAGTTTCACCATTATGTGAACTGGCATGACGCTTCAATCATTCTACACGAAGCAAATTCGCATAGACGGAGGCTGAAGGAGGCTGCCTTGATGTCTGTGGCTGATGATGTTATCAGTGCTCCCAGCATTGATTTCCCGGCGATTTGGAAGGAGTTTGACCCCAAGCCATAGAACTATTGTGGGCATGATTGTGGTATAATTTTTATTTTTTATTTGAATATGTATTTTTTATTGAGATCAAGATGGCCGTGTTTGTACGATGTGTCGACCTTGGCTGGGAGACGGAGTTTTATGTTTTGTTTGGTTTGTTGCCTTTTGAAGGGTACTGAAAGTACCCAAAATATTGCTTTTCCTTTAATTTAATATATATTAATTTACTAAAAGAACATGATGAGTCCAATTATTGTTTATACTTATTAAACCTAACTGTTCTAAGAATCTCAGTAGTTATAAAATCCTCACAGCATGGGTTGTTTTGTTAATGTTATGAATGAGAATGACATGAGACCACCACCATACACGTCAAGAGACCACATGTGCAATATTTCTCGTTCTCTATTACTAGAGATGTGCAAAAATGGTTTTTTAAAGTTTGAAAATTCGCGCCTTAAAAATAAAAATTCGCGATTTGTCGCGATTAACCAAAAAAACACAATTTTCTCATGCACAACTTAAAAAAAAAAAAAAAAAAATTGATTGATTGATTGATTTTAATGATGTAAAAGAAAAACAAGCTCATGAGAGTGAAGTTCAGAATCAGTTTTAATTTTAAGCTCAATTTCAGCCTTCAGTTTTCAAAGTTTCCGACAGTTTTTACCAGAATTAATTTCGTTTACCCGGCACCTCCACCAAATTTACGAAATTATGCATTTTTTATGTGCCTTTTGATGTGGATTTGAAGTATTTTGAGCTTACTCTCGTTCAAACGATTATTAAGATCTCACAATCGCGTTGTATGACCCGGCGCCTCCACCATATCTACCAGCAAGTATTAATTTAATTTCGACTTCTACCCGGCACCTCCACCAAAACTTTGAAATTTTTTTATTTTTTAATTTCGCGACCTAATTCGCATTTAAGGACATAATTGCTAATTTCGCCACTAGTTCGCGGTATCAACTAAAATTTCGCGAAATTTCGCGAATTGGAAATTGGTACCATTCAATCACAATTCATGAGATTCATGTGCAAACTGAATTTGAAGGGATTATTGCAACTTTAAAAAAATTCGCGAATTTTGTTGTCACCATTTTTGCACATCTCTATCTATTACCAACAATATTGTTTTCATTGTATTGTTTAAACCAGATTAATGTTAATATTATGGAAGAAAAATAATAATATAACATATAAATAACATACAAACAATAATAACATAATTACAATTAGTGTGGAAAAGGCCAACCAGCTAGTTTAGTTTAGATTGGAGAAGGGTTGACAGGTTGGGAAAGCATAGAGAACATAAAGCTAAAGATATCTGAAGAAATTATTATCATTATTATCAGTAAATGATAGCAGTTGTAATAAAAGTATGCCCCGACTGAGGATCGAACCCAGAACCTCTGGCTTAACGCGCCATAGCTCTGCCAATTGAGCTACCGAGACATAAGACACACCTTCATTAAACTGCTATTTGTTGTGACTGTTGACATCCATGATAATAATCGAACAGAAGACTGCAATGTAGCTGTCATTACTGAAAGAACACATGGAAAAATCCAGTCACTTCTCATCTCCCATGAGTTGGGTAGTATGAATATACAGTTTTTAAGCATAAGCCCGCTTTGAGGACATTATTAGTTAATGATAGCAGTTGTAATAAAAGTATGCCCCGACTGGGGATCGAACCCAGAACCTCTGGCTTAACGCGCCATAGCTCTGCCAATTGAGCTACCGAGACATAAGACACACCTTCATTAAACTGCTATTTGTTGTGACTGTTGACATCCATGATAATAATCGAACAGAAGACTGCAATGTAGCTGTCATTACTGAAAGAAAAAACTGTATATTCATTATTATTATTGTTTATCCTTGTCACATTAAACAATAACAAGAAACTGCATCGATGCTAGCAAACATTTTGCTAAAACACTTAAAATCAGAAGAAATCTCATGTCGCCAAGAGCAACAAACAAACAAACAAACATGCTTTTTTCCTCAAACAACTTTTCTATTGGTCGTAACTATACAAGCCGGCCAGCGTATTTTCGGCAGGCAGTTGCGCTAAGACAAGCGGCTACTAAAGCTGGATCTTCAGCTACATAACCAATAGTAATACTAAGAGCGTTGCATAGCCTAGGAATACGTACCATCATTGGATAGGCCTTGATGCTGAGACAAGAGTTGGAGAGATAGACCTTGCGATGTTTCGCGACCGCGCTCTCGTAGTTGAGCGGGTCCGCCTCGATGAGCAGTCCGCTCCAGTTGAGGTGGCGTTCGAAGATGAGCGTGTTGGATCTCGTCTCGCCGTCTAGAGCGCCACACTCGATGAAGAAGCCATTGCGCTGTGGGGACAGAGGGGTAACTAAAGCCATGGGTCTATTCACCAGTTGGTTGAACAATATTGAGGGTTGGACTAAAATATCAACACTCGGTCTAGGGCCTAGCATAGGCCTACGTAGTAATTTATCGATAAAAAATTTAAAAGCAATTTTTCTGAGTGAGTAAGTCTAAGTCATGTATTTTTTGCTTAAACTGGGAACATGAATAAACATGTTTCAGTGGGGGAAAGGTACAGAAGGACGACAGCTTACCTTGAAAAACGTTAGGTAGGTCGCACAGACACAAAAAGATGAGTAGACAAAGTTGCTGATACGTTTCGACCAACTAGTGGTCTTTATCACTCAGCGTGAGTAGAGATACTAAAAGTAGTTCTAAAGCTAGCATGGTATGTACAATGAAGGCGCTGTCGGTGGGTGGTAGCAGGTGGAACTAGGTCTAGGGGAGGCAGGGCAGGGCGCGCCTGCTACCTGTTGTTCAGGTTAGGAGGCTCGCGAGATCTGGTGATGTGTTGGTGAGATAGCTCCCAGTTTCTTAGCTCCAACTGCCTGCAGTCATCGGGAAGCGCCTTTTTATTTTATTTATTTATTTCAAGCATACAAACAAAAAACCCATAAGTCTACATAGCAGACTTACACCCGACCCAACCCCTTTTTTGTAATATAGGTGGAAACCTGATAAGTAATAACAATTTAACTAAGCAGAGAAAAAAAGTAATGTAGGCCTATTCATTTACTATTTTTTTTTAAGTAGGGCAAAAACACAAATATTTTAAGGGATTAAACGTTTAGGAAATTAAACGCTTTTTCCCATCCCTAATAATATTATCGTAGCACTAAGGAATGAAATAAAGCGATAACGAGTTGGCGCGGGGGGGAGGAATGTGTCTTGATAGATGCTTGTGTTGACCTTGTGACGAGGCGAGGTTGAGCAATCGGCGCCTGCAGGCGCGGCGAGTGAAGCCGCCCAGCAACCAACGCATGCCATGCAAGTTGCCTACACTGCAGCAGGGCAGGGGCGATGTGTTGCGCTTCGGACTTTGCGCATTACGCGTGTTGTAGATCTCGCAGTGGAAGAATTTTTCACAGAATAAAGCGATTAATGTCTTGACTGGAAATATTTTATAAAGTTCTGCAGAGCGAGCGGGTAATTACAAAATTTCGTAAGGGCGAGCTACCTATTCGATTATCGATTGTTTCGGGAAATAATCAAATCGATCGATATATCGATTATCAAACGGCCACCTAACTTATAATGAACATGCACTATTCCTTTTATGGCTTAATTCTGTGAAGTAGGTAGTCTTTTGAAAAGACGTGATTAATACCATGAATGAACATACTAACATTATATAAATAAGTTGCAGGTATATACCTAGCTTATAACATAAGCTAGGCCTAAGCATATTGTTTAACTTGTTTGTCATGAATGAGGCCTATGTGGGTACATAGAACGAGACATTAAATTAAATGAAATGAAAGCCAAGTTTAGCTGGGGACTGCATACCATATCCCCAAGTATTTCCCGGATGCGAGCTGCTTGGCCCATGGACGTGTCTTGTATCCAGTGACTTGAGAGGTTCAGGGGCTGGTTGATCGGAGGAGGAGGAAGGAGGAAACCTTCGCGCAAGTACACCACGAGCCTCTGGTCTTCCATAGGAAGAGTATCTGAAACACACATTTAGTTAGGTGTATTCAGTTTACTATTGAACAACAGAGCAGGTTTTGTCCAATACATAAAGCATCAAGTTCTTAACAATTTGGGAGAGGACAGTTTCTTCCGCAAAAACTCCCTGATTTGCTGTTCCTGATTTTTGGCAAACCTCATGTTCGTTTGAGTGGGATCGTCTTAACAAATCAGTTTATTTCTTTTTGTTTTTCTTTTTTAATGATTTCTTTTTTTCTTTTCCTTTCCTTTCCTTTCTTTTCTTTTCTTTTTCTTTTCTTTTCTTTTCTTTTCATTCCCCACCCTTTTTTATATTTGATTCATTCATTAATTGCATTTAATATCCTTTTATTTGTTATCAAATTTGTTGAGTTCTTAAAGTGGCTCCAGCGAGTGTACCAGCGGACTCAAGAGTATAATATTATTATTCAGTACCAGCTTATAAAATAGGGCCTAGTTAGTATTTTTTATATTAGATAATCTTACAACTGTAGTTTATTTTACTACTGTAAGTATTAATTTATTTTTAATTGTTACATTTTAGGAAAACCTATTTATTTGCATCTTTTATTGGTACAGTTGCTAACTGACTAGTTAAGTATTTGCCAACCTCGGAAATCGAAACGTCCAATCAAAATAACACGTTAATCACTAAATTAGGCTAATGGGCCAATGGACGAAATAATGCTAAGTTCGTTAAACATTAAACATTCAATATGATTGGCTTTCATGTAATTATAAACAATAAATGTACGATATGTAATAGTTGGAAACTTCTTCTTGAGAGTTTGGCCAACCTGGTATTTGGCTTGGCAACATGGCACGGGCAGCCTTCACATTCGAATCGAGTGTGGATACGTCGAGAGAACTGCCACCTCGAAAGTGTTTCATACCAAAGTAAACAGTAATTGCATACACATGCTATGTACAGACGTCAATTACAATCAAGAAATATTGGCAGTAGACTTTAAAAGTATTAAAAGTGTCCTAATTGCCATCACAAAACTTTTACGCTCGCTTTGAGTCGGCGTGCATATCTGCTGGGTTGAAGCATAGAGAAGGTTGAAGGAAGCGGACGGATCGCTATGGACCACCGATGCTCTGTGGTCGCAGTTGGTCCAACGGTTAGCGCGCTCGTTTTGTAAGCGAAAGGTCGCCGGTTCGAGCCCCGGCTGTGAAAACTTTTTTACCCTTTTTTATTGATCCCATCATTATTGTCTACTTCTTATCGATAACGGGTTACGATTTTTATAACTTTTCATTTAAAATTACTCGAACACAAAGACATTCTTCCCTCAACGTTTGGCTATAGGGCTAGTTTTGGGTGTATAGTAGAGGTGAGCGCGTGAGTGACTTTTGACTCACGCAGGGTCACGATCACGAGCGAACATTCTCTAATCACGCACACTCACGCACGAACGGATATTATCGCTACACGCTCACGCACACTCACGCTAAAACTTCATTTTTCCATAACGCACTCACGCCATGTCACACATCGTATTCAGTCACGCACAAGTCACGACTTTACTCAGATGAAGTTACAATGAATGTGTTTTAGGCCTACAATGTTATTTTAGCACTACTCACGACGTATCCTGATTCCTGACAGACTAAACAGCAACGAAATATGATGTTTGTTTATTGTGCCTACCTTACAAATAACACTACAGAGCTTGAAACAAATCACAACACATACAACACTATGAGCAAAGCACACACATAAACTGACCGAACATAGCAAGCAACGCACTGCACGAACCGCGAGAAGAGGGCAACTGAAATAGGGTAAAGTGTAGGTTAGGTAGGAAGGTAGCTTCTAATTTCTAGAAAATGTATTTATTCGTCGATTGATAGCCAAATAGATAACGTGACACGCACAATCACAATCACGCGTGAGTCAAGTTTCTTGCACAATCACTCACGACTAATTCCATTTAGTCCACACTCACGCACACTCACGACACGCGCTCAGCTCTAGTGTATAGTGTAGTCAAAGTATTTGCTTTTACCGGCTTCAGCCTGCGCACTGCGCCCAATATTTAGTTTTTTTAAATATGAAATTTTTGCAAATATCTTACATAGGCCCTACATGACATACATAATAAATTGCTATATGAAGAACAGAAGTCTTTCAATATGGGAATAATTGCGCCAATTAAAATAATAATACTAAAAATTGTAATGAATTTGAGATACGTCCTCAATAATAATTACTTATAATTTGCTCGTTATTCTGTGTATATATGTTATCTTAGTTTTATTTGTAAAACAGTTATTACGACTTTTTTTTAACGTTAATACATTCGTACTAGGTACGTGTTGTAATACGGAGAGGCAGCCAAACCCAATTTTTAAATTTTCGCTCCCTATACTACTTTACAACGGAGTTCACTATCATTGGTCAATCGAGCGCGGTTTCGAAGAGGCGTCACGCAGCGTTGCCAAGCCTTCACTGTTGCTCCTGGTTGTTACAATTATATATTGACTTTGGACGTAAAAATATCAAAATCCAGTGTGGTAACATGTATTTTGCATATACTATTTTTTTTCAGTGTTTAATTAGGCCTACCTGCAAATTGATACATAATTTAGTCATATTTCACTTGCGGTTCGTGTACTGTAGTGCCTTTTTGGTCGGAAAGTGTAGGGTTTTGCTCGCTTGCAATGTTAAAGGATAGGGATTTACTTGATTTTTATTTCGAAAAATCTCCGAAAATAAGCTGGTAACCCCCATTTTGCTTGTTTTTTTATTGAAAAGCACACTATTAAGAGTATATATTATGAATTTCAGCCAAATTTCACTACGAGCAAGTTTCAACGGATCGACTTTAATGCATTGTTGTAATGATACTGTTTCAAATATTTACTTAAATGTAGGTAGTTCATTGTTGTGTTGTGTCTGCATCTATATAATTAGATTTATTTAGTTGTCCTCCTTTGTAAATCAGTTTTTATAACTGAATAGGATAGACGTTAAATAAATAAATTAATAAATAATAAATAAATAAATGTGTTACCGTTCCCTGAGAGTCACACCTATCTCAGGCACTGCAGTGTTGTCGTGGGCAACACGTCGACAACAAGATAGATAACTTTAGGCCTATGTTATTAATTTAAAATTACAATTAGGCCTATTATTTATTAGTTACCTATCCCCTGACCCGACTAATGTTGGGAAGCAGATGTAAGAAATACATGATTTTATAATTAATTCATGTTCATTGCATAGTTCATTGTGTGCAAGTGTAAGTTAAACGTATTCTTGTTTAATACATTACTATTTGATGTCTATAACCATGGAGTTATAAATAGTACTGTCGTACTGGAGGCGCAGGTGTGTGGTCGGCGGTGTACAAGTTAGCACTTCAAATCGGCAGACATTTTGATTATTTACTTTGGTAGTAACCAAGGTAACCTAGGGCCTACCACAGTTCATTGTAGCAAAGATTAACCTGCTAGTACTGGTTATACAATCAAAATGGCGAATAGGCTCAAAGAAACAAACACGATTGTGGACATGCTGTTCCATTTGAGCTAGACCTCCTTCTCATCCAACTCCATGGTCTTACTTTCAACTTTGTGTAACTCTTACATTATTTGACCCTGACCACCGACGAAACTGAGGCCAAACCGTGACTATTGCTCAAATCTCCACCTAGATCAAGCTCGCCATCGGAGTGAGGGAGGTACGAGATGTATTACGAGGAATATGGCGTAACATGTGCTGATTGAAGGTAGGTATAGGTTCACAGCTATCGTCTCGCAATGTAGGCCCTATCATTCTTTTCAATGATGTCTTCTATCAGAGACGTGTTCGCCAGTGTGTGAACGTCCACTAGCGTAGCCCTATTCTAAACTTCTTGTTAGCTTTTTACAAATTTATGGACATTTGTAAATGGGAGTAGGCCTATCTGCCTACCACTACTGGTAGGACTTCCCACAATCATTGAAAAACTATAGGCCCTAATAACAGGAAAAAATCAGTAGACTTTGGCCTATGCCTGCATGTTTCAACTATAACAGCACACCTTCATGAGTTGCACTAAGATAGGCCTATGTGGAAAAAGCTAAAATACATTATTTAAAAAAATCGGAAATATGCTAAATGAATAACTAGCCTCTAGAGCAGACAAAGCACTACCTTGGGTCAACATTCCTGCAGATTAGTACCTGTGTTATAAGGCACTTTGCCATTGAACATTCGGTCCCATTCGTGTTGTTCTGAATTCTGAAAATATTGTGTCCATAGAAAGAGGAACAGACACAACACAACGATGACGAAGAAGACGTTTCTGAAGAGGCGTGAAGATTTGATAGCGTTTAAGAACGCCATTGTGAGGCGAGCAACTATTTGCAGCTAGGCTATGTGGTTTGGAGGCTCAAGTAATTTTCTTGTTTGGAACTTCCACCCAACTGAAAGTAAAACAAAATATAGAAGCATAAACTATCTCATTTTAAATTCATTACTCATCAGCTAGCCTAGCTAGAGCTAATTTAGGAGCAAGTTACATATATACATATTTATAAGAGGTTGCCCCACCTTAGAAAGTGTTCGAAATATCCATCACATGCATACTAATGAAGGAGACCATTGAACAGAAATTTTACTTTCACTTGCATGTAGGGCTAGTGCGATTGATGCTTACACAGTTACACAATTAGGCCTAGCTAGGAATATACTTTTAAATACCCTGAGTTCATGGGCGTCCACAAGGGGGGGGGAGATGCAATGTGACCAGAACCTAAAGTCTAAAGATGACAATTATTTACGTCAAGGGCCTATTTTCTTTTTAACGTCTAGGTCACTTCATTTTTCCTTTCAAAATAATACTTCAGATCGCTGTAAAAGACGTCTTGAGGATAAAATAACCCGTAAAAAGTTTGACTCCGGCAGTTGGGGATTTGCCTCAGAGCCCTTGGTGGCCCCTGGTGTTAATTGCCCCCCCTTACAAAAAATCCTGTGGATGCCCATGCCCGAGTTTTGTCATTTTTCAATTAAGTTTTGCAGAGGAAGACTAGACAATCATGTTAGCTATGGTAGGTATAGCTAACCATCAATAGGCCTAAATTATTTCTTATTTTTGTCTAGCCGAGGCCTAATTCTTTTAAAAGACAAATAGGCCTAGGCTCCTGTTACAGTAGGTCTAGATACCATAGGTCTAGGCTACATCAACATCAATGGAAATTGTTGGAGATTTGCTGTGCCTAGGCTAGCCTATGCTAGATGCAAATAACCTTAATATACAGATGATAAAAATTACGCTGTGGCTATTTGACTGTAGCTACGGGAAAATTACGATTCTCAATTCGTCCGTAGCATGAACGAACATCGGCGGAAATCACCGAAGGTACTCGAACTGTGGATACGGAAAAATTAGGCCTGCTAATTTAACCGTAGGAACGGGAAGTAAATTACGGTAAAATTACTATAATTCAATAATAACCACTCTGAAAATATACGAATTATGTTATAGGTAGAGGCATGAAAATTTAGCGTTTTAGGTTTTGATGCTAAATCAGTGAGTATAAATTCTTAAAAACGCTACAAAATGCTAAATTTACTGAAAATAAGGTTTACCTATACCAATTGAGAATTGGTTTAGCATTTTATCGTTTAAAGTGACTACATTGAATTGAAATGTTCCTTTAAAGCATAATTTGAATTCATTCCCCATTCAAAATACAAGAAACTCCCCACATTTGGGGTTTTGGTGGAAAGAAGAAAATTAATGCTACAAAATGCTAAATTAGAAAAAATTAATGCTAAATATTCAGAATATAAATGATATTTTTTCATAGCTCTAGTTATAGGTAATTAATAAAGATTGAACACAAACACTACCATTTCACTGTTGCCGGCGCGCCATGTTTATTATGACATTTAGGTAGTAGGCCTACCAACCTTTTCAATAAAATACTCTAGGCCTACTTACCAAACCTTTAACGTTGCTATTTTAAATCTTAACTTGTTTTTTAATAAAATACTCTACTTACCAAACCTTTAACGTTGCTATTTTAAATCTAAACTCGTTTTTAACGGAAAGGATTTCGGGTGCGCTCTTATCGATTGTATCCTAAAACTAGCGCGGCACAGCACTTTTTTTAAACGCTTTTATCATCTAGAATTGTGTTTGCGACGGGGCCGAATGTAGTGAAATCGGATTAAGGGTAGTATGACGGAATGGCTAATTTTGCACCTATTTTTGTTGTTGTTGTTCAAAACCATGCAAAATCACTAGCAAATTAAAAATAAACACGCGGAAACCCACTTTTACCTACAATTTCCAAAGAAAAAACATGAAAAATCGAAGCGAGGAGTGACGCGGCCTAGGTCTAGGCCATTTTGTGCTCACTGCAAATAACCTTACAAGAACATAATAAAAAAATCCAAAATAAAATCATCACGTTTTTGCTGTTATAGTAACAAAAAAAAACTTCAAAACCTTTAACGTCGCTATTTTAATCGAAAGTCCTTTTGTGGTGAAAGTCATTCATAGGGTATTAAAATAGCAACATTAAAGGCTTTTTAGGTGGAGTATTTTAGTGAAAAAGGTTGGTAAACCTAGTAAGTAACATCAGACGTAAATAGCAAACATGGCGACCAAATGACAGTGAAATGAGCGAGTGTTTGTGTTGAATCTGTGTTCACTATTCTATATAGGCCTAATTGGTAATATTTTCATAGTGATTAGTAAAAATAAATCGTTAATAATGAGTTCTTTATTTATTTCTCATTTGAAGTTGTTTTTTATTGTTTTCTTTGAAAAAAGTTGTGTTGAAAAGTTGGACCGCACCAAGTGAACTAGTACCAAAACGACCGATTCAAGCAAACTAAAAGTGATTAAATAAGTCCAGAAACTACTTTCCGCGGCCTAAAACCAAGTAAATTCATAATAATATTCAGTTAGAAAAAGGAAAATCATAAATTTAATACAAAATAACATTTCCGTCAAATTACCCTTATACCAGTGAGTGAAATCATTTGCAGAAAAAACATGGACCCAAATAGAATGGTAAAAAAAAAACGACCAAACGAAAATTTAAACCGCCGACCTCTTGCATAGAATTCGGACGCGCTACCACTCTGCCACAATGCACTGTGATATTTGAAGCTATTGGCCTAGTTAGGTGGTATCCCGCGGACGATTCGGATACCTTCGATTATTTCCGCTGATCTTCGTTCATGCTACGGACGAATTGAGAATCGTAATTTTCACGTAGCTACGGTTAAATAGCCACTTCCTAAATATTATTGCCTAGGTAGGTTAGGGGGCCTATGCCATCATTTTTATGTTAGATCTCGGGCTATAAGCAGCCAAATAAGGAACGGCCTATCTACAACTTTACTACAGGCTAAGGCCTAGCCTAGGCCTATCAGGTAGGCAGTGGTAAGGCCTACCTATCGACAACATTGAAAAAATAGTGTTGACTCAAGGTTTAGCCTAGATTTTGGCATAAGGGATAGTAGGCCTAGGCTAAGCCTAGGACACGAGACCCTAATGTAAGTTCTAGACTTAAGTTCAAGAGATACAAAAATACCAAAGAAAACCTCACCAGTCTGTGTAGGTCAGGGCTAAGCCTAGCCTATGAAATATCCCATTGGGCGGTTGGGCCTGATTCAAAAGTTTCAAATTTCTATTTCCTACCAGAGGCCTAGGCATAAGCTACAGTAGAGAATACGCGTTGTCTCTATAGTAAAACAAGAGGGTTAATAATAGGGCGTACGGCCTAGCCCTAGACCTAGGCCTATCTAGTTAGGCCATACTTGCCAGGCCAACATAACCTCAAACTGATTGTCAAAAGGAGAGAGCCCATATAAATAATTACTTACACAGTTGAAGAAACTGCATACCATTCTTAGTTTTCGCGTGCCTGAACTAATTGGCGTTCAGTAGAAAACAATGTAAAGAACTCCTGATTAACAGGATGTGAGATAAGACAGGAAAATGAAAATAATAAGAGCGGAGCCCGATAAGGCACGATTCCACTTCCACATCCTCCGTCCAAAGTCGAAACGAAACAATAATCGAACAGTCGAAAGTTGCCGAAGATGACGTCAATGGACCGCCAGTTTTAAATGATTTTAAGTGGGTGCTGTTGTGCAAATCATCAAGATGTCATGATTTGATTCTGTTTCTTATCTGAAAATGAAATATCGCACGCGATATTTTATAAGGATCATCTGCGAGACGAGAAGATATTGTTACCACAAACAGCAAAAAATTAGAATTTACGATACACACACAGCCGATATTCTGGAAAAAGTTCCGTAACAAAAATACCGTCCGTCAGCTGTACGTGTGTCACGTCTCACGATGAAACCGAACACAACCTCCGATGGACATGTGTTCGAACTTCTTTTTGTTGAGATTTTGATAGTCCTTCAACAAGGATGATACTGAATGTTTATGGTGAGTATTGAGAACAAGAGAGTTAGGCTAACATTTTTGGATGAGCGTAGCGAGCGAAGCGAAGATTCCATTTCACTACACTGGAGAAAAAAATCCGGAATGTTTTTTTTTTCTTTTTTTCTTTTTTTTTGTATTTTTGTGTGTTTGTTAACACGATTCCGCTAAACCGATACTCCGATTGCGATGAAATTTTATGGAGGTTTTTCGAAATCCCCTGAACTTAGAACTGCCATGTTTTTGAGCGCATCGGGAAATTTTTTCTTGAAAAAAACACAATTTTACGTTTTTTTCGATTTTTTTAAAATTCTTCGACTTATAACACCAAACTCGCTTTACCCGATTGTAATGATTTTTTTCACAGAATCTTAATTTTATGAATTAAGATATTCGTGTGAAATTTAAAGCGTAATCGAAAAATTATTACTCATGAAAATCGAAATTTTACGGGTTTTTTCTTTTCTAAAACAATTCTTTGACATATAACACCTACATGCTTTATCCTATTGTAATGATTTTTTCACAGAACCGTAATTTTATGAATTAATATACTCGTGTTAAATTTGAGCGCAATCGAATAATTATTTCTTATGAAAATTGCAATTTTACGATTTTTATTTTTTTTAATTACGATTTATTTAAAAAACTAAGTTAATTTTTATTTTATTTTAATAATAATAATCAAACACCCGGTTCCAACATAAGTCAGGTCGGGGGGTGACGTATCACCAATTTCTCGGGCTGTGGACTCTCAGTGTTTGCTAGCCAGGCTCAACACCTCCTCATCTACTTCGATGTCTTCTATGACAGGCATTTCTACCAGTTCTCTCCATTTCTTTCTATCCTCCCAGAGTCTTTCTTCGATAATTCTTTCCCATGATTTTCCTTTTCACAGAACAACAGAAAATCCGCATAACACATGGCAGCTCAATGCACCAATTACGCTCATCCAACAACGCGGCGGGACTTAAGCGTTTTCCTAGTGTTAAAAGGGTCAACTTCCGGTATTCGGCAACTCCACCAAGGATTTCACTGCAAGATAAGATTTGTCTTGTTTGATCTGTTGTTATACCCGTACTCATAGGCGTGCGCGAGGTGGGGAGGGGGGGGGCAGGCGAGCCTCGCCCCTCCCCCTCCCATAAAGCTTAGCGTTCTTGAAAACACACACAAGCCAATCTACTTTATTAACAAAAACCTATCTACTTTATTTTCCGAAACCTATTTTTTGAAAACACATATAGGCCTATCTACTTTATTTTCCGAAACCTTTACCTACCTTTTTTATGATCTAACTTTTTAATAAGTTTTATAACAAACATGCCAGAATGTATGTTATGTAAATAATAGCCATTCTTACTCTCAAATATGTTTTAAGCCCTCCCCCAAATGTTGACTCCGATGGCTGGGGCTACGCCCAAGACCTCCTCCGCCACCGCCATTCCCCTATCGGTATGGTGATCCTGTGGCAGTGGAGGATACAGGGGGTGGGGGGCGATTGCCCCTCCATGATTATTAAAAATAAAATATTTCATATTATTCCATAATAATAGTTTGTTATTCGTTTGTTATTTTTTAAACTACATTGATTCGGTATTGCATTTAGCCCACCACTTTCTTCTAAAACGCACCAAATGCACTCTAAAAACCCGATTTAAAAAATTTCACCAGCGGCGCTATATTTATGGCGGGACTGACCCCCCCGTGATTGGTCCCTTTCCCACGGTTATACATGCAGGCGGCAAATCGCTCCCCCCCCATAATCATGTGTTAGATACGCCACTGTCCTGTCCCCCCCATTGGAAAAACTCTGCGCACGCCTATGCCCATACTTAATTAATTAGTGCACAATTATTATTATTAGGGAGCCAGCTCCCCTATTGTCATCACTTTTATGCCTGTCTGTTCGTCTGTGTGTTTCGCGACTCACGGTAAAAACCGAACACGACTTCCGATTAACATGCGTTTTCTTTGCCCCTTAAGAGGGTACGCTGAGCTTGGCCCAAACTCAAATGCGCGCAAACAGGTGTTGATGATTTCTGCTGAACGGTTAGTAATATCATTACCAAATTTTGAATGGATGTGATATATTGATATCCGTAATTCGTTGCACAAAATAAGCCTTAATGATCCATTGCGAGACATAAGTCCAAAACGTGAAAAAATGGGAAATCCAAAACAAGGATTTCCAATGTGGAAATTCCCATTAAACCATTAATCTCACGCTAAAACCAAATTTACCTGCGCGTTAACATTGATTTAAACGTTGGTATCCAGTATGCAAATTTTAGTTAAAAAATCTGTACACTTGGAATAAATTCCTGAAATTGACCAAAATGTTGCAAAAAATTTTTGGTGATTTCACTAAATTTTAATTCAAAATCAATTAATTAATTTAGGAATACGCATAATGGATAACACAGATTTTTTCTTTATTAATGTAAGTGTGAAATTTGATAATGGTGTTATAAAAACCGTTTACCCCGAAAATCCAGAAAGCTGAGCGCTTAAAACTCGCCTCGGTTCTAGCCTCAGCATACCCTCTTAACAAAGATGCTCCTCAGTGTCTTCGAGGAGGAGCGAGGCTATTAGAATACAAATGTGCCAGGCACCTCCACCATTAATGAAGGCAAGAACAAGAGAGGAACAATAAGATAAGCTTTGGTCCCATTTTCTGTACTCCCTTACCATGTTTGAAAATACCAAGGTTTTGGACAGTCATGTCAATTAGGACTATAGGTTATTAGCTGGAGTTTATTACAAACTCATGATTAGGCAAAGCTTACAAGGTAAGACAAAAAGTGTAGGGTAATGAATTGTGTTCGACGTTACGGGGGGGGCGGCTGAGGTACCCCCCCCCCCAAGATAAACGCCCCTTTAGTCAAATAAATACACACAATATTTAATTCGTATTTAGTGTCTACTCAATCAGTCACAGAACTGATTTTCAGTGGAGGGCATAAAATTTAAATCAAACCATGCCAACCCTGTAGGCGCCGACACCATCGACGAGCGAACAATGACCATGATACACCGATCAATCAAGCTGGACACGATTCCACCCGCGGACAGCACTAGAATCAACAAGGCTGATTCGAAACCACCTTAGAATTTATTATGTGATGTGCCTCGCTGCTAGGACGGCTCCAAAGTCACCGTTTACATATTCCTAAGCCAAGAACTGATGGACTTAAGTCCACATCAGAAGTTACAAAACTTATGCCTATAGCGGGCATTGAACCCTGGACCTACTGCATTGGAAGTAGAGACACTAACCACAAGACCAACGAGTCACACACGACACACCCTTGCTGCCCCCTCCCAGCGCCCATGCTATTATGCGGTACCTTACCTTAAGGTTTGCCCCTACTAAGGCTCGAGCTAAGAACCTTCTACTCTATGTTCCGACGCTCTTGCCAGTTGAGACAAACCCTTACTAAACTGATATGCGTCGTGATTGTTGAGTGTACAGCTACATGATATAAATCCAACAGATTAAGAGTGCCAAGTTGCTGTCACAACTGAAACTGAAAGCTAAGTTCGTTTTAGCCAATCTGTTTTCTGTAGGATTTATATCATAGAACACAGTATAGGCCTACAGCAATCAGCATTTAAGTAACGGTTGATCTTTGTGACCCCGATGGATCAATTGGTGAGAGCATCAAGGAAGGTTCAAGTCGACTAAATTCGTAATCTGAATATACTATATATAAGTTAAAAGTAGGAAGGTAATAAAAGATATACTAATTATTATAATATAATTACTCACAAATTATAGAAATTATAAGTAGGTACCTTGTACTAAAACGAAATAAGCTATTTTTACGAACAAGTTATGGTCATAAATGGTATTATTTATATATTGTAACATTATGCTACTGCCACAAAGCAAAGTAGACTTTGTAGAATGTTGGATAAATAAATATATTAATATTTAATAGGCTATGACTATGACCAATAGTAGAAATCAAGCCGAATCATAATCATAAACTATGTTCCAAGCTTAAAAAATATGTGCAATCAGCACATATTTTTTAAATTCAAACCTTTTAGTACTCGTGTCGTAGTGCAGATGTAGGCGATTTCACTTACATATTTACTTGTTTGTAGAAATCAAATCAATTGGAGCCCAATTCCATCTTGCTAGTAATATCCAAAGGCATAAATGCCTACAAACTCGTCCTACTAAATAACGGCGTGAAATTCACGAAATTCACGAAAAAATTCACTGAGATAAGTGAGATTAAGTACACACGATGCGAGGCCTAGCCCTAGTTGAAATAAAAGCCGAAATAAACGTTAATTTGTTACAAATTTGATATTCCTTATTCTAAACAAACTTATAGATGTCACCAATGCAACACATATTCTAGTCTTGTATGAAAATGGATGACCGCGCATTCGTAAGTCAAACCAGGCTTTCAGCACACTTCTGAGATGGCGAATGTTGGTAGCTTTTGGTGATAACCGCTTGATCACCCGAGAAAGGCACGTACAAGTTTACGACATAATTCGAGTTATCTCACTCGAGAGTGAAGCCTTGCCACGACGTTCCAGCTAGTGAGAAGGAACTGGATAGAACTAGACTTGAGGCCTAGAGAGCAAGTGTTTAAAAAATGTTACAAAATGTAAACACTTTATCGTCTATATAGAAATCGATTCAATAAATCGATAATATTGGTCACCAACATTTTTGGCAATCTGATCGAAGGATAGAAAACCGGGAACCACTGATTCGGCGGGTCAACGAAACTAATTGCTATATAGTTAGTTACACACATGAGCAGAATAATTTTTTCAAAACAACTATAGAGAAATTAGCTTCACGCGCGAAATTACTTCCAAATTCACACAAGACAGATGCAGTGTCTAAACTAAAAGATTGTGCATCAAAAATATTATTGGATGAGCGAAGCAAAGATTCAATTTCACTACACTGTAGAAAACAATCCGGAATGTTTTTTTTCTTTCTTTTTGTATTTTTGGCTGTTTGTTTACACGATTCCGGCTAAACCAATTGCGATGAAATTTTGTAGGGGCCTTCGAAATCTCTAAACTTAGAACTGTCACGTTTTTTAGTGCAATCGAAAAATTATTTCTCATGAAAATCGTAGTTTGACGATTTTTTTCGATTTTTTAAAAAATTCTTTGACTTATAACACCTACATGCTTTATCCGATTGTAATGATTTTTTCACAGAACCTTAATTTTATGAATTAATATATTCGTGAGGAATTTGAGCGTAATCGATTAATTATTTCTTATGAAAATTGCAATTTTACGCTTTTTTCGTTTTTAAACAATTACGCTCATCCAACAACGCGCCTGTAAAAGCGTTTGCAAAGCTTCCTAGTAACAAAATAACAAATATTAGTAGCTAAACGAATACAAAGAAAATCAAATAGATGTCAAGCTAGAGTATAGTCAGTTATAAATTCTAGTAAACACACACTGTTGAACAGTTCGGTATTCCATTCTTCTAAATTTTAGAAAAGAATATATCTCAGATATAACAATTCTTTTGAACAGTGGGAACCTGTAATAGCTGGAAGCGATTACCATCAATAAGAATTATTGATTATTGATTATTGATAATTGATTTATAATCGATGATACACTTTAGACATAACTATTCAACAGTGTTAGCAACAGCTGCTTACCACAGCCAGATGCTGAATGGTATTGACTTGGATGCAAGCCCAATCATTTGATAGATAACTTCACATTTTCAATCATTATCATACTACACTACCTGTTAACTGTCATGCATAAGTGCATCAGTTCCCATAAGAAAAACATTCATGTTATGTAATAGCTATCTTTTATCGGTGATGTCACACTGCAAGCCAGCTGTGTGCATGCCTTAACCTTCATCTAACCCTTTTTAGACACGGCGTCCATGACCATGGACATGAAATTCCGAATTTAAATCCGGGTAAATGATAAGTTTTTCGGTTCGACCACATTTTTTTTATTTTTTTTTGTGAATTTTAAAAGAAATTTTAAAAATCCCCATTTCAATGGGATAAATTGTACCTTTATTAGAGAAGATTGAAAATGTACATCTGCAAAAATTGCTAAAAATGGGAAAATTTTGGTTTTGCCCGGAAATGTAATATCATTGTAGTATTGCTGTTTTTTTAGATAAGCAAAATCCAAAATATACAAAAAATTCAGAAAAAATCTTCTTTTAGAAATGCGCTTCAAATTTAAATTTGAACTTAAATTGTAGCTTTAATTTCAAATCCAAAATTTGGCCCAAATTCCTTAAAAATGGTCCTAAAAAATATTATCAAAATTCTAAAAAAAAAATTAGAAAAATGAATTGTTTGCTGAAAATGACTTAATTGGGACCAATTTAATTCGTGTCTGAAAGGGCTTATGCAATTCTCACAGAGGTGCTAATACAATTGTAATTCATATGAGAGATATTTATAATATATCTATATCAGCAGTACAGAAAACATCAAGAGTATGTATTTGTTGGGCAACACATGAATCAGAGGAGATGCATTGATCGCAATGATTATTGTTACAACTGTACTGCTATTATTTGGCATTGTGAGAAAGACCTCATCAAACCAAGCACAAGCGGGGTAACCCCCTCCACAAGCTGGACAAAATAATCACTGATCATGGCACAATCTTTCTCGCTCTTCTACTTCAACCGGATTCGTGACAGGGTGTTTTCTAGGGGGGTGTGTTGTATTGTCAACCATTGTATGTGATTTAATTAGTGTTTCTTCAATAAATTAACTCATGATCTACACGACGTCATCATGATTAATAGATATAGATCAAACCCTCTATAAATCCTCTCATCCAAACGAGAAAGACATGTATACGACACGCTCGAAAGCACTCAAATTCAAATTTAAAAAAACCGCTCTGGAGAAAAATCGGAACGACATACGTGAATAATCTAAAATGCACACACTCTGCCAACATGGCAAAACGCGTTTTTCTCCCCTGGTAATACAATACATTTGAGGGTTTCAGACCCGGTATAGTATATTAAGCAAGAACATAATATGTTCGTTCATTGCATAATAATAAGCTAAGCTAAGCTAAAATGCACAAGGCAGATATTTTTATGCAGAACAACATACAACAAACATAATCGATGCATGTAATAAACCCTTTAACGATGGTGAATAGTAGGGTTTATTACATAAAGCAATAATTATGTTTTATGTATGTCCTTCTGCATAAAAATATATGTGTCTTGTGCATTTTAGAATTCTCGTTTGTCGTTTCAATTTTTCTCCAGAGCGTTGTACCGTATCTGAATTTGAGTGTTTATGGGCGTGCCAAGGTCATATCTGTCATATCTGTCTCCCAAACCGCGGTGTCATGGTAAATCCATAACATCTAGATTCTGTGATAGCCGCGGCACTTCATATAAACATATGATGTTTAATCTTAGTTTTATAGTAGGCAACAGTTACTATGACGCTATTATATGATGGTTCTATCTTTTGTAATTTCGGTCATAGAACCAGCATATTTATATATATTGTTGGAATTTGAAAGTGAGTACAAGCTCTGGGATGTGGTATGGAGGGGTACAAATAAACGTTGTTAGGAAGCTTGGTACCGCGGTGTCATGGTAAATCCATAACATCTAGATTCTGTGATAGCCGCGGCACTTCATATAAACATATGATGTTTAATCTTAGTTTTATAGTAGGCAACAGTTACTATGACGCTATTATATGATGGTTCTATCTTTTGTAATTTCGGTCATAGAACCAGCATATTTATATATATTGTTGGAATTTGAAAGTGAGTACAAGCTCTGGGATGTGGTATGGAGGGGTACAAATAAACGTTGTTAGGAAGCTTGGTAAAGATGGTTAAATCAAAGTATTTAGGGCTTTTAGACAACAGAGAAAGATTATGGGTATAGGAATGTGAATTTGGAGAATGGACTTTGTAAAATAAGAGTGATTTTGATTATATGTGTTTACATGAAAGAGATTGTTTTGAACGAACTAAAAAGATGGCTCGTGAATCAGAGAAACAAGCCATATAGTAGAGGTATCTCGAGATCTTTGAAGAGATCCCTACAAGTAGGCCTATGCCTTCTGGATAAACCATGCAGCAATAATGCGGATAGCTCCCTCCCCGCCCCCTTACCCGGTATATGTAGAACCAGAGGTTCAGGGTTCGAATACCAGTCGGGACAAACTTCAAACAAACAAAATCCGGAATGTTTTTTTTTCTTTCTTTCTTTCTTTCTTTTTTTTGTATTTTTGTGTGTCTGTGAACACGATTCTGGCTAAACCAATACTCCAATTGCGATGCAATTTTCTAGAGACCTTGGAAATCTTTGAACTTAGAACTGCCACCTTTTTGAGCGCAATCGAAAAATTATTTCTCATGAAAATCGCAATTTTACGATTTTTTTTCGTATTTCTTGTTTTTTCTGTTTGTATTTTTGTGTGTTTGTTAACACGATTCCAGCTAAACCGATACTCCAATTGCGATGAAATTTTCTGGAGACCTTCGAAATCTTTGAACTTAGACCTGCCACGTTTTTGGGTACAATCGAAGAAATATTTCTCATGAATATCGTACTTTTACGATTTTTCCGATTTTTAGTGCGATATTTTCGTGACATTTGGGCCGATTCTGACCAAACGGGTGGAGCTACAACGTTCATATTTCACATGGACATTAAAGTAATGGTGATGTATTGCTTTTTGAAAGAAAAAGTTGAAAAAGTTAGCCAGAATCCATATAAATAAAGATTTTAATATGAGTTTTTTTGAGGTTTATAATAACAATTAACAAGTAACAATAGAAACTTGCCGACAATCACCTACAATGCATTCAAAAAGCACTTGCAAAGGAAAAGTGGTCCCACGCAAACTAAAAACTTACAAAAACGCTCATCCATCAACGCGGCGGGACTTTAGCGTTTTCCTATGAAAACATCAACATTGTAGTTGAAGGCTACCTAAAGTAGATTAGATAGTGTGACATATACTTAACAACACACTATTACTGACCTGTCAGCTCATAGCATGTTACCGCCGACCGCAAACATCACACCAATGACTGTGTGAATGATAAACTTTTCCTTGTGCAGAACAGCCTCGCAGCAACTCACTAATACCCCAAGCTTCAATCTAGCCATATCAGGAATGCCCGACTGGCCTAAAATGTAGTTTGAAGATAAGCTAGACCTATTGACACGAAACTGCTTTATATGATAATATAAGCCTTGGTAAATATCATATTCAGCTGCCATGGGAACTTAGATGAAAAACACCTATAAAGTGAGATAAGAATATTTTTATGTAGGGACTGAAATACTCACTCGCAGCTCTGTAGGTGTCGAGGTATACAAAAATGCAACTTTTTTTCATTTACAAGATATAAAATGTATTTATTAGAACGAATAACCATCGATTAAAGTATAAAAAGTATTTCTCGATTTGGTTGGTCGGGAAACACTCCCGTAGGCGTAATTTTTTTATTTACTACACTTAAGAAATTAAAAAAGTCCACCACAACCGGGATTTGAACCCGGGTCTCCAACTAATAATAATATAATAATGCAAAATAAAATAATTTAACTACAATTCAGAGATCAAAACGTACCCGTCCTAATGGTCTAGTGGTTGAGACGCTCGTCTGGAATGCGGGAGACCCAGATTGAAATCCCGGTCGGGGCGGACTTTTTTAATTTCTAATTGTAGTAAATAAAAATATAAAAAGTATTGTTTCATATTTTTGTCGACCTAAATGAAAAAAAAAACAATGAGCATCAATAATGTACACCATGTACACCATCGATCACAAGTTAATCAATCTAAGTCTAGTGTTGTATATTACTAGGAAGCTTCGCTTACGCTTTTTCCGTTCGCGTTGCTGGATGAGCTTTTTTGGTTGACTATTTCTGTCCTAAGTTTTTTGTATGCGTGGGATCTCATTAAAAAAGTTTCGAGGCCCTATAAGACTTGCTTTTTGTACGCATTGTAGGTGATTATTGTCATTGAGTTAGTCAAGTTATTGAGTCCTCTTAAACAGTCCGTTCAAATCCTCTTCAATACACTAGAAGGGGCATGCATTGCAATCTGGGCAAGTTCCACACGAGAAAAGAATAATTGCTTCATTGTTGTAGGTATCGTCTATTGCAAATCGGCCTCATTGTAAACAGGGCAGATGTGTCAAACCGTACTTTGAAAGATAATATCATTGAGCTAAACTCAATGCTAATATTATGTCTGAGCCTCTAACTGAAGCTACCTCGACCAGATGTCTTGGAGAACACAGTCAGAGCAAGCTTGACATTTTATTGCAAACATGTGGTGGGTTTGCTTTTTATTGTTGAGGCGGGGAATAGCGGCGGTTTTTGTTCTCAGACACATTTCTGTAATTTAGTAATTTTAGTATGCCAATTACATTGAACAACAACATAATATACAATAGCTACAGATAGACAAAATACAAATTCAACACAATATAATAATTATGCAAATACATAAACAAAACACTATACATACTCTAAATAGATAACCTTATAACTTCATATTTGAAACAAACAAACTTGTTGCCTTGCCACCTATGTTGCACAGTCCCGCCGCGTTGTTGGATGAGCGTAATTGGTGCATTGAGTTGTCAAGTGTTATGCGGATTTTCTGTTGTTCTGGGAATAAATCTTTACTAAGTTGAAGATTTTTTTAAATTAATTTAAATTAAATAAAAAATAAACTTTAATTTATAATTTTTTTAATTAATCGTAATTTAAAAAAAGAAAAAAATCGTAAAACATCGATTTTTATAAGAAATAATTTTTCGATTGCGCTCAGATTTCACACGAATATAATATAAATTCATAATATTAAGGTTCTGTGAAAAAATCATTACGATCGGATAAAGCATGTAGGTGCTATAAGCCAAAGAAATTTTAAAAATCGAAAAAAGTCGTAAAATTGCGATTTTTTTAAAGAAATTGATGTTTCGATAACGCTCAAAATTTATACGAATATATCAATTCATGAAATTAAGGTTCTGTGAAAAAATTACAACAATCGGACAAAGCATGTAGGAGTTATGAATCGAAGAATTTTGTTAAAAACCGAAAAAAATCGTAAAATTGCGATTTTTATGAGAAAAAAATTTCCGATTGCGCTAAAAAACGTGGCAGTTCTAAGTTCAGAGATTTCGAAGGCCTCCATAAAATTTCATCGCAATCGGAGTATCGGTTTAGCCGGAATCGTGTGGACAAACAGACAAAAATACAAAAAAAAGAAAAAAAAGAAAAAGAAAAAAAAACATTCCGGAATTTTTTCTCCAGTGTAGTAGAATGGAATCTTCGCTTCGCTCGCTAAGCTCATCCAATGATTATAAAATAATGAAAAAATGGAATTAAGTGAAAAATTAGGTGTAAAGTACGGTAAATAATGTTTTCAAACTCACAAGATCCCAAATGCGACGTCCTGTCGAACCTTAGGTATAGTACAGATCTGATTCGGAGACCATATGTCGTTGTTTTCTTTTAATCTTAGTCGTATTCTTTAAAATACTCTTACTTAAGAGAGCACCGATACAAAACAGAGCAGTACAAACACTCACAATCACACAACTTAGCGCATACGAGTCGCTGTCATAGATTCGCCGGTTCAGGGGCGACGTGAACTTGATATCTTGCAAGAAGATCAGACTACAGCAAGCAACTAAGTTCATTGGCAACTGAAAGAAACTTGAGCCAGTAGAACGAAACTCCATTGGCAAAACCAAACTCCTCAAGTAGCCAATAGCAGGGAAATAAACTCCTCTTGACACTTCAAAGAACATGAAGAGAAAGAAACAACCGTTCGCGATTGTGGTACGTACGATAAATGCGAAAGAGAGGTAAATGAATAGGACAGAGATGATGGTTAAGGTGAGGATATTATGTGAGGATATGATGCCGTGGTGCTGAAGAAGGTTGTACGATGAAGAGCCGATCATTATGCAAATAAGTATACAGGTGTTGTACCAAACTATTGGGGGGGATGTTGGGGGCATTAGAGGGGTGGTAGTGAAGAAGAATAGGTAGGTAGCACATTCAAATGAGGACTGAATTATGCCCAATTGTAAAATAATCTTCTGTTCTGGTTGTTTGGTCGATTTGGAGTGTGGATATAGGGGTAGGGTTGTGTGAGAGGTATTTTCGTGCCATGTATTGTGGATGAAGAGGCTGTGAGTGTCAAGAGAGGAAAAGCGATGAAGGAAGGGTTGAAATAAGGGGATTTAGAAGGTTGTGTAAGGAAAGTGATAAGGGTGGATATGGTAGATAAGAGGGCGTTGTAGAATGTAGATTTGGATAGAGTGAGGTAGATCCAAGGCTGGGGGTAACCGCATCGATGATGTTCGTTCACGTACCAACTTTCGAACACGGAAAACAAGATGGAGTTTGAAATCCCGCCAAAAACGAAACCGATTTTCAAAATGGTTCCACTTCCGGTTGTGGTCTTGAAGAGGAAGGAGATTGAGTAGAGAACACAGAACACGATGCAGAGTTTCTTGCGACCGTAGATGTCGGCAAGGTAGCAGAGTGTTGTACCGACTGTGGCGCTGGAGACGAAGCTGATGAGATGCAGCGTTGCCAGGTTTGTGTCACCGCCTTGGAGATCGAGCGAGCGCTGGAGGCCGACGGAGAACGATGCGAGAAGGAAGGCGGTGAGGTAGCGGTGTTGAAGGCGGCGAAAGCCCTCGGTGTCGAGGTCGCCGACGAGATGGGACTCGGCTCTCTTCGCCAGTACTCGGGTGACCAACAAGATGGCCGCCAAGGTGGCCACACAGGTATAAATCAACATTTCGGCGGTTTCCTGTGTGAAAATCAACAGACTATGAATACTTTCTGACACCATGTGCACAAAAATTGTACAATTGTCTTTGCTGCGAATTTTTTCGTTTGGCGGTATTTTGTACCGATTTGTACCGCCAAACGATTTTTTTTCTATCAGTCAGCCTCTAGAAAACCAGTTCAGAAAATTAAAGTCACAAAAACACAACACCTGCTTGGGCGAATTGAAGTTTGAAATAATTTTGAGGTAGCGATATTAGTCGTGTGCCGGATGAGAAAAATTTGAAAAAAGTTTTGATTTTCTAAAAGAGTCAGGTTTCAAAGCCATTCCCTATATTTTGACTTTGTAGCATATTTTGGAAAATAGAAAAACGCGGGCGAATAGCCTTAACTACTTTTCAGCCTGAAAAACTCAGACCGCAATTATCAAACGCATTGTTATAAAGCCTGAAAGATTTAAATTAAATACCTTTACCCGTAGTAAGAAATGAGTATATTACACCCCGAAACTAGAGGCGACCTCTGGCAATCGTCGTCGGGGACACCTCCCCTTTCCCTTGACGACTTCCCCGACGACGATGACAATGACACTACGAACGATGACAAAGACGATGACGACCGCGACGTGAGAACCCCCCCCCCCCCCTTTCCTCCTCCCTACCCGTGGCTGGTTCTGACCAGCATGGACCCTCCTCCCCATATCCCCTAGGCTACAGTGGCGCATTATGACCTAACGGTTGACGCGCCCTTAATCCAAATAAAGAAAAATATACTTACAGTTAAGTGTTAAATACTCTAAAGATAACATCTTGACTTCTGAGCAAACAATATCAACACTCCTACACGATAACTTATCTCTGCAGAGATCTTCAAACGTGTTCCATTTCATTGCAAGGCACATTGTGAATTGACTAGAACAAATCACGCGCGCCGACGCTTTCCCGTGCACCAGAGTTGCAAGAGGACGTAAATCGGAGACCCAAAATATCCCTTCCCATATTGTTTAAAACCAGGCAACTTTACGACGTTATACGTTCTACCATTCGTATTTAGAGTCTACCCACTCGGTCACATAATAACTGATTTTCAGTTGGGGATATATTTTAAAGCTGTAAGCGGCAAAACCATGGACGAGCGAACAATGACCAACTGAGACCAGCATATTTAAACACCGATCAATTATTATTATTTTCATCTTTAAATCCATTGATATTAAGTTAAGACTGGAAGAAAATTTGGGTTTATTTTGTGTTAGATAACAATTTGTCGGAGTTATTTCGGCGTTATTAAATTAAACAATTTTCACGAACCCTTCTGCTATTTGAGAAGTGTAAGATGTATTTGGAACAGTTTGTAAGTTACTGTAACAGCGACGCACGGAAATACATTGGCGCATCTTGAAATACATCCAATCTAAACTCAATTCAAATTTATTCGAACATTATTGATAATTATCTATAACCTATCTCCATTCGCCGTTGTTAGTTCAATAGAATGCACGCCTACCTACTGATTATTAGAGTCATTGGCCGGAATTTACATATTCATTCTTTCATTTGCACAAGATAAAATACCACACGTTATACAAAACAGCAACAAAAACCTCAGAGGTAATAAATGAATGCACCAAATAAGCTCATTCCCCAACGGGACTGTAAGACGCGTTCGCGAAGCGGCCATGATGGATTTAAATCGCAAAATTGCTATATAAATCAATGCACCTGCTAATTCTAGTCTGGGAAAATTGCATGCAATCATGTTTCTAATGTAAAACTGAATAATTAATTATTTTTATTAATAATTAATAATAAAAAAACACACTTGATTGCCAAAAATACGTCTCGTCTGAAAGGGAAAAGTAGAAAAATTAAAAAAGTAATTGTAATTAGAAAATTCACAATTTAAAGAAAAACACTTTCCTTGCTGACGACACACAATTGGTGCCCAGTAAATTATTGCACACTGTACAGCTGTATTTAGACGGTCCAATTTATCCGTCCAATTTATTGAATTCAAGGACAAAAGAAAATAAGTTGATGAGTTAGCTCGGGCATTGTTGTATTTTATTACCTAGGCAAGAATTAATATTTGAATAAAAAAGTGACCGTCTAAACCGGGTTTAACACTAGTAGATCTTGGTAAAGGTGCCAGGTATCTTAAAAAAATTGTTGCTGAATGTTAAAACTTATGGAGGTACCGGATATCCTTTAGTCAAGTCTTGTAGACTGTTGTACTAGTCCATTTTTCGGGGCAACCTTTGAGGGGTGCAAATTACATAATATGCTAAAAAAAATTTGACCAAATTTTGAAAAAATTGTCGTATCGTTTTTTTTTAATTTTGTAAAATCGCATGGCTAGTATGTTCTATTTATATAAAAAACCCAAAAGAGGGGGAAATGAAAAAAGTAAATTTTAAAAAATCTCATACAAATTTTAAAAAAAAGGATACATGCCTTTTTTAAACCCAAAAAAATGTTTTGACATCAAAAAAAAAAAAAAAAATCACACCTTTCCAGCAAAGCATAGTAAATAGCAATTTTATTTTAAAACCAATTGGCTACATCAAATCCAAAATTTCCAATTTTTTTAAAATAAATATTGCCCCCCCCCCCAAAAAAAAAAGTATTTTAAAAAATTACAGGTTTGCATTGTACCCTAAGAACTTGAATTCCTGTAAAAATTTAAATGGTATTTATTTATTATTTATTTAACGTCTATCCTATTCAGTTATAAAAACTGATTTACAAAGGACAACTTTCTTTACAATGGGTTAATGTTTTAAACAGGTACATAATTATCAAATGATTTTAGTAAAAAATTATTAAAATGCTAGGTTTGGATCATTTTATTGACTATTCATATTGTGTAAATTTGTGTGAAGTTATTAGGAGCCTACCCCACCCCCCTCAAGTAAATTCTTAAAATTGGTTTTTCAGAACCAGTATGTGACATTCATACAAGTTTACTGTCGTACTATCGTTCTTGAGAGATTATCAAGTACAATCGAGATGTGGGAATGCGTCATTAACACACCAATAACTTTACATGTCATCTTTAATTTGCCATTTACAGATAAAATACATTTTTTTTACACAAACAATACATTAGTAAATAAAGAATGGAAATATTGGTAACAAGAAACGGTTAAAATTAAATACATAGTTTGATAAAATGATAACAATATCACATTACAATATATTTAAGATACACTATAAATTATAATACATTGCTGCCAGTGGATTTACATTATCCATTAACAGTACACTATTAATATTTCCTGTGATGTACAACGATAACAACATTTGGAGTGGAGGGTGGGGGAAGGGGTGTTCATATAGGAGCAAAGGGTGTTCAACTGTTCATATAGAGTGGATCCTACAAGTGTGAGCGGGGTGAGGCTATAATTGACTTCAATTGTATTACCGTATTTATATGCGTACATTCCGGTACCTGTTGAAAACGTATGACCGAGTATTCAACTCCCGTTTCTCAAGCCGATGTTCGTGCTTGTTTCTCGAGCATTAAGGCAGCATTGTAATGATGGTTGTTTAAAAGCTCCTATTATTCTTAGGGATGTATATTATTTAGGGATGCACATCAATACTTTTTTATTATCGATTATCAAAATGGTAATGGCATTATCGATAATATCGATATCACCAACAAAGCCTGTTCCAACCAATAAGTTGAACCTCAAGTGTGGCAAGTGTAAGTCAAAACAATACAATCAAGTTCCGTTTGCTGCCTCGCTGTCTTCGATGTCATGTGTTTGGTTTCCGTTATCTACTGATAGCTCATTTCCAAACATAAATGATAAATCTTGAATGTGACACCATCAGCCCAGCCAGTGCATGGCACAACGTGAGATAATCTCCATATTTAGAGTTTGGTTTGTGCTACTATCGACCAATTATTTGATATTTCGATAATCGATAATGAATTTTGGTTATCGATTATCAAAATTATATACATTAATTGATTATCGATATCGATAATATCGATTATCGTGTGCATCCCTAAAATTATTACTACACCATGTGTAACAATAACAAATTATCTAGCCAAGACACTTTTATTTCTTGGAAAATAGCTACAGTGAAACCTCTATCCATAGTTTCTCAAACTACTATTTTCCTGCATCTATAGTGTTTTTTATACACTCCCATAATAAGCTTTATTGTTATTTCTATTTGATCCATAGTTTTTTTCCGGATCCATAGTTTTTTTCAAGTACTCCCCTGAAAAACGATGCATAGAGGTTTCACTGTACATCACTTTTTTGATGATGTCATTCCTAAATATTGCACATTGTCCAGTCCACATTTTTCATTCACCTGTTCGGAAGTCGGATGCATTGTGAATTGTGATTGAAAACAGATAGCGACAGTCTTTTCAGCAGGTCCTGGAACGTACCCTGTGACTACGTACATTATTAGCAACAGCTTAGTCGCCACAATCATTACTGTTGAGCTGATCGATTGAGCATAAACGGTTCAGCCCAAACAAGCCACTGCACAGTACAGACAAGAGATGGGGGATTTTCTACAGCGATGTCTGTATTTCATTACGCAACAAAAATTGAAATAAAAAAATGTGTATTCGATAATATGACGTTACTTAACAAAGTAATACTTTATGAATGAAAAATAAATGGTTAGGCCTACTACAAATGAAGGAAAACTGCAATGTTAATCAGAATCTCTTTTTGGCCACAAATTCTTCGGAAAAAATAAAACCGCTAGCATTTAAAATCAATATTGTTAGCACATTTTCCATAATATCATCATTTCCCCATGAAACTGATAATTTTCTCAACCGACAGGTTTTCCAAGTACAGATGTGTGCTTTAAAAGTATTTTGCTTTCTTTCTATCAACTACTGAGCAGACAGTGTTTAGTATTATACATTTTTATATTATTCATATTACACAACATATAATCAATGTTTAACATTGTTGATGTGAGCCCACTAAAATACTTATTTTTAAAAAGGTACATTTTGAATGGTAAATGTAGGCAATCTACTCCTAAACTATTCCTAAAGGTATCGTTAACAGGTGAGTAGGGAATCTATTTTGGGGGCTGGTGTCTCAAAGTAGATTATTATCATACAAATTCTCTGCAATCTTTGAGATCTCAATATATAATTTGCGTTTTAATCAGAATACGAGATTAACACATTTTCTTTCGTCATTTTCATCCAAGTCTCTTCATAAACAACCCCTTGAAAGGTATGGTAAAGTGAAACCTTATCAAGAAGTTATTCAAGGCAATATTTCTCTTCTAGTCTCAACTCATCATCTCTATTATTGTACACACATAATTATATTTATTCAGAGTTTTTTGCTACAGTGTGTTTTTTCCTCCGGACAAATCTACGGAAGAGGTTGTGGTGTGTTTTAAGTAAACAAGTCCCGTTATTAAATGCGCTTTAGGAAATATGCTCAAATAATGAGTCGCAAAGTAGACTTTAGTCTACAGGTATAACAAGTAGGGTGGTGCGAACCTGGATTTTTAATTTTGAATCGAACTCGAACTTTCAGAGGGGTTGTCCATTGATCTTCGAACTTTTATAAAATATCGAACTGAACCTAAACCGAACATAAATGGATATCAAACAGTTATAATAGGGTAAAATAGTGATAAGTCTCAACTGGCACATCCACCATCCACTTAAAAATTACCTGTAAATTGAGAACCATTTTTTGAGTTGTGAAATAATGGGTGCCCACACACCATTATCTAATTATTAATATTTATAATATTATAACAAACATTAATAATAATTTTAAAAACTTGTCTGAATGTTTTCAAGATTGAGTTCGAGTTCAAATTTTGAACGTTGCCAAATCCCTAGTAACAAGTGTTTAAATATAAGGATGCAGTTAGTTAGCACACCTCAAAATGGGTAAGCTTGCTCACAGAGGACAGAATTAATTGATATTGATGACAACTGAAAAGTTTATTTTCACTACGGTTATAAAGTTTATTGGTCTTAGTCTTACTCTTTTTATGCAAATATATTTTCAAGTTTTATTTTAAAGCCGGTATACCTATCTTAAAATATGAAGTTCAAAAAATGTGGTGCCGTCATTATGCGAAGAATCCATTTGTAACCAATAGTATTAGTCAATATAGGGATGCAGCCATTACTCGATGGCAGCCAATCATCGAGTAAATACGAATCTAAAGTCACTCACAGCGAGTAGAATTTAACAGGGTTGATAGGACATTATTGTAAGTAGTATTGCTCTCAAAACCAATAGACTCTAAAAAACAAGCAGCATTTACAAATTCTACAAATTCTCTTCTGAAACAATATACCTAAATTTAAATTGAAAAAAAAAATAGTTAAAATAAAAAGAATAATTTTCACTGTTCAGAAGGAGAAAACTCAGAAAAGGTTGTTTAAAGGGGAAGGCACAATTAATATGCAGGCATTGTATCAATCAGTTAGTAAGATCAACACATTCCTAATTGAAAATGGCATTTTCTAATCAGCGAGTCATCCACTTGGAAGGTCCGGTGTAAAGAAAGACTGATTTCACCGAGGATAAGAAAACTTTGAACTAGCTGTACTCATCATCACTGTCAGGTATATCCATCGTGTCCAAGACTGTTGTAACGAGTGTGAGTACCCGTATCTACTTTTCCACAACACATACATACATTCAGCTCAACTATATTTATTTATATTATATTAAGAGATATCAGATATGTGAAAATAAATAGCGTTTTGTGTAAACTAACTTAAAACTAAGGTTTTTCAGACATATTTGTATTTATTTAACATAGTATCTAAAATTTGAATATACACATTTATTTTAATTCAGTTAATATTAATTCAAACTTGATGACATAATTTCAAAAAAAAATATGAGAAAAATTCACATAGTAGGCCCACTAGTTTTTGAAGGTGGCCAAAACATATGCTACAAAACGCTGTAAAATAACACTTGAAAATTATATTTACGCGTACCTCTATATATTGTTAAAAATTGACTTAATAGTTAATAATATAACATAAATATTAAAATGCTGGTATTTTAGGAATAAATTTTAAAAAGTGAATCCACCAACATCGATCAGCTAGCAGTGGGCCAGGGTTTAATCCCCAGAGGAGCCATTATTTAAATTTCTTGTTCAAAATACCACCAATAGATTGAAGTATTTAAGTATATACTAGGGATGTGCGGGTACCCGAAAAACGGGTAATTTTCGGGTAGGTAAAATTACCCGACCTCGGGTCGGGCCGTCAATTCCTACCCGAAAAAGTCGGGTCGGGTAGAAGTAATAAAGAAACACGCCAATCTGCTCCTTTTAAACCTCCCGCTCACACGCCAAACGAACAGCTGACGTCGGAGCGGACCAATCGCTACGACGTGGGCGCGGCTATGCTATGATGCTGTGTCCTTGGCTCTTCCTGGCTCTTCCCGTCTTCCGGCGCTGTCCCCGCTGGAGTAATAGGCCCTAGGCCCCTACTGACCGTCATTACTCGTCTTCTGGTTATTCAACGCTAATAACGGCATAAAGCAAGTTGAATATTACGTACGTAGGCGAATGGTGAAAAAGAAACAACGCTAATAAACATCGTCTAATGCCTAGGCGGCAGGCCTAGAAGTCCGATCTAGTGCGCATCGTTGCGCGCAGCAGAGCGTTGGGCGGAGTCAGACCGAAAGGCTGGTGCAAACGCGCGATTTCGTCAGATGCATGGCTGGTACAAACGCATGATTTCGTCGGCCGGAAGAGAAAAATACGCGATCGCATCGGTTTTTCTTGGGGTTGGGTCGGAAATATTAGAAAACGATCGTTACGAATTATTTCCGAGAATAACGAACGGTTGATGCAGGAAAACGATAATAGCAGGGTTTCACTGTACTAGGCCTAGGCCTAGGCCTACTCAAGCAAAAGTTCATAAGACGCCGATTTGGAAGTACTTCGTGTCAACACAGCCCAGAGTGGCTACCTGCAACCAATGCAAAACTGTTTTCTAGGATTTTTTTTTTAAAATGAATTCACAAATAAAAAAAAATTCACTACCCGAGCCCGACCCGAGCCTACTTCAATTACCCGAGCCCGAGGGTACTTTCAATTACCCGACCCGAGCCCGACCCGAGTTCAAAAACCACTACCCGCACATCCCTAGTATATACGTAATATATATAATTTTATACTTCACTTAAAGAGGTAGTCACATGCCAAATTATTAGGGATGTGCGGGTAGTGGTTTTTGAACTCGGGTCGGGCTCGGGTCGGGTAATTGAAAGTACCCTCGGGCTCGGGTAATTGAAGTAGGCTCGGGTCGGGCTCGGGTAGTGAATTTTTTTTTATTTGTGAATTCATTTTTTTTTAAAAAAATCCTGGAAAACAGTTTTGCATTGGTTGCAGGTAGCCACTCTGGGCTGTGTTGACACGAAGTACTTCCAAATCGGCGTCTTATGAACTTTTGCTTGAGTAGGCCTAGGCCTAGTACAGTGAAACCCCGCTATTATCGTTTTCCTGCATCAATCGTTCGTTATTCTCGGAAATAATATCGTAACGATCGTTTTCTAATATTTCCGACCCAACCCCAAGAAAAACCGATGCGATCGCGTATTTTTCTCTTCCGGCCGACGAAATCATGCGTTTGTACCAGCCATGCATCTGACGAAATCGCGCGTTTGCACCAGCCTTTCGGTCTGACTCCGCCCAACGCTCTGCTGCGCGCAACGATGCGCACTAGATCGGACTTCTAGGCCTGCCGCCTAGGCATTAGACGATGTTTATTAGCGTTGTTTCTTTTTCACCATTCGCCTACGTACGTAATATTCAACTTGCTTTATGCCGTTATTAGCGTTGAATAACCAGAAGACGAGTAATGACGGTCAGTAGGGGCCTAGGGCCTATTACTCCAGCGGGGACAGCGCTGGAAGACGGGAAGAGCCAAGGACACAGCATCATAGCATAGCCGCGCCCACGTCGTAGCGATTGGTCCGCTCCGACGTCAGCTGTTCGTTTGGCGTGTGAGCGGGAGGTTTAAAAGGAGCAGATTGGCGTGTTTCTTTATTACTTCTACCCGACCCGACTTTTTCGGGTAGGAATTGACGGCCCGACCCGAGGTCGGGTAATTTTACCTACCCGAAAATTACCCGTTTTTCGGGTACCCGCACATCCCTACAAATTATATTTCATCCAGTCTAACTAATTATGAGTTTACAGAGTAACAGGAAAAATATTGGGTCCATCATGACTTCCGCCTCCCCCCAAAAAATTAAAATCACCAAACTTGATAATTTTCCATCTAAGCCCCATTGACAAAAATCTCCCATAAGAAATAACATTGCCACAATCTTTATGCCCTGTGACCTTGGAGGATTTTGGCCCAAAAGAATATTGGCCATCAATGACATACTCTCAAGTTTCAATTTAAACTACTTTTTCTGTCAATGCACTATGTTTTGTTTTTGTAATTTAGGCAAGTGGTTTGGTTAAAGTATGTTTATTACTGAGAAAGGGTGTAATTTCGGAATGCATATTTTTGCACGTTTGAGTTCATATTTGTGCACAGTTTCACGACACAATTTATCTAAAGGGCCATTTTAGACTGGTACGATGTTCTAGTATCTATGTGAATAAAAAATAAGCAGGTAAGGGTTGATTTAAGAAATTAACATCAAAATATTTTTGCAAATTTCATATCAAAATGCTTTAACAGTTGTGCATAATCACAGCTACAAGATATAACTTTTAAACGGTCATTACTCATTAGTCATTTCTCATTTAAGTGTAGGCCTAGTATTATGAATTATGATATAGATTATGTCGTAAATTTGTTGTTGTTGTAATACACCCTTTAAAAGAGTTTGCAGGTTGAGAAAGAGTAGATACAAACAACACATAAAACAGTCTGAAAATCTCTAATAATTAATAATCAATTAAATCTTAGCAATTATGACGTAGGCCTATAATATATTTAATATTTATACATTATGATAACTAAAATTTGTTTGCCATCTACAGAATTATTAGTTAAAAAAAATATAAACACAGATTAGAGGAATATTATAAGAAATAGATTGCCCACAAAATAAAATCCAACCAACACAAAAAATGTAAATAGTATTATGCCAAGTGAAGTTGTCTTGATTGAGAATGCCATTTTCATGAATTGCTCCTCACATTAATTTCTATGTAACTTTAAGCTTGGAATGTACTTTCATCCTATTTACTCTTTGCTCAACACAAAAGTTGTCTTTCAAGTCTTCCAAATTTCAAATGCTCAACATTGATTTTGGTTATGATTTACAACACCGACAAGAAATGTGTAATTAATTACATTTTTAGAACGCTTATAAGAGTTTCCCGAAAACAGTAAAATTTAATCATTACAAGCCGGTGCCGCAAAAGTCTGTAATCCTTCTTCAAAAAATATTACCTTTGAATTTCTTTACCCTCAGTCGTTCCGATATTTTCAAGGTCTCCCGTCGCCGAGCGAAATGACGCGGCGACGAGGCACTAAGGCAGACATTAAGAATATTTTCACACGGTTGTTGTTCGGCATCACTGGAAAAGAACGTGGAAGACTAATTCTAGGACGGCGGAAGTGTTCTCGTTGGCAGTGGCGGCCGCGTGGAGAACCGGGACTAGTTCGTTGTCCAGACTGTTCATGTAGATCGGAGGGAGGGTCTCGCCTTTGCTGCCCCCCTCGTAAGACACCTGGGGGCACACAGACACCGGTATTTGCTTGGGTTGATAGGGCCTAGTGTTGGGTGGGGAAAGATTGATAGGAGGCTAGGAGCCAACAGCTTACCTTGAAAAGTTGGCGCTTGTAGAGTTGCTTGGGTTGATAGTGCCTAGAGGCTGGTTTAGTGTAGGGTGGGAAAAGATTGATAGGAGGCTAGGAGCCAAGAGCTTGCCTGGAAGAGTTCGGCAGCTATGTAGAGTTGAAAGTCACTTAAATATATACACAAATAAATAACATTACGATGAAATGTTTTGGCTTGAACGGCCTTGTTCACCCGTCGGAGTTGAGAGTCTTTCTTCGTCGTATATATTTAAGTGACCTTCAAATCTACACAGCCGCCAAACTCTTTCAAGGTAAGCTGTTGGCTCCTAGCCTCCCATTAATCTTTCCCCACCCAACACCAAACACCGGTATTTAAGTTCAATATTTTACAGTTAACGATTTTTTTAAAAATATTTACTCAAAAATTTATTATTAGTCTACATAAAGATGTAGATTGTTGTAAAATTAAATGAGTGATAGGCCTATCTACAGATGTCTAGCGATGCAAAGCTAGACCCGCAAAGAAACGATCAACTCACGTTGTCCGGATGGATGGAGGCGCGTACTGCAAACTTTATGTAGTCCGCCTGGGCGAGTAGATCTAGCAGCTTGACGAGAGCGTGACAGACGGCTCGGGCGATCGACTCCGAGAGTCGGCCCACGTCAAGCGGGTCGCCGGTACGCCCACCCTCGTCCGACTGCAACATAAGTTTGCATCGTATCAGGCGGGAGAGGGCACAAGGTATAATCTACGCTTATAAAAATGATGGAATGGGATCAGACTGATTTTTCCAAAATGTGAGCCAATTTAAAAAAATTAGGTAGGTGGCCTATTGGAAATTTAAAAAAATCTAAACGTTGTCTATTTTGATACAATGTATGCATTTCATTCACTTAAACCTTGATTGTTCACCGAAAAGAAAACATTCACTGTTGGAAGCATTTTTGTGGAAAAGTTTATTAGGTACTTGAAGAAGAAGTCCTGAACTGAATATATGTGTCAGATTTTCTAAGTTGTACAGAACGGGAGGGGTATTTACCTGAAGTATGAAGACCTCCGTCCACCTGACTAGCCTCGACCTACCGAGGTAGTCGGTACCGTTGTGGACCCTGATCGAGGGTATCCCGTCGAGGCAACGGCCGTCGATAACACTGGTCACTCTGTGGGGAGATGGACAAGAGTATTACTTCCGCGGCACAATAAACAGTTGCTGCGTACACTGTGGTTAGCAGTCAGAGCAGTGGTGTAGTCTAGGGGACTAGAGGAGACACGCCATGTCCCTTGTTAATAATTTAGGACTACACCACTGCGTCAGAGCGTTCATGTGAACATGTCATTTCCAGTTCTATTACTGATTTATTCAATATCAATCTTTGTTTTAAAACAAAACAGTCAATTTAATTATTTTCTAAAGTGTGATTTGCATACATGTTTACTTGCACACTTGTTGATCAATCATTGAGAATGTCCCGTCAAAATGCTTAATACATTTTTAAACCAACATCTAATTATCTATCTATAATCTATATCTAATTATTATTTGACTGTTTGGCAATAATTTGGACCCTGTGAATCAGTCTGCTTTTGGCATACAAAATAAAACGTTAATCGTGCATTCCTCTCACCCCACATTAAAGTTCTTGTCATCGTCCACCCATTGAACCGAGACAGTTTCATCGGGTGACGTTGCCCCCGTCGGTCCGCACCCCACGCACCAGTCTTTCATGTTACGCAGAGCGCTGCGCAACGCCTGCGGAGGAGACAGAACAGTCGTTAGATTATAAGAGTAACGCGGGTTCTGTTTCATACAAGATCATCGCCCACACTTGCAATCTTTGAGCATAGACAGGGTTGTGGATAGGGAATCCAATCTCACTAAATAGGTGACTGTGGAACTTGAAGGTTGGTTAAATAAATAAAAACACTTGAGAAACACAAACAATGGTGTGGTTTTACTTTTATGTAACATCATTCCATCACTCTTCAAGGTATTTGCACTTATGAGTTGTTAGGTTCACTATCCTATCAACACATTTAGGGAGCAAAGCTCGCATAAAAGCATCACTTTTATGTTTGTCCCTCCTCGAGTATTACCGTATTGTACCGAATATAGGCCGACCCTGAACATAGGCTGACCCCCTAACTTTGGTCATCGAAATTTAAAAAAAGGAATTTGCAATTAAATATTTTTATTTTACGCGCCGTTATTCCTGCGGTCTATTTCAACGGAGCCAGTGCCAAGGTCGTTTTCCCCGCGCGGAATATTGACGCGGAGCCCGTGATGACGTAGCGCTTTGACACAATCTCCAAGCAGACCGGTTCATATCGCCCAGTTATCTGTTCCACGTCATACTTCACTCATCAGTAGGCCTGCATTACTAATGCACGCTATCTCCAGGCCTAATGCAGCATTAGGCCTGGAGATAGCGTCGCGTCCTCCGTGCCTGCCGTATTGTTGGCGCAGCGCCAGACAGAAGCAGTGAACTATACGTATTTCCTTGTCACACGGCGCTGTAACTTGGGTGTTTGAAATTAGCGCGTCAAAATGCCGATGCTCGCATGTAGGCCGAGGAGGGATTTTGAGACCTAAAATAATGAAAAAAAGGTCGGACTATATTCGGTACTATACGGTACGTCTCACGATACAAGCCAAACACGACGTCAGATTGACTTGTTTTTGTTTGTTAGCATCGCCCTTCAACAAAGATGATACAGAATGTTCTGGGAGACTGAATATTCCCCCCCCCCAAACTTGAAATTGACGACCCGGCATACACATAAGCATAGGTAAGTGTATGTTTGAACAGGCCTGAGGTAACTTTTATAAGGGCTTCCCAGTGCCGCCATAAAAATGATTAACGTAAGGCTAATTATTTTTATTTCATTTTCTTCTTTTTTGACGATTTGTTGATAAGCTTGTTTATAAATAAGTAGAGATGTGCAAAAATTGTGACAACGAAATTTGCGAATTTTTTTAAAGTTGCAATAATCCCTTCAAATTCAGTTTGCACATGAATCTCATGAATTGTGATTGAATGGTTCAGTTGATACCGCAAACTAGTGGCGAAATTTGCAATTATGTCCTTAAATGCGAATCAGGTCACGAAATTTAAAAAAATTAAAAAATTTCAAAGTTTTGGTGGAGGTGCCGGGTCGAAGTCAAAATTAAATTAATACTGGCTGGTAGGCCTACATTACGTATGGTGGAGGTGCCGGTTCATACAACGCGATTGTGAGATCGTAATAATCGTTTGAACGAGAGTAAGCTCAAAAAAATACTTCAAATCCATATCAAAAGATATTACATAAAAATGCATAATTTTGTAAATTTGGTGGAGGTGCCGGGTAGACAAAATTAATTCTGGTAAAAACTGTCGGAAACTTTTAAACTGAAGGCTGAAATTGAGCTTAAAATTAAAACTGATTCTGAACTTCACTCTCATGAGCTTGTTTTTCTTTTAAATCATTAAAATCAATCAAATTATCCTGAAACTTGGATTTTTTTTTTTTTTTTTTTTTTTATTTTTTTTTAGTTGTGCATGAGAAAATTATGTATTTTGGTAAATTGCGACAAATCGCGAATTTTTATTTTTAAGGCGCGAATTTTCTAACCTTAAAAAACCATTTTTGCACATCTCTATAAATAAGCAATAAGCATTAACTAACCATTTTGCACCTGCTACTTATCAAATAAAAAATGTGGGGGGCCTATACATACAACATAAATTATATTGGTAATGGTAACCAATATACTCCAGCCAATTGGCATTCTATCAACATGCATAACATACAAAATAAATAATAATAATTCTTTGAAACATAAAGTCAACGACCAACATATTTGTGTGGCGAACTTCGAGTATTTCTCCGACCTACTGATAATAAACTTGTGACCGATATTGAACTCACAAGCATTGTGTCCGGCGTAATCTGTACCATGAGCCCATCTTCTACAATACTCGACTTTGCAGTGAGGTTGGAAGATGTTTTCAGCGCTCCGTTGAACACGACAAAACTTGCACCCGTCACTGAAACACAAAATACGCTTTGTTAGGATGAGGAATTAAATAAACTGACATGCACACATTGGCAAGAGTTCCTGATTTAGTAACAACTTAACAAGGTAAAAGAGAAACTAATTCTTGAAATGGGTTGACTGAAATATAAGTTTGAAAACTTTATGTTTACATTTATTTTTCTACAGATAGCTAAAAATCTGACATCAAAACTACAAGCTTTACAATCCAATGACATCTAATGAAAAAACACTACCTATCTTAAAATGTATTGTGTCCTGTATTTTATTAGTCATCAATTGATGTATTTTATATTACATAGATACAACAATATGCATACCCATAAAGACTCAACGAGTTCTCAGGACTACAGAATTAGAAGTAAAATTATGGTAAAATGAGCATAAGCCTACCTAAAAAAAATTGAGGTCTATGAGTCTATGACTAACTGCAACAAACGTATTACAGTAATCCATCTCCAACTCAAGTATCTAGGGACCCTGAAACCCCAGTTTGAATAAAAAAATTGAAATTGAAATAATTAAAGAAGAAAATTAAAGACAGTAAGTCTTGCACCACAAGTTTACCGTACTTCTTCGGCTAGGGGGTCCAACTCTAATACCATCAAAGTCCAACTCACAACCTTCTCGTGGTTTGGCCCGTAAGTAGGGGAGTTTCACTCCCTAAAACTAATGGCAAGCTCTGGGTCGTCGTCGGGGAACTTTCCCCTTCCCTTTGACTACCACCCCGAAGGCAAAGACAATGATAGCACGGACAGATGATGACACAGACGAAGACGATAACGACGTGGGGGAACCCCTGCCCTCCCCATACGCTTGTGGCTGGTTCTGACCAGCACAGGCCTGTACACCCCTTGTCCCCCCGCGTCTCCCCTTATGTTCCTCCCCTTGGAAATAAGTATACATGGTGGTAACTCACACTTATAGAAATTGATTTTTCATGGAGGCACAAATAATCTTAGCTGTTAAAGCGCCCTAAAACTAGTAATACTAACCTAGCCACGGCGCTTTGTGTCCCCCACCCCTCACCCTAACTTAGGTTTTCCCAGCAAAAATTTATGCACCGTGGTGAGGCTAGTATAACTAAAAATAACGTGTTGAAAAGTTGGACCCCCTAGCCGAAGACGTACCAAGTTTACTGTAGTCGACGCAATGCTAGTTAGAAAGAAAGACAAGGTTTGTACCTCTCCGTGGCTTGCTGTGGATGTTGATGGCTTGCGTGTGGTAACTCAAATCTGCCGCAGACTGTACACAAACTAGATGAGAGTCTGCCGTTAGACTGAGGTTCGCTGCCAGGGCAAGGACGTGTTCGTTGGAGTTGTTCAGGGCCCGCGTCACCTGGACACAAAGGAGAGAATATTCCTAAGTCGCATTCAAAGGTAGGTACTGTAGTAAAGATTAAACAGCATCTTATTTTCAGCTCAAAGTCTTTTCTTAAATGGGAACTAGCCTAGGTTTCAAATTTACATTTTACATATTTTAGTATTATAGGACACGTTCACAATTGAAAGAAATTTATTTTTCTTCTTCTTCTTCTTCTGTGTCTTTCCACGTCCATCTCTATTACCCCTCACCGCCTTTCTAATGTAACTAAGTACCCGACCGACCTGATCGTATCTGTTCTTGGGCAGCAGAATGGTCGTCTGCCTATCTTCCATGTGTATCACCAGTCCGCGCACCGACGGCAGCGTGTAGCTCAGGTTCCTGAAGTCGGCGAGGAGGTTCATGATGGTGTGGCCTATCTCCTGGTAGACGGGGTTGCGGTTGCGGATGGAGACCAGGCTGCACGGATAGTAGCGGAACTCGGCTCCGAGACGAAGCATCAACCGGATAGGGAAGACTCGGGCCCAAGGGGTCTCGGACCTGCGTGCGAGGTGGGATTAAAAATTGTGTTTCAAATTTGTTTCTTTTTATATTTCAAAATTTTTATAGTTCAATCATCAATGGAGGCTTTTAAAACTAATAATTTTATTTTTATTCGTCCACCATTAAGACTTGCAAAATTATTTAAGTAACCATTTTCTTTAAAAAATATAAGTATTTTTATGTAGAAGTGATTGAATTCAAAGGGGGGGGGGGATGCTAAAGATAAATTTATTGGCTTATCCATCCTCCCAAAAAGAAATACTGTTTCAAATCTCCATCGAAGAAAATCACAGGCACTGCCATACCATTCCTCACATGGTAAAATATCTAGGAATCCAATTTACAAAAGAGTTAAAAGTTTTACAGTTAAAAACACGAACATGCAAACCATAGCATAAAATAGAACACAACATTTATGGGGATATGTGCCCCGAACCCGCAAATTTGTTTTTGAAATTAAAACCAATGTTATTGCAAGCACACTGTATTACGACCATATAGTGCGTGGCGCATAGAGAGAAGCTATGTCGTGGATTGCAAGTCAACCACCGTTCTGAGCGACACGGCAACACTAACCTGTGTACGAGGATCGCTACGAGGTAGGGGGCGGTCGGCAGGATGAACCGGCGAAGACACTGGAAGGAGGGTCGGATGTAGACGAACGCACCGTGATCGGAGGAACCCAAGAAGGGCCCGGTCAGCAGCGTGCAACCTAGGTCGCTCACGGTGGAACCTGAAGGGACAATACACAACAATGTTACTAACGGAGGAACTCCAGTGCATGAACAAGATAACAGGTAGGCTGCGGGTTGATGATGGCTGAAAACATACATCAACGAGAGCAACATTAAAATTTAAAATATATTTAAAATACAATCCAGAAATTACAAACAAGTGTTTTCCAAATAATCAAATTAAGAAAAGTGACATTATATTTATTTGATAATTAATCGATTAAGTGTTTAAGCACAAGTAATAATATGATCAAGGTAAGAAGCCCAAATGCATAGTTACAAATTTTGTTAGGCCATTTGTTGGAGGCGTCAGCAAAGCAAACTTGTTCTAACAGGGAGTAGTGATAATCTGGAATTTTGTTAGAACTTTTCCCTGGAGCTGATATAAAAAGTAAAAACAAAGTAGCGTCTGTATAGGCTAGGCGTCAAGAAAGAATACTAGGACGCTTCGCTAACGCTTTTTCCAGTCGCGTTGATTGATGAGCTTTTATGGTTGATTATAGTTGACTAAAAGTACAACTTCTGTAAGAAATACTTCTTTGATTGTCCCTAAAATCATAAGCTTAGTGGTTTCAAATATTCCCATAAAGTTTCATCAAGATCGGAGCAGCCGTTTTCCCGGTCACAAGCAAAATATCACGAAAATATTGCATTAAAAATCGAAAAAGTACAATATTAACAAGAAATATTTCTTCTTTATTTCTTATTGTAGGTACCCAAAAACTTGCAGATCCAAGTTCAGAGATCTCGAAGGTCCCCTCCAATTTCCATCAAGATCGCATATGCTGTTTGCCCGGCAGAGAGCGAACAGACAAAAAAAGTAAAAACACACAAAACAAAACAAAAAACACGAGCTATTTTTCCCAGGGTAAGTGAAATTGAAGTCTTTGCTTTGCTCACACCAACACACACACTACAAGAAAGTTAATTACTAGGAAGCTTCGCAAACGCTTTTTCAGGCGCGTTGTTGGATGAGCGTATGTTTGTTTAAACGAACAAAAGCGTAAAATTGCGATTTTCATAAGAAATTATTTTTCGATCGAGCTCAAATTTCATACAAATATATTAATTCATAAAACTAAGGTTCTGTGGAAAAATCATGACAATCGGATAAAGCATGAAGGTGTAACTAGGAAAACGCTTAAGTCCCGCCGCGTTGTTGGATGAACGTAATTGGTGCATTGAGCTGCCATTTTGTGTTATGAGGATTTTCTGTTGTTCTGTGAAAAAATCATTACTAAGTTGAAGATTTTTTTAAATTAAATTAAATTAAATAAAAAATTAACTTAAATTTTAAATTTGTTTGATTTATCGTAATTTTAAAAAAGGAAAAAATCGTAATATGGAAATTTTCATAAGAAATAATTATTCGATTGCGCACAAATTTTACACGAATACCTTAAATTCATAAAATTAAGGTTCTGTGAAAAAATCATTAAAATTGGATAAAGCATGTAGGTGTTATAAGCTGAAGAATTTTTTTTTTAATCGAAAAAAATAGTAAAATTGCGTTTTTAATGAGAAATAATTTTCCGATTGCGCTCAAAAACGTGGGTTCTAAGTTCAGAGATTTCAAAGGTCTACAGAAAATTTCATCGCAATTGGAGTATTGGTTTAGCCGGAATCGTGTTAACAGACAAAAATAGAAACAGAAAAAAAAAGAAAAAAAATTACGGATTTTTTTCTCCAGTGTAGTTAAATGGAATCTTCGCTTCGATCGCTACGCTCATCCAACAAGTGGAAGAATTTCTCGATTTGGATAGTCGGGAAACACTCACGTAGGTGGAATAATTAATATTTAATACAATCCAGAAATTAAAAAATCCATCCCCATCGGGGTTTGAACCAGTCTCCCACTTTACTTTTTCTTTAAATAGTTACCTTCTCGGTGGTCTAGTTAGCTTAGGCGTCCACCCGTAAAGTGGGAGACTCGGGTTCGAACCCCGATCAGGATGTATTTTTTAATTTCTGGATTGTATTAAATATTAAGTGGAAGAATGTTTTAAAAATTAAAAAAAAAAACTAAAATTGCGATTTTCATAAGAAATAATTTTTAGATTGCGCTCAAATTTCACACCAATATATTAATTCATAAAATTAAGGTTCTGTGAAAAAATCATTTCAATCGGATAGAGCATGTAGGTGTTATAAGTCGAATTTTTTTTTTAATCGAAAAAAAATCGTAAAATTGCGATTTTAATGAGAAATAATTTTTAGATTGCGCTCAAAAACGTGGCAGTTGTAAGTTCAGATATTTCGAAGGCCTCCAGAAAATGTTATCGCAATTGGAGTATCGGTTTAGCCGTAATTGTGTTAACAAACAGACAAAAATACAAAAAAAAGGAAGATAGATAGAAAGAAACAAAGAAAAAAAAACATTCCGCATTTTTTTCTCCAGTGTAGTGAAATGGAATCTTCGCTTCGCTCCCTACGCTCATCCAATAAAAAGATGAATTTAAAAGAATTCATGAGTCATGAGTCTCAAGACACAATCTATTATTTCTCGCTCAGTGACATCTATGCAGTGTTTTAGACATCTGTGATGTCAGTGGGCCTCGCAATCTGGATTTTGCCTGTGGCATTAAGCAACTCTCTTTAAATGAGTGTGTTTCAAAGTTATACCCACCCTTCACGGCGTCCTGGTACAACGTGTTGAAGTAGCAGAAGACGTCCCGCGGTGCGATCAGTTCATTAGGCGCCAGCTCCAGCAACAGCATTATCTCGTCCTGACTGACGCAGCGCAGGCCTTGCGTGGAGAAACACCAGCTGAGGCGGTTCACACAGCACGTCACTGAGGGAGAACAGAATAATGTAGTTATTTAACAGGAAGCTTATGTTCACACACGTATGTGAGCTATCAGTTCATTAGGCATCAGCTCAGCACCAGCATTATCTCGTCCTGACTGACGCACGCGCAGGCCCTTTCGTGGAAAAACACCAGCTGAGCCAGTTCACACAGCACGTCACTGAGGGAGAACAGAATAATGTAGTTATTTAACAGGAAGCTTATGTTCACACACGTATGTGAGCTATCAGTTCATTAGGCATCAGCTCAGCACCAGCATTATCTCGTCCTGACTGACGCAGCGCAGGCCTTGCGTGGAGAAACACCAGCTGAGGCGGTACACACAGCACGTCACTGAGGGAAGAACCAGAATAAAGTAGTTATTTAACAGGAAGCTCATGTTCACACACGAATGTGAGCTATCAGTTCATTAGGCACCTGCTCAGCACCAGCATTATCTCGCCCTGACTGACGCAGCGCAGGCCTTGCGTGGAGAAACACCAGCTGAGGCGGTTCACACAGCACGTCACTGAGGGAGAACAGAATAATGTAGTTATTTAACAGGAAGCTCATGTTTACACCAATGTACAATTAGAAACCATCTTGAAAAGTCAGTTTGTATGTTAAATTAGGGTGTAGTAATTTGTAGCCCAAATATTTTTCAAGGTGGCTGTCAGGTTGACAGGTGAGGAGCATATTAGCCATCAACACCAAATGATTACTGATTCCCTTATGCAATAACTTCTTATTGTTCTGTTTGTGCGTTCCCACTTTACCACAGCCAAAAAAGAGAAAAATACCATACAGATAGAAGAACTAACAAACAATCACAGTAACACAAAAATACAGAAATCAAAAACAGTACAATTTCTAGGAATTAAAATGGACAACACACTATCATGGAAGCCACACATTGAAAATCTAACAAAAAACTTAACTAAGCATGCTTTGCAATCAGACAAATAAAAAATATATCAAACATAAAAACAGCAAAATAGTCTACAACTCATATTTCAAATCTCATCTCGGTTACGGAATAACCCTATGGGATGGGGTACCTCACCATTATCACAACAAATTTTCATAATCCAAAAGAGAGCAGTACGAACGCACCATGCAAATCCATCTTCACCCAATTAAAAATACTCTCCCTATACAGTTTATACATCTACGAAGCAGCACTTCACATTAGGAAAAATATACACACCATCCAAACACGAAACCAAACACATCAACACATGACACGACACAACACCCAACTAGAACAAAATCACTGTAAAACAAAAAAGGGACAATTAATCTCAAAATAGTAAATACATAAAAATTCAAATATACAATAAGCTTCCAAAAAAAATAAGGATATTAAACTCTACAAATATATTCAAAAAAAGACTCACAGATTTTCTAATTAAAGAACAATACTATGGCTTAAATGAATACCTACACAAATGAGCACGGTAAAACTAAAAACACTACCTCTCTAGAATTAAATTAAGTAACTAGGAAAACGCTTAAGTCCCGCCGCGTTGTTGGATGAGCGTAATTGGTGCATTGAGCTGCATTGTGTTACGCGGATTTTCTATTGTTCTGTGAAAAAATCATTACTTAGTCAAAGATTTTTTTTAAATTAAATTAAATTAAATTAAAAATAACATAATTTTTTAATAAATCGTAATTTTTACGTAATTTTAAAAAAAGAAAAAAATCGTAAAATTGCAATTTTCATAAGAAATAATTATTCGATTGGGCTCAAATTTTACACGAGTATATAATTCATGAAATTAAGGTTCCATAAAAAATCATTACAATAGGATAAAGCATGTAGGTGTTATATGTCAAAGAATTGTTTTAAAAAAGAAAAAACCCGTAAAATTTCGATTTTCACGAGAAATAATTTTTCGATTACGCTCCAATTTCACACGAATATCTTAATTCAGAAAATTGAGGTTCTGTTAAAAAAATCATTACGATCGGATAAAGCATGTAGGTGTTACAAGCCGAAGAAATTTGTTAAAAATCGAAAAAAAAACGTAAAATTGCGTTTTTTTAAGGGAAAAATTTTCCCGATTGCGCTCAAAAACGTGGCAGTTCTAAGTTCAGAGATTTCGAAGGCCTCCATAAAATTTCATCGCAATCGGAGTATCGGTTTAGCCGGAATCGTGTTAACAAACACACAAAAATACAAAAAAAAAGAAAGAAAGAAAAAAAAAAGAAAAAAAAAAAAAAAACATTCCGGATTTTTTTCTCCAGTGTAGTGAAATGGAATCTTCGCTTCGCTCGCTACGCTCATCCAATAATCAAACATTTAAACAAAGTATTATTTCCTATTCATTTTCTTATTGGATGAGCGTAGCGAGCGAAGCGAAGATTCCATTTCACTACACCGGAGAAAAAAATCCGGAATGTTTTTTTTTTTTTTTCTTTTTTTTTCTGTATTTTCGTGTGTTTGTCAGCACGATTCCGGCTAAACCGATACTCCAATTGAGATGAAATCTTCTGGAGACCTTCGAAATTTCTGAACTTAGATCTGCCACGTTTTTGAGCGCAATCGAAAATTATTTCTCATGAAAATCGCAATTTTACGATTATTTTCGATTTTTTCGAAAAATTTCTTCGACTTTTAACACCTACATGCTTTATCCGATTTTAATGAATTTTTCACAGAAACATAATTTTATGAATTCAGATATTTGTGTGGAATTTGAGCGCAGTTGAAAAATTACTTCTCATGAAAATCGAAATGTTACGTTTTTTTTCTTTTTTAAAACAATTCTTTGACTTTTAACACCTACATGCTTTAACCAATGGTAATAATTTTTTCACAGAACCCTAATTTTATGAATTTATATATTCGTGTGAAATTTGAGCGCAATCGAATAATTTTTTTATATGAAAATCGCAATTTTACGATTTTTTTTCTTTTTTAAAATTACGATTAATTAAAAAATTAAAAATTAAAGTTTATTTTTTATTTAATTTAAATTAATTTTTAAAAAATCTTTAGCTTAGTAATGATTTTTTCACAGAACAACAGAAAATCCGCTTAACACATGGCAGCTCAATGCACCAATTACGCTCATCCAACAACGCGGCGGGACTTAAGCGTTTTCCTAGTTATTATATGGAGGGCACAATAACTTTACTTACCTCCCACCTTCCCCCATAGGCTCATAGTCTAGCACAAACCTGAAGTATTTAGAATCAAGTATATACTAAGCACTTAAATATATAATTTCATGTACATATTATATTAAATTAATTATAAGGTTTAGACTAGGACCAAACTACTTCTGGCCAAAAACATGGGTAACACAATATATTAATTACTGTCAAACACTAGGCCTATATGTACTACATGTAACAAAAACCCAATAAATTATCCAATTAAATAAATTATCCATGCTGCACAAGGTAAAACCATTTTTATAAAATCCAGAAAAATACTTAATCGCATTTCAAACATAATGTCAAGCATAAATTGAAACTCCAAATTCAAAATCCAAATCCAATTTACATGAGTTAAATGTCTTGCACAATCACTAACGACACGCTCAGCTCTAGTTACGAGGTTGACAAAGAATAGAGAACAAAAAACAAAACATAGCCTGAAGGGCTACTTTCTACTTCGGTCCAGATCTAGATTCTCTTCTAAATGACATGCAACATGATCTTAACCTCATCTCAGAATTACTAAAATCATACAAACTTACACTTAATATCAAAAAAACAAACTATATAATCATTTCATCTACACATAAAAATCGAGCACATATGGTAACTCCCACTCTGGATAACATTCCATTATCTGAAGCTGACATAATAAAGTACTTGGGAATATTTTTTGATAAACACCTAAAATGGGATGCTCATATAACCAGATTATCAAAAAAAAATCTCTCCTATCATTGGAATTCTGTATAAAATGTCATACTGTGTTCCACCATGCGTCAGGAGAAGTATTTATTTCTCTCTCATACATTCTCAGCTACAGTATTTAAATGTTGTATGGGGACATACTTATGAAACCCACTTGCATCCCCTTAAAGTCCTTCAGAATAGAGCCATTAAATATATATACAACCTACCCTTCTTAACTCCTACAAACTCACTTTACAAACAGCGTAACATTCTAAACATCAACTCAATTAATAAATATGAAACTTGCTTAATTATCCATAAATATGTCAATAAATTGATCTATACAACACACACCCTGCAAAAAACCTTCTCATGGTCACCACACACGAAATAGAAATAACCTATACCTTACTTCAGTAAACTCGAACCACGGTAAAAATTCTATCTATTTCCATGGCTACCAAATATACAATACCTTGCCGAATGCTATCAAATCCTTGTCTTCCACACATGGTCTTGGCAGCTTCAAAAAAAGATTAAAAGACTGGCTCTTAGGGGACTAAACTGAACACTCTCCTAGCTTCAGATTTGTTTCTGATAATTAATCCATTGGTAATATATATAAATATAAATATGTGAACAGTCGGTCAGTCGACATCAAAATGCATATGCATAGACTTATATGTAACTACCATGCATGTAAATAGGTAGGTAGCATAATATTTGTATCAATTATCACTTAGTGTTACAATTGTTTCTTAACCCTTTTCTACATTTATTCAGCTGTAAGTTATAAGTTTTTTTTTCTCTCTTTCTTAAATACAGCACATAGGTAACTGGAAACAATGAGGATAATACTCATTACTCACTACCAATAACTACATAGGATATTATAACTTAGGAATAATTTATAAGTCTCCATAGGCCTAAAAAAAAAAAAAAATGCTTTATGTCATGCCTAGGCCAATTGGCCTAAATTCACATATACTCATTTCAGATTTCTACTGACTTTTGTACTTTAATTTAATTTCTTAACATATATTAGAGTAGCTCAATTTAGTTCATACTTTATAGTGTCTTAAAAAATGTTTCAAATCCTTAAATTCATATTTCATGTATCTTGGCTTGCTTCACCTCTCACCGTTTGTAATCCATTGCTGAAAGCCCCCTATAGCGAGCCGCTAGGCTCATTGGGGGCTTGACCAATAATTGTAAAATGTGAATTTTAACATGCAATAAAGACCTCTCTCTCTTAATAACATTATCACAAATTATCACCCTCCGATGATTATAGTGTCAGTTAACATCAATTTACCTTAATCTACAAAGCGTTTTGTTCTTTTGGAACTCATCACGCAGGTGGAAGCCACTAAAAATCAGCTAGCATTCCATTTCCACCCATACTCTGCACCAATCCCTACAAAAATAGTCAAGTTTGACATTTAACTCCATAAGTCTAAGCTGGTTCAGTGTAGAAAAGTTTATAGATCCGGGGGAAATTTAGACAAGTCGGATGTTAATGAATTACCTCAATGTTTTCTCAAACTTCCAACTCTTTTAAAACACCAAACCAGGGATTGGAACCTTTATTTATAACGGTTCCGGTTCTGGTTCCACTTCCAAATTTTATAACGGTTCCGGTTCCGGTTCCTAATGTATAAAGGTTCCGTAAGAACCGGTTCTTAACGGTTCTGGTTCCGGTTCTTTGAAACACTATTTTGTGCAAAGTCGTGGGAAGTTGTAAATGTACAAATTTTTACTTTTGGACATTTAAAGGTTAAAAATTTAAATTAAGTCATAAAAATAAAATAATTACAATATCAAATGAAAAAAATAACCAATTGCATACGTAACAAACCACACGTGACTTCTTTCCTCTTACGTTCCAACTTCCAATATTATTTTATGGGGGATCTGATGGCGATCCCAAGTCCCAACGAAAGAGGAAAACAAAAATCTATTTATATATAATAAAAATGGCATCCCTTTTTCTTACCTTGATTTCTGTAGAACACGTTCCTACATTGCACTTAGAACTGTTGCTCGCTATGTCATATTTAAAAAATTGTCTTACAAAAAACTGAATAAACAAGATTTTTTTTCAAAAACTAGAGAACGAATTTTAAGCGTTTTCATTTGAATATCATTCGAAAAGTTGAAATTTTAATTTTGTTGAAAATTAAAAGCAGATATTTTGGAACCTTTAAGAACCTTTAAGAACCTTGTGTAAATAACGGTTCGGTTCCGGTTCTACAATATGAAACGGTTTCTAAACGGCTCCGGTTCCAATCCCTGCACCAAACACAAAAGAAAAAAGGATACCACAAAAACTGTTTCACTTTATTAACTCTTTTTCTTACACGTTTATTTTATATTCGGGAAAAGAAAAGTAGGAAAGCCAAGAGAGAAATGGGGAAGATTAATTCAAGAATACGTTTGAAAACGAGATGAAGTGTGGGAGCATGTGGCAAGAGTAAAGCTGTGGGAGGACAGAAGAGAGTTGAGTAAATTGGTGGAGAGGAAGGAGTTAGATGATGAGGAAGATACACTGAGTCTGGCAAGCTTGGTATTTACAGTTTCATGCCCTAGATAATGGTGTAAAACCACCACTCAACCCGATGTAGTTGGAACTGTGTTAAAATTATCATTCATCATCATCATCATCCATCGCCGATTCCTGCTTCTGGCATGGCCAGCTTGGGTTTAGCAACCTAATTTTTCCACTTGTTTCTATCCTCCCACAATCGTATCTCTTCCACATATTCCCAGCTCTCTCGTCTTTCCTCCTGCTATGATGTCCTTCCATCTCTTTCTTAGTCTACCCCGTCTTCTTCTTCCTTCTTCAATCCTTCTTTCATACATTTTCTTGGGCATCCTATTTTCCCCCATTTGTTTCATATGTCCATACCATCTCAACCATGTCCTTCCTATCCTGTCACTTAACTTCTCTACACCTAGCATTTCTCTAATGTCCGTGTTTCTTTAGAGGTACGTGAAAATAGCGTTTTGTGAATAGATGCTACAAAGTGCTCTTTTTTCACATAAAACTAAGGTTTTCAAGTCCTATTTTATTTTATTTTTCATAGAATCTACAATTTGTGTATACACATCTTTATTCAGTTGATATAACTTCAACCTTGATGACCAAATTTCAAATCAAAAATCTGAAAAAATTCATACACAAGGTTTTGAAATTAGCTAAAAAATAGCTGCTACAAAACACTTGAAAATGCTATATATACAGTATACACGTACCTCCAGCCCTTCAGACTGGGCTTTAAGTTTTCTATGCTTTCCCAACCTGTCAACCCTTCTCCAATCTATACTAAACTAGTCGGTTGGCCTTTTCCAAACTAAGTGTATTATTCATTATTGTTATTTAGTCAAGTCAGTACTCACGGCTCAGTATCTTGACGTGGACGTAGAAGTTCCTGTTGATGACGAACATGACGGGCGGAGTATCGTCGCACCTCAGAGCCGAGTTCATCGTGGCTTCGTCCATCTTGTTGTGAACTGAGTTAAGATCAGGGTTGGGTAACGACGCGTCGCAAATAATATTCGACGCGTCGCGTCGCAAATATGCGTAGAATATGTCAAATATGTAGAATATGTAGAAAATTCGCGTCGAAAATTAAATAAGGAATATTATTGTATATAATTCAAATTCCAGACATATTTTCATCAACCCTAAAAACAAATGAACTCAACATTATATTTTGAACTTGTAAGCAAATGTTTGTAGTTGTACTTATTACAAGGCGAGCTGATAAATCAATAATTCACCATCATAAAGAACTTGAAGCAAAGAGAACCGGCATCTTCACAAGATACCAAGGTCACCTGCTTTCCCGATCATAAATATACGTATATGGACAAAGCCAAAAGCCTCCCCAGATAATTCTTCCTCGCGTTTCATTAACCAAAGTCATCCCTTATTCTAAACTTCTTTAATTGAGCGAGCGTAGCGAGCGTCTCCACTTGACTCTTATGGTTCGAATGTCTGTTTTTGTTTTTTTGTTTTTTTCTGTTTCTGCTTTGGTACAGGTCGCACAGTTTCTCTGATCGACCTGAAATTTTGCACACATGTACATACCACCTATGCGGGTTGCTGTATAGTTTTTGAACAAAATCCGATCGTTGGTTATAATAAATAAAAAATAAAATAAAAAAATAAAAATGTTCCGATCGTTATGAAATTTTGCAGGGTCAATAAGTACAACATTCTCTCCTATTTTACAAATTTACACATACCGGTGCTCGCTCAACAACGTGATGGGACTTTAGCGTTTTCCTAGTAGTAGTAACATTTCTAGTTATAATTTACATATTGCCAATGTATGTAGGCTAAGATAGCCTAACTAGATAAGCACAATGAAAAATAAAAATCACAATGATTTAGCTCAAAGTAACAATACACCATAGACCTACCTAAGCTCTACCTCCCAATAATTTTCGACGTGTCATTAATGTCATAAAGTGTAATTTACGACGTGTATATTCGACGCGTATAAAACTAGGTATAATACCTGTTTTCGACGTTGAGTATTATACCTACCCAACCCTGGTTAAGATTATCATTATTGTTATTAAATCAAGTGAGTACTCACGGCTCAGTATCTTGACGTGGACGTAGAAGTTCCTGTTGATGACGAACATGACGGGCGGAGTATCGTCGCACCTCAGAGCCCTGATCATCGTGGCTTCGTCCATCTCGTGGTTTATCTTCAGTTCTCCCTTGTACAACGTGGCGACGGGAGGCAGGCCTGCAACACGACAACACTACGTTATTTCTCAATTTTATTAATCGGGAAACATTCCCGAAGGTGTGATTGATTCGGTGTCGGCTTGCAATCGAGTAAATACAGTAATTTGTTTTTACTCCACAATATTAAAACCAAATAAGTTATTTCAGTACTTTTGATATATCAATAATTTACTCATCCAGGATGCACTATGTTTACCTAACCTCTGTGTAGATATCGCGTTTGCTCGAAATACAAATTCTAACTCATCTAGTAATTCAACACAGTAGGCATTTTGAAATTGCAACACGCATTTCGTAAATAACTTTTTCGCTGCAGTTTTGTATTTATTTTATTTGTTGTTAAGGATATATTAATAAACATAAATTATGAGTCATGACTAGAGGTAGTGAAAAATGGTGATAACGAAATTCGCGAATTTTTTTAAATGTCCTTTTTAGTGCCTAAAATGTAATATTGTCGACGAATTACATCATTTAGAGATGGAAAAAACACATTTTGAAATCGCGAAATTCGCGAAATCTCGTGTATAGCGCGAAATAACGAACAAAATTGTATGAAACTGGTCAAAACGCGAATTAACTCGCGAAATTGAACCGTTTAGAGTGCAAAATGTAAGGGATGGTGGAGGTGCCGGTCCAGTTTTGGTGGAGGTGCCGGTCCAGACTGAATATTACGCGTGCGGTAGGCGGTACAGTCATCAAACAGTCAACGCAACGCGCGCGTCACGGGCTTCATGGAAATAGACCGCGGAAATAACGGCGCGTATATGGCTCCGCGGAAATAGTCCACCAAAATAACAGTGCATACAAATATTTATTTTTTGTTGGGAATCGACTCTGAATTGATTTTTAGGTCACAATGATTGATTCAAACTTTTTGTAATCGATGTCATCCCTAACTTAAGGGGCCCCGTTTTTTTTTTTTTTTTTGGATTTTTGGATTTTTGGATTTTTTCGAAACGTTTTTGACAATTTTTTCGAAATCGCGAAAAACGCGAAATTTGGGTTTTTAAAAACGAAATTTGCGTTTTTATATCACCATTTTTTATCACCTCTAGTTATGACTAAGGGTAAGAATAAATAGTAAATAAAACTTATGAATTTCGTAGAATTAAATTCCTAATTTCGTGTTAAAAATGGACATAAATATGCATATTTCGGTAAATAAAGTACCAATTTTGGTAAAATATTAGATCTTAAAAGCAATACTTTACTTTAATACAGCGTTAGGAGCGGACTTACAATATTGATGCAGTGTGTGTCAGTTAAAAATGCAAATTTAATAACGTTAATTTTCTAATTCAATACGATGAAATTAATATTTCTTCAGTTGCATTACAAATGCTTTGGACAAGGTGCCATTACGCGTAATTTCACCATTTGTATTGACAATAAATAGAGTTTTCAGTGAATAATACAGATATATTTGTATTTTTTGCACTTAAAAATCATTAATTTCGGTATAAAAACCAATTTTATCTCAATTTCGGTATAAAAACAAATTTCTCCCAATTTCGTTGTAAAAGCTATTATACCGCCACTTACGAAAAATGCGGGGCTCTAGTTATGACTGATTATGAATCTGTGTACATTAAGGATGACTCATCCTTAAGGCTGTGTGTTCACCAAAAACCAAAATATACATAAAACTGTAGTGATAGAGTATGATCATTAATCACAGCCTTTTGTAAAGATCAAAAAATATTTTTTTAGATTTTTTTGGTAATGCATTTTCCCTCTATTGCTTCTTTTTTGAACGATTTTTGGTGATAAGTTTTTCCTAAATTATACCATTTGGATAGCTGATATTTTTATTGTAGCTTACACTCATCTTTGACTATAGAATGTGATATTTTGAAATGTTAGCACTTCTTTCGTATCTTAAGATCTTCCTTTTTTCTTTTGACGGTACAAATACCATAAAAGTACCGGAAAATATAATACACTGTAAAATGTAATTTGCTTGGTATAGATGAGGCCTAAATGGCTAGGATACTTAAACTGGGAACATGAATAAACATGTTTCAGTGGGGGAAAGGTATAGAAGGACGACAGCTTACCTTGAAAAACGTTAGGTAGGTCGCACAGACACAAATAGATGAGTAGACAAAGTTGCTGATACGTTTCGACCAACTAGTGGTCTTTATCACTCAGCGTGAGTAGAGATACTAAAAGTAGTTCTAAAGCTAGCATGGTATGTACAATGAAGGCGCTGTCGGTGGGTGGTAGTAGGTGGAACTAGGTCTAGGGGAGGCAGAGCTGGGCGCGCCTGCTACCTGTTGTTCAGGTTAGGAGGCTCGCGAGATCTGGTGATGTGTTGGTGAGATAGCTCCCAGTTTCTTAGCTCCAACTGCCTGCAGTCATCGGGAAGCGCCTTGATGATTCTCGTTGTGAAACAGTCTTTGAAAGGGAGGCTGTGTTCAACAGCATGCTGGGCCACAGGTTTGTCTGGATCCATCTGTTTGACACTTTGACGGTGGCCTGTCATACAGGTTCTCAGTTCATTAGTGGTAAGGCCTACATACTCTGCCGGACACTGCGTGCACTTGAGCTGGTAGACTACGTTGGAGGTGAGACAGCTGTTGTGGTGATGGATGGGGTAGGTGACCCCTGTGGCTTCAGCAGTGAATGTCTTGGTAGGTGGATGCATAGGGCAGGTTTTGCACCTAGGGCGGTTGCAGGGGTAAGATCCTATTGGAGGAGCTCTCTGCGGACGAGTTGGAGGCCTAGTGGGGTCCCGTTTGATAAGCGAATCTCCTATGTTAGGTGGTCGTCTGAAGAAGACACGTGGTATCTTGTTGGCCAGATGATGAGTCTTAGGGGCAGCTTCAAGGATGGGCAGTCCACTCTTGATTATGCCGTTAAGTCTCTGCAGCCCCGGGTGCCAGCGCGTCACTAGGGGGATGGCGCTATTGTTTGTGTTGGCCACCTGGGTCTTCTGAGTTTGCGGCCTGGAGATCCGCTGTCGAACCACGTCACGTTCGTACCCCCGAGCTACAAACGCGTTGGTGATTCTGTCACAATAGTATGAGAGTCCTTCCGGGTCAGAGCATATGCGTCTGCCACGCACTGCTAACGAAAAAGGTAGGGCATGTTTAGTGTAGGTTGGGTGACAGCTGCTGTTGTGCAAGTACTGTTGACTGTTGGTCGGTTTGAAGTGGACCTTGGTGCTAATGTTGCCTTCATAGAGGAAGATGTCCACGTCCAAGAAGGTGACGTGAGACGCAGATACGGTCCACGTGAAGTTCAGGACTGAGAAAGCGTTGAGATTGTTAAGCAACAGCTCTAGGCTGTCAGCACCATGGGTCCAAATTAGAAAGAAATCGTCAATGAATCTAAAAAAGCAGTGAGGTAATAGCTGCTGGGTTTTAAGAAAGTCCGTCTCAAGCTTGCCCACAAAGAGATTAGCATACGATGGGGCCATGCGAGTCCCCATGGCTGTCCCTTCGATCTGAAGATAGTGTTTATCTTGGAATCGGAAGTTGTTTAAACGTAGAACCATGTGGGCAAGTTGAGTGAGGAACTGCGTGCTGGGCTTGGTGTTCGCTGGGCGCTTATCAAGAAACGATTCCAGCGCTGCTAGGCCCTGGATGATGGGTATGTTGGTGTACAGGGAAGTGACATCAACAGTGACTAGCAAGGCACCGTCCGGCAGTGGGGTGTCGAGTCCTCTGAGTTTCTCAAGGAAGTGGAAGCTATCTTTGATGTGGGCCTAGCAGCGCTGGAATCGTTTCTTGATAAGCGCCCAGCGAACACCAAGCCCAGCACGCAGTTGCTCACAGTTGCAACACAGCCTCCCTTTCAAAGACTGTTTCACAACGAGAATCATCAAGGCGCTTCCCGATGACTGCAGGCAGTTGGAGCTAAGAAACTGGGAGCTATCTCACCAACACATCACCAGATCTCGCGAGCCTCCTAACCTGAACAACAGGTAGCAGGCGCGCCCAGCTCTGCCTCCCCTAGACCTAGTTCCACCTACTACCACCCACCGACAGCGCCTTCATTGTACATACCATGCTAGCTTTAGAACTACTTTTAGTATCTCTACTCACGCCGAGTGATAAAGACCACTAGTTGGTCGAAACGTATCAGCAACTTTGTCTACTCATCTATTTGTGTCTGTGCGACCTACCTAACGTTTTTCAAGGTAAGCTGTCGTCCTTCTATACCTTTCCCCCACTGAAACATGTTTATTCATGTTCCCAGTTTAAGTATCCTAGCCATTTAGGCCTCATCTATACCAAGCAAATTACATTTTACAGTGTATTATATTTTCCGGTACTTTTGTGGTATTTGTACCGTCAAAAGAAAAAAGGAAGATCTTAAGATACGAAAGCTAAGTGCTAACATTTCAAAATACCACATTCTATAGTCAAAGATGAGTGTAAGCTACAATAAAAATATCAGCCTTCCAAATGGTATACTTTTGGAAAAACTTAGCACCAAAAAACGTTCAAAAAAGTAGCAATGGAGGAAAAATGCATCGACCAAAAAAATCAAAAAAATATATTTTGATCTTTTCAAAAGACTGTGATTAATGATCATACTCTATAACTACCGTTTTATGCATATTTTAGATTTTGGTTTTTGGTGAACACACAGCCTTAATGTACACAGATTGTGTTGTAAAGTCATGTTAAGAAAACTTCCACGCTGTAAAATGATGATGGTTCTGACTCACCCTTCTCGCTGGGGATGTAGCTAAAAGTCTTGGCATCCAGTGGGGGCAGAGGGGACGGTCTGGGAGCCCCGCCCCCTTGAGGACCTGCAAACATATCCACATTGACCACAACATCATTCCAACATAATTGTACTGTTAACTGTTTTTATTCTGTGATAACAAATACTAGGTACGGGATGTTATAATTGTAATTTGTAATCAGAAGGGATGATAATAAATAAAGGTAATGAGAAATGGTGATATATAAAAACCCAAATTTTGTTTAAAAAACCCAAATTTAGTTTTCTACAATTTCAATTTTTTTTACAAAAACGTTACTAAAAAATAAAAATAAATAAATAAAAACAAAAAAACAAAATGAAGCCCCTTAAGTTAGGGATGACATGGTCGGTCTGTACCGGCACCTCCACCAAAACTGGACCGGCACCTCCACCATCTGGGGCATTTTGCACACAAAAGGTTCAATTTCACGAGTTAATTCACATTTTGACCAGTTCGATACAATTTTGTTCGTTATTTCACGCTATACGTGAGATTTCGCGAAATTCTCGTTTTCAAAATGTATTTTTTCCATCATTAGGCCTAAATGATGTAATTTGTCGACAATATTACATTCTAGGCAATAAAATAAAATTTCGTTAATTTTCTCTACCTCTAATAATAGCCCAAACAGAACAGAACTATTTTCTTCTACATCATTTTGTAGCTACGTCCCATACTTTAAAAAAATGTTGGTACTCAAGTGTGTCAGCAAATATCGAGTACTAATCTGAAGTTTATCTCCGACGGACTCACCAGGTGGAGTGGCGACCCTCTTGGCCACTCTGCCCGGCCTTCTGAACGGCAGTCTCGGTTCCCCCGACCCGTCTAGTTCCGTGAGATCGCCGCCCGGCCTGATGCCGTCGCTGAACATAACTTGCTTTGCCACTTCGTTCTTCGGGCGACTACTCCCTGAAATACACATTATTAGTAACTAATTAGTATTAATATTTTAACAAAACCAAATAGATAAATTACAAATTTAGAGAGGATTATGCTGTGTTCGACTTTCTTTCTAACCCTACGTTTTAATGCCATATTTATATTCTTTAGGTATACTTCATGGGAACAAAACAATCAAGGCTCTTAAAGTCTTTTCTAATGTCAAAACATTTCTGACATCAAAACGTAACATTGATTATTTTGTCTTCGATTTCAATGTTATAATTTTACTTAAGTGTCCAGTCTTAATACTTATACACAGGGGCTAGTGCATTTATGTACTTTTTTATTTTGTTGGCCTCCTTTGTAAACCAGATTGTACACCCGGGACATAATTAAATCAAGGTGTCTGGAAGATACCTACCGTTATCGACCTCGCTCGTGAATATTCGGTTCGATATAGCGTCGATATATTCACAGCGCTATCACTCGCTGACGTCATCTAGCAGGCCGCGCGAGTCAACATGGTGGCCCTATTTTACATAGCATTTGGCCTATTGGGACTTTTATTCATTGGGCCCAGCGCGTAGTTAATACTAACTAACATAAGGATTGTATACATTAATGGATTCACCAAACACTGCATAACCTTAGCGCAGGCTTATTTCATGTGTAGAAATCAATTAGGGCAAATTTTTCTAGTTACCCTACATAAATAGGCAAAGCCGTCCACACTTTGACAATTTGCTGGGGCTAGCTTAGTGTATTTAGTGCTAGCTTAGTGTGACTTTTAAAGGAGCCTAATCTGAGATTTGTCGAGTGAGTGTCGATGGTGTCGGTAAAAGATAACTGTTGATTTAACTATGTCCCCGGGTGTACAACTGAATATAAATAAATAACAGGTGAGACTGCGCAGGCTCACCTTGCCTCTTGAGCACGCCGACGGGCACCAGAACGCTGGGCGTGGGGTTGTGTTGCGCCTCTGCCACCTGCTGCAGGGGCGGGATGGTGGAGCAGTAGTCCATGGGGTTGTTGGGGTGCGGTTGCCTACCCTGCGCGGCGAGGTGCGGGGGAGAACCGGCCACCTCCCCGTGCTCCTCCAGCAGCACTGAGGACAGACGTTGCTTTAGTTACGGGTTTAATGTTGAAGAACAGTTTTTACATGTTTACCGTACCTGCAAACATTGTATTAAATCAACGGTAAGGGTAAGGTTGATGATTTTGCCCAACAAATACATCAGATTTGGTAAAACACACTACCTACTAGTGATGATATCGGGTAGTAAATTGGAGTCGACTCTGGAGCCTTGGGAATCGAGTAGAAGTCGACTCCTCGATTGGCGATAAAGATAAGGTAAAAGCAGTTCTTCACCACTGTTGAACACCCTCCTACAGGCCCAATTTGTTCCAGGAGAGAGCAAAAAAAACAAATGTTTTGGCAGTAAGAAACAATACTTTATTAATTGTTTGTAAGGTTGACTTGATTTTTGAAATTTTTACGAAAAAGTATGCTGACCCCCCCCCCCCCCCTCCCACGTCACCAACTACGTATCGCTAGCTAGCTTGTCAGTGCTTGTCAGACTTGGCTTTTGGACAAGACTCTCGCTGTTTTGTTTTGTTTACGTTATGAGATAAGATAACGAGACCACAAGTGCAATCTCATTCATTTTATCAGCAAAGCAGCCGGCAGCTCGAGTTACACTACAATGTCAGAACCAACGTCGAGATAGCCAAGGAGAGAGAGAGAGAGAGAGAGAGAGACAGAGCGAGGAAGGAGCGCGAGCTAGCGTGTAAGCGAGCGGGACAGGGAAGGAGTAACCAGGTGCACACATCTCAACAGAAGTCAGAAATCCAACACTATGAGCTACGTCCAAGTCCGACTTCAAACAAACAGTCAATATCTGACACAGCAACCCACTTTCAAAGGAATCGACCTCCTTGAAAATGGAGTCGACTCCAAAAGGAGTCGGGTGGAGTCGAGTACCCGATGTCATCACTACTACCTAGTACCTACTAAGATTATGAGCACAATTACACTACAATAGGCATTATTTAAACAACATTGTTAATTCAAATTAATGCTTAGATAGGGGACCCAATAGCTAGCCTGGTCAGTAACTGCAGAGATCTTGTAGAATGATAGATATATACAAATATATATAAAAGACAAATTTATGCTCAATTTAAACTTTTTCTTCTTATCATATGTCCGCATTTTTGGCGTATAAGGCCATCATGCAAATTAAACTAGCAATGAAGCTATTGGTTTATGTAAAAATGTAAGATAAGTTCTTTTTCAAATCAATTCCTCATGCAAAACAAACTTGGGTTTCTAGGCCATCTTGGACCATGAATTAAAGGAAAACAACAGTAGGCCCTACTGTTCCATCCATTCAGATCCATGATGCAAATACAATTCAGAAGTTAAATAGTTCCCGTCTCGGTGGTTCCTGGAATATGGGAGACTCGGTTCAAACTCCGATCGGTATTTTTTATTTATTTTTTTACTTCTGAATTGTATTAAAAATTACTACCGTATTAGTAACAGTAATTATCTACTGAAGGAGGATCAAAAAACAAATAAACATTGTACTCACCTCGTAACAGAATGTCGTGGCAGGGTTGGCAGACTCTTCCCTCAGCGTTGTGCATGTATTCCAGGCGCGCCTTCAGTCCGCAACACTTGGAGCACAGAACCTGGGGGGAGATAAACAAAGTCACCCTGCCATACGTTGTTCCTCTATCCACCACTCCGCGCAGTAGTGCACCTCGTCTCCTAGGGCCTACTTAAAGAGGAACTTACACAAGAATTTGAGGGTCTTAGTTATGTTGTCATTGTGAATTAGCTTTTAATTTTTTATAAATGAATAAAGGTGGGTCTAATAAATAAATGAAGTTTACATATAATTTTTAAAATATTGAGTTTCAGAAATGCACATTGAAGTAGCGGAGCCTACCTTGGTCTATGTACCGTATCGTCCCGAATATAGTGCGACTTTTTTTTTCCGAAAATACAATCTCAAAAACTGCACTCGCGTTTTTTTCGCGCTCTTTTATTTGTAATAGCACCCAATACAACTCCCGCGCATCGGCTGCTACGTTCCGTGACATGCGGCAGGCGGGTGATGTCATCATGGGCTTCGCAGAAAAAGACCGCGGGAAAATTGCCGCGTATCACCACCAAAATAACTGAGCATTAGGGGTGTGCGAGTAGCACATTTTGAATTCGAGTCGAGTATTCCTTTAAATACTCGAGTATCGAGTCAAGTTCGAGTATTCATTTCAAAATTTAATTTTTTTATTTAGTGGGTCCACTTGGAACACAACGATTTTTCTGTTGTAAACATATAAAAAATACATCATTGTACTTGTATCAGGCTATTGAGGCCTTCCTGCCCTTTGTGCTGGTCAATTTCAATAAAATTATAATTATACAGTATGTTATCTATAGTTCCTGGCCCCATAACAATACTGCTGCGATGAATCCGAAAAAACTCAAATGCATCTCTATATTTCCGTCTAGGCATCTCCAATGCTATTTCAGCACATTTGAATATTCCGCGCCCTTGAATGGTTCCAGCAGAGTCGATAAAGAAGTTACCTAACCTTCTTTATCGACTCTAGTTCTAGCGATGGCCGACGGAGCGCGCCACGCGTCATTAGCGTCATCAAACACTGGCATCAAAGCAAAGATGGAAGATTGAAGGAAGAGACATAAAACATGTCAAACTACAACTACGCCTACTACGATTTTATTTTTAAAATACGTAAAAAGTGCATTAATGGAATGTTCACTGGCACTCTTTCTTCTCGATAGTTGATCTGAAATATTAGTGATATAGACGCAACAAAACCAATAAAGGATATTTTGTTTTCGACGCCGTGTAGGCCTAGGTTAGGCCTAGGCCTAGTCCTATTCCCGGTTCCCGCATCCAAGTCTCCGTTGTTGTTTATCGTAATAATTTTGAAAGCACGCAGTCTCTAGGGCCAAGGCCTACTTTCTGCCGTCACAGTACACACGTAGTAGGCCTAGGTTGTAATAAGCCTAGGCCCAGGTCTCTGTACGTAGGCCTAGGCCTACTGTGATGATGGTTCTTTTCAGTTTTCATAGGATTTCATATGTTTAAAACTCGACTCGAAAACTTCGAGCCTAAAACCAAACTCGACTCGATGTCGAGTATAAAAAAAAACTCGAAAAAACTCGACATTTCGAGTACTCACACACCCCTACTGAGCATACAATTAAAAAGTTTTCTCTTGGGAATCGATTCATGGGTCACAATGATCGATTCCAATTTTTTGCAAAAAATTATATTAAGATATTTTTGTATATTGAATTCACAATAAATCTTTGAAAATAATAATATATTTTGTTGCCAAGTGGCCCCACCTTCCCGCAAGCTCTGCAGTGGTGCCTCCTCCTGAGCACGGTGAACTTGAGGTCGCACAGCATGCACGCGACGGCCTCGTTGTCCGGGATCCAGAACGGCGACGTGAAGCCGAGAGTTCGATCCTCGTCCGTCAGGCTCGACAGCAACGAGGGGTCGGGCGCCAGCGAGACGGGCGGCGGAGAGAGGGTGTCCACCGAGCTCTCGGAGAAGTCCGGTGACGAGAGGTTCGCGTCTGTCAGGGTCAAATATAGTTGTGGTTCAATGGAAACGTGATGTTGTTTCAATAAATCAAATAAATACAAATATTTAAACATTTTTAACAATATTAGAGATATATTTTTTAGCATTTAAACTTAATATTAATATATTATGCATTAATTTGGTCAAATTTAGCATTTTGCAGCATCCAATTTAATTTCCACCAAACACCTTAAATGAGGATTGTTAATGCACTTCTAATGGTAAATGATGAACAATAGGAGCATTTCAATTCAAGTCAAATATAATGGCAGAATACATTGGTATTTACTAGTTCTCAATAGCTATTAAAAACATTAGTAAAATTAAATTAGCATTTTGTAGCATCAAAAAAAAACTAAAACGATAAAAAAAGTATCTAAAAAATCTAAGTTCTTAATATAGGTAAAGCCTATTGGAAGTTGATGATTTTCGTTGCTTTACATCTGTATTAATGCACTGAGGCTAGTCGCGACGATAAGTGGTGATAGACGACGATAAAGACGATTACAAACACCCATGCCTTATGCAGGATTTGAACCCACGTCCCTGTAGAGTGTAGAGCAATAATAAGCTTTGAGCCAGCAATTAAAACGTAATAGTTTGTGCAAATTATATTTTGCCAAGCTTTTCATGGATGTAGTTATGTCTTACGGGGCAGTGTACGTTTATGAATTAAGAATGCGCAAATGTAGAAAGGTAGGCCCTACACGAGCTTGGCCCTTCTTTAAGATCTCATTGCTTTTGAAAGCGTAAGGTTTGGCTGTATTTTTAAAAGTTTTTTTTGGAATGGGATTATATTATTACATCAATAACGGCAATAATTGCTTTGCAGTCATGGGGCATAAGCTTGGCCCTTCTTTGAGATCAAAATGTATAAGAATGTGAAAGGTTTGGCTGTATTTTTACAAGTTTTTTGTATGCATGGTATTTCATTATGAACAATATTTTTAGGAGTAACATAATTATAATACAACAAGAGTTTAAAATACCATTTTGGCATTATTTTGCTCTTTTTGAACATATTTTCTCTGGCACCAAATGCAAAACATGTTATATACCGGTACCAATGTTTGCGAGCCCAGGTTTTGCATGCCTCTATGAATCTTTAATTCTCTCAAAATCTTGTTTTATAATAAAGTATTATCTATTTCTGGAAACAGTTATAATTATTATATAGGGATGTCAAACGAAACGAAAATTCATATCGATAATCGTGCCGAAATTAGAATATCGCGATTTATCGCGATAATATCGTGCCCCCCAAAAATCACACCGATATGGTACTTTGTATCAAGATATATCACAATAAAACTCGCTTTTCTCGTCAATTTGAATTGCGCGCCATCTCTACGCTAGTCGGGGAATTGGCCGCCAGCTACGACGGGCCCCTCGATGCCTCTCCCACGAGCGAGTGTGCGAGAGCGAGCGGTGATGCTAGAGAGAGAGAGAGCGCGAGCGGGAAAAAACGTTTTGAGACACAGAGAATTCCATGAAATCCAGAATTCTGGAGAAAAATATCTTTGTAGCAGCGTCGATTAGTCATAAACGTGTATGTGCTACTGAATTTTCTATTAAAAATCCGGATTTCCAATAATTATCGCAATATCGCTAACAATATTGATATTGTACGATTATCGTAATACAGCTAGAGCTACCATTATTGCAATAATATTGATGTACGATTATCATTGACATCCCTAGTAATATAGTGTCCAAAATAAACGTTTTCTAGTGAAATATTAGTGCTTTTAGTACGTAGCCTAGCCTACTAGTGGCATGTTTTATTTAGGCCTTCTTGATTGATTGATATGATTGTAATTTACCTTTGACAGGACAAGTCCCATGTGCAGTTCATGGCAAATAAACAAGAAAAAATAAGCAACGTATAATTTTTTAATGTTTAATTTTCCAAGAGTAGGCCTTTCATAAAAATTATTTAGACCAATTTATATTTATTTTATTTGTTTAACAAGATATTATATTCTACTAGGGATGTGCGGGTAGTGGTTTTTGAACTCGGGTCGGGCTCGGGTCGGGTAATTGAAAGTACCCTCGGGCTCGGGTAATTGAAGTACCCTCGGGTCGGGCTCGGGTTGTAAAATTTTTATTTATTTGTAAATTCATTTTTTTTTTTTAATTTCCTACAAAACAGTTTTGCATTGGTTGCAGGTAGCCACTCTGGGCTGTGTTGACACAAAGTACTTCCAAATCGGCGTCTTATGAACTTTTGCTTGAGTAGGCCTAGGCCTAGTACAGTGAAACCCCGCTATTATCATTTTCCTGCATCAATCGTTCATTATTCTCGGAAATAATATCGTAACAATCGTTTTCTAATATTTCCGATACGAAAACCCCAAGAAAAACCGATGCGATCGCGTATTTTTCTCTTCCGGCCGACGAAATCATGCGTTTGTACCAGCCATGCATCTGACAAAATCATGCGTTTGTACTAAGGATGCCCATCGACATCGATTAATCGATTAATAATCGATGTCGAAGCAAATTTTCGACATCGATTTTTTATTTAAAACATCAAATCGATTTTTATGATATAGATATTTTGTATTTTTTGCCAAATCCAAAAATCGCCAATTTCAAGTATAAATATTAAAATAATATAAAGTGCATAAAAAAATAAAATCCCCCCAAAAACGGTCTCTTAATATTTTGTCCCCATCATTTTTCACAACTTTTTCATCGCGAGTTTTCAATGACAGCGCGCGCACACTGACGTGTCTATTGTCGCCTCGCCTGCACTGGCCGGCCGGCCGGCTGGCCCCCTCCCCGCATCGAGCTCTCACTGCCTGCACTCGGGGTCAGCGACCTTGCCGCCAAGATTGAGGTTGGTCAAGGGATGTGCGACTGCGAGGGTGGTACATCCAGTCATCGACGTTGTTTCACTTGTGTTTTAGTCGGAGATTAAGTTGACGTGTTCTCTTCAGTCGGTTGTAATATCCATTGCAATCTGCAGTTATCTTTTAACAAATTCTTATTATAATGTTGGATATTTTTCGTTTTTTGTGTGGTGATTTTTAATACAGACTTTTTGTTACAGAACAGTTATTTATTGTTCGTTTTATTTTATAATATTTATTTTTATATTTTCGTAATAAAAACAAGTCTTATGTAAAATAAATTGAAATGATTTTGTTCCTAACATCATTGATTAAAGAAGGCTATAACATGTAGGCCTACTTCACTTGTTATCTTGTCGACCTTGAGTGCCTCTGAATTTCCGTCCGTCAGTACTAATAGCCTGCTACACAGTACACACCATATCAGCTGTTGCCTGCACGCACGTGTGAGAGGTGCTGATAAAACTTGTCTGCAGCAAGGGAGAGAGAGATAGTCGCGTAGTATTTGCCTCACTCCATGCAGCCCGGCGGCCGAGTTGTGCCAGATCAGCTATTGCGTAGGAGCGGGCGGGGTGAGGGGGGGGGGGAGAACTCGCCGGCCGGCCTGCATCACGGACTGTGTTGACACTACTTGGACAGTTCTCTCGTGGAAACATGATACATACCTACTGCTCCGTTTTTTATGTAACTTCTCACGCGTATTATTTCGTACTGAACGAACCCAGGACTAATATTTCAGCTACAAAGGCGAATTTTGGAATTTCGATGTCGATTTTTTTGGTTTCGATGTCGATGTCGGAAAAATTTCGACATCGCGATTTGACATCGATTTTTTTGATTCGATGTCGATGTTGGCATTTAACATCGATGGGCAACCTTAGTTTGTACCAGCCATGCATCTGACGAAATCGCGCGTTTGCACCAGCCTTTCGGTCTGACTCCGCCCAACGCTCTGCTGCGCGCAACGATGCGCACTAGATCGGACTTCTAGATGAATTGCAACTTTGTTCTAGGCCTGCCGCCTCGCCTCCTAGGCATTAGACGATGTTTATTAGCGTTGTTTCTTTTTCACCATTCGCCCACGTACGTAATATTCAACTTGCTTTATGCCGTTATTAGCGTTGAATAACCAGAAGACGAGTAATGACGGTCAGTAGGGCCTATTACTCCAGCGGGAACAGCGCCGGAAGAGCCAAGGACACAGCATCATAGCATAGCCGCGCCCACGTCGTAGCGATTGGTCCGCTCCGACGTCAGCTGTTCGTTTGGCGTGTGAGCGGGAGGTTTAAAAGGAGCAGATTGGCGTGTTTCTTTATTACTTCTACCTGACCCGACTTTTTCGGGTAGGAATTGACGGCCCGACCCGAGGTCGGGTAATTTTACCTTCTCGAAAATTACCCGTTTTTCGGGTACCCGCACATCCCTATATTCTACACATTCACTTACAAAAACTTATTTACAGAGGAGAACAACAAATAAAACAAAGGGGCATTTCATTTCTTATTGAAAAAGAATATTACGATATTGAAGATTTCTTGGCGGACAACACTAAATATAGGCTAGTACAGAAGATGTTGGGACTGATTGAAGCTGAACAATCTGAAGTTATGTTTTATTACTGTTACGTTTCCAGCTGAAGCTCAGTGTTCTCCCCAGAAAAAAATGTTCACTGGGTATTTCATAAACATTGCCGGGTACTCGCGGGTAGGGTCAAAAATAGTGGGGGTCCGGGGGCTTGCCCCCGGAAAAAATTTGAGATCCTAGATTCGATTTGGTGAGTTTTAGAGTTTTTCGAAGCCCTTTTAAAGTAGCTTACTTTTGTTGGTTTAGTGGTATGAAGTAGGCCTATAAACATTTCAAATTTGATGAAGTCCTATTGCTAATACAATAGGCCCGTATAAAGGTGCTGATGTTATTCTTTCTAAGTGGTTATTATCTAAGATTTGTAGGCTAGGTTTACAATTACTACAACTTGAAACATTGTTATATTTGATGACTTCATTTTTATTACTTTAAAATTTGTCCTAGCAATCAATAAACTTGGAAAATTGCTAAAATTGTTCACTTGTGTGTGCTCCTTGTGTGCAGTTAATGTTCAAGATCATAGCGATGATTGCCATTTTGCCAACTTATGAGTTTCGTTCAAATGCATTCCTTGTCGGGTTCTATAGCGATCAGCGAGATTAGCCTCCACGATGTTGTGTACAATCTGTGCTGCAGTTTAGGGATGGGACGTTTAAACGTTTAGTGGACGGTTAGTTTATTAAATTCGCAAATCGTTTAACAAAAAAAAAATTCAAAAAAAAAAAATTTCAATTTTTTTTTTTTTTTTCAAAATTTTTATTGCTGGGCGGCAGGGAATTATCGCCGGGCGGCCCGCCCGGCGGTCCGGGCCTGGGGAGAACACTGCAAGCTCTAAGTATCCGAATGCTAAAACAATATGGCTTGAAACTAAGTTTATTATTATTTTACATACCGGTATAATAGAGGCCTATCTATTAGGCTATCACACCTTGTATTGTTGTAAAAGATAATTATTTTTATTGTGAATTATTGTATTGTTTATTGTTTATTGTAGTATTTTGTACTAGTGTTACTATTATTAATGCCAATTAGGTAGTTTTAGTATTTTTTTTCTAATAACACAAATCAAGCATTGGTCTTTTGAAAAGACATGTTTAATACCTAGCTTATGTAGGTACCTAAATTGTTTTTACTTATTTAACATGAATAAAGATTGTAACATTGTATGCAGGGTATATAAAACAAGACAATGAATGAATTGAAATTAAATAAGTAGGGCCTAGCTAGTAGATGGACACAAAATAGCAAATTGTACACTGTAGTAGGTACTAATTTAATTAAGGAAATTTTGAAATAATAAATAAATGAACTATTAAGTTGTAAAAATGAATGTAATTTGATAACAATAAAGAGTTGCTCAGGCATAAAAAACTACAATACAAAATTAATAGAGCATGGAATTAATAATAGGCCAACTTTTGGTAACCCCTTAAAATAAAGATAGTTTTGGACAACCCTGAAATTTGGCAAATATAATGAATGATTGCATCAGCCCTATTTACTGAGCCAATGTAGAGTAATAAAAACAGAAAACACCAAAAAAATTAAATAGAATAATGTTTTTGGTATGGGTAGTATATCATTACTACCTATTTAAAAAACACTAACTTCTTAAACTAAAAATCAAATCCAAAATTTAAAGAAACTAACCCAATAACATTATGGAGAAATATAAAGTGATGTTCACTGCACCAAAGATAGCTCATCAAGTCATGCCAGTAAATTGCTAAAACTTCCCAAAGAGTTGCCAGTCTCTACCTACCAATGGAAAGCATGCAGTATATATACAGAATGTACTTTTGAACAAGTGTGTTGTATGAAAGGAGAGACGGTTAGCACTCCCCTAGACAAGGATGGAATACACACAAATTGGTTAAGGCACTGCTGTCACTGACAGCACTTAACCACATTTTTTTGTTAAAATATTTATTTAAAAATATAATAATTACAAATTTACAACAATTCTTGCACATTTTTGGCCATTATAAACGAGGTGCATATCCATAGTAGGCCTAGGACTCTACACTATACACAGGGCACATTCATTCTTTTTGTGTGTAAGTGGGGGGGGGGGGGGGGGGGGGTTTTGAACCAGTTAGTACTGGCATGAGGAGGGAAATGGAAAAGTTTCTCACCGGGTAGATCTCGCCTCTAGTGTTTCGGTGAGTTAAACACTCCCCGAGGTACTAGCTGATGTTTGTGAGGTAGACTTTGCCAATTTTCTCTCTTTTTTTTTACAACTAGCAGAGGAATGCTCTGGAGCCTAGTTATATCCCCCCGAGCAAATACAAAGTTTTGGTCTATGGTGACATAAAGAAAGGAAGTAGGCTACGTTCCTCATTGAGGTGTTCTAAAACAACATAAACCAGAGGAAAATAGATTATTTCTTACGATTCACTTGCAACTGACAACATTTTGTAGTAGGAGGCAGGCCTAAATACTGTTGCATTTTTTATACTTTTTGATAGATGTTTTAACTTTTAACTTTTTAAGTTTAAACCCTTTCCACTTGTATGTTGGCTGTCAGCCAACATGGATGTTTCTTTCTGCACACTACGCTATTATAGGTCTATTTAACCCTAGTTTTCAAAACAGGAAACAAAATTAGGGGAATTTTAAAATATATTTGCTAAAATTTAATGCCTTTTAATGTAGGCTACTTTCAATAGTATAGGGCCTAAACAGTTCCAGAGATTCTAAATAATAAAGACAAGAATTTGAGTGGATAGGGTTAATGACCCACATCGCATGCATACAACAATAACCCCCCCTACTCACCCCCGTCTGCCGCTGCTAGGTCGATGTTGGCCCTGTTGTCGAGCTGTTCCGGCGTCACCCGGCTGTTGTCGTCTACCGAGAGAGTGTTGGCGTTGCCACCGCGACGCAAGGAAGTGTACGACGTGTCGATGTCCGGCTGACCCCCGCTCGTGTTGATCACGTTCTGATTCTCCTCCAGACTCTGGTTGTTGTCGGTCGTCTCGCCGAGTGCGGAGGAGGGGTGGGGGGCAGGGGGGGTGGCGCCGGCAGGACCTGGGGGAGGATTATTAATGAGCTATTTAGCAAATAAATAAATAATAAAATAGTGTTTAGAGTCTATCTCTACAGAACTGATTTTCAGGGGCCAACCCTGTAGGTGCCAACATCATTGACAAGCGAACAATGAAAAATTAAATACGGGCAAATTTAAGTAGGAAACACCGATATCGGTCATCAATCAAGCTGGACACCATTCCACCTGCGGACAGCAACAGAATCAACAAGGCTGATTTGGATTTTGGAACAAACTTAGAATTTATCAGCCCCCCCCCCCCCCCCCATATGTGCCTTGTTGCTAAGACGGCTCTAAAGTCACCATTTACAAATTCCTAAGCCAAGAACTGGTGGGCTTAAATCCAAATCTTAAGCGGGAATCGAACCCTGGACCTTCTGCATTGGAAACAGAGCCTCTAACCACAACACTAACGAACCACCATGTCAGTTGACGCTAGACAACAAGCAAGACAACAGGGCTACATAAAACACATTATCCACCAATTACATTACTGTACAAAACAGTATCATTTAGGTCTAACTTATTAAAAGATTTACAAAATGTAGGCCTACCAAATTAATCAAATATAGACCTACAATCACACAATGTGGTAAATTTAATATGAACATATGGGGGCGGTTAGTACGCATGTGTAAATATTCATAATTCTGACTGTTTATTGGTATATAAGTTCAACTTAGACAAAAATAATAGGCCTTCAAGATAAGAAATTATTCTCTGTTTTACAGTTTTGCATAATTCACCATGTTACAGAGACTGAACCTTCATTATGCAGAGCGCAGAACCAAAGAGAATATTAAAATTTAAAACATTCACATAAGATGACAACAAAAATTTGCAGCGGCAGAGGAGGTGAAAAGAAAAGTAGGAAAGTAGGAAGGCCAAGAGAGAAATGAGGGAAATTAATTTAAGAAGACGTTGGTGAACGAGATGAAGTGTGGGAGTATGTGGCAAGACGCAAGAATAAAGCTGTGGGAGGACAGAAGAGAATGAAGTAAATTGGTGGAGAGGAAGGAGGAAGATGGTGAGGAAGAAACACGGAGTCTGGCAAGCTTAGTATCTACAGTTTTATGCCATTATTATTGAAGATAAATTATAACATTTACGGGATGTTTGGTCGCGTCGTAGTGGTAAAACATTTAGTTTTAGCCTACATTATTGATTCCTTGATTCCCGACGTAGTGTTGTCACTGTGGATAACATTTTCAAGGGACTGATGTTGTTTCTGATTATTATCATCATCACAAAGACGTTGGTTAACACATTGCTTGCCGCGCCACCTCGGTCGCCGCTGCGCGCGCCTTGCCAGCCTTTTTCGGGAGTTATTACCTTTTTTACGTCGGCGGACTAAATGCATTCCTCTAGGCACTTACAATCATAGGCTGATCGGAATTAAGCTCATACACACGCAATGGAGATCTAGGCCTAACTTGTCCAACGCAACATTTTGCTGTCATTTGTAGGTTATAACCATCCCGGCATTCAACATCATCGCACTTGTCATTTGGTAAACACAATTTCAGTTCAATCTGACTAACATACCACCGTTGCAAAGTATCATCATCTGAATATCTGCATAGGATAATTCGTTTTCAGACTCGTCATCCGCTAAAAATCTGTTCTAAAACTTTACTTTCAATTCAGTTCAGCTAGATTCCTGAATTATAGCCATTTACACAAGTCAACACTGGCCTTGTGAAACATCAACAATGTTTACACGGCTTCCTGTCGAACTAATGGACCGAAATCACATTTTTTAAAGTGTGCTGCTATACTAGCAGTTTTGTACAAGTTGTTTGTGATTAGAATGCCTATCGCTAGGTTAGTGTTTGTGGTTTGGGAAAGAAGAAAGGAGACCAACAGCTTACCTTAAATGAGATGGGCAGCTGCGTGAACACTGGCTGGTAACATAACAATTTTACAAGATACACAATGTCGTACGTTATCGGCCAACGCGCATTGTGTCAACGACGGTGGTAGAGAGAGAAACTAGAACAAGTTTCATGGTCATCAACCGGAGCAGCAGCGATCTATGTTGCCGACAGCCGTGAATACGTCTATACACGTATTCGGCAATGGCGCGCGCGCGCTTTACGAATACGTCTATAGACGTATTCGGCGTGGAATGTGTTAAGGTGGGATTCCAATGCGACGGCTGATACGACTATAGCCGCGCGACTGCAAACACTACATGAGTCACACTCCTTTAGAGTTAAATGAATGGAACCCGTTCCAATGACGCGACAGTGGCCGCGCGACTGACGCGACTCTTTTGAGACGGCTTGAGCCGGATGACTCGACTGCCTCCCATAACAGTGTAGCCGCAGCCGCCACGCGATCGGAAGTGTTTTCCTATATTAAATAATAGAACTATTGTTGTTTCCGTGAAGCTGAGCGACAAAACGCAATTGAACTGGTTAATATTCAAGCGGAAAAACTTCCTAGACACTGATGCATCGTCTAAAAGATGTCTCTGTAGGCCTATTAGAATACTTTGAAATCCCTCCTCGTCCCTCGCCAAGTACATTGGTTAAGGGTCACTTCTTTATAATTGAATTACCATATTTAGTAACAATTATTCCTATTCCTCTTCTTCGAGAAAAAACGCTACCAACAGTGTTTCCTCCATGCTAATCACGTGGCGACTGAAACAAAAGTCGCGGGATTGGAATTTGAACAAGCGGCTCTGATCGCGCGACTCGGACCGCGCGGCTATAGTAGTTTCAGTCGTCGCATTGGAATTGCACCTTTAGACCCTCTACAAAATCTTTAGACAGAAGTACAATAGCCTTTAGATAGGGAGTCTACATTGGTTGAGCTGGCCTGCCCAAGGTTCTATGGATGGCAGTGGATCAAATCAAAAAAACTTGGCTCCATATCAAAGAGTAGATCTTGAAATTCATTATCGTAGCCTCCAAGTCTTTGGTTTTTAAAGATACCGGTATTATTTAAAAACTTTTTTTTATTGATGTATTTTAGCACCATGCATGCTTCTGTTGTTGAGGCTGATCTCACCGACTATTGATGACTGGACCACAGCCTCCTCATCACTGCTTGCCTCTCCCTCCGCACTCGCACTGCCCATCGTTATCTTGGACGGCAAGAAGAGATACTTGGGTCTGGTCGGACGCTCCTCTTCTCCCAAGACGTGGATAGCGCTGCCATCCCGCGGGCTCTGGACCATAGGGCTACGCACCTGCACAAACATCACACATAAATACTAATTCGTATTTTCTGCTGTATTTTAACTTGTAAGTCACCGTTACTTTCACAAAAAGAACAGAAACTGAAACCAGAATATATTTTGCTTAAAAAAGTTAATTCAAATTTTCAATGTTTAAAGATCTGTAGGCTAATAGGCCTACATTTTTTTTTTTTTTTATGTTTTTTTTTTTTCTTCTTTTTTATTTTCTTTCTTTTTTTCTTTTTCTTCCTTTCCTTTTTTCTTTTTTCTTTTTTCTTTTATTTTCTTTTTCTTTTCTTTTCTTTTTTCTTTTTTTTTCATTCCCCACCCCCTTTTTTATATTCGATTCATTCATAAATTGCATTTAATATCCTTTTTATTTGTTATCAAATTTGTTGAATATTTAATGCATTGTTGTAATATTACTATTTCAAATATTTACTTAAATGTTGTTCATTGTTGTGTCTGCATCTATGTAATTAGATTTATTTAGTTGTCCTCCTTTGTAAATCAGTTTTTATAACTGAATAGGATAGACGTTAAATAAATAAATAAATAAATAAATAAAATAAAATAAATATGAAAGAAACAGACTAAATTCAGATGAAAATATTTAGGCTACTCGTCACAGCTTAATACGGTATACCGGTAGGCCTACTTAATACTAGGCCTACTACCCACCGCAGTAAAACTAAAAGTTTAAGCCTACCTCCACAATGGCACCGCTCGATCTCTTAGCATCTGCTTGCAACTCCAGGGCGGAAGCAGTATCCGCAGATATTCCAACGAAGCTCCTTCCGTCATCATCGCCGTCTTCCGTGGACGTTATGTCCGAGTCGAAGTCTTCCGTGCACAGTTGGCTCTGTCGCTCGCACTCAGAAGAAGTTTCCGGTGAGCTGTCCTCGATAGAACTCGGACCGATAGCCGACTCGCTCGTCAACGAATTGGGAACCGGCGAATCGCTGCTCATTGAGAAATCGCTCAAAGTTTTCGTAATCACTTCTCCCGGTTGGGTTGTATTTTCGCACGGTCTATGGTCACCATCGTCTGTAACGATTGTATTCCCCAAACTCGTGCCCTTATTGCACAGCTCGCTCTGAATTGTAGAATGCATAGACTTATATTCACTGGACGAATTCACAGGGGAATCTAACTGACTGTTCTGGACAATTTCTTCTATTAACCTGTTAGCTTTATCACCTGCTTCACCCAGTAGTTCACGTTCGGCTATGCCCTCCACAATACTTTTCTTCTCTGCAACATCTTCGTGCCCTAGCACAGCCTGACTTTGTAGACCATGACAGAAGAGATCCAGGTTTCGAGTGAGATCTTTGTCATCCGACGGCTTTAGTTTCTCGATGTTGGTAACGGGATTTACAACCGTATCTTTTGAAGTATCTTCTGCTTCGACGTGGGATAAACTCTCATCATATTCGTTTTCAATGTCTTGTAAATAATTTAAGAGCGCATCGTCGCTCAAGTTATGGTCCTGGCTGAAACTAACAACCGGCTTTGGTTTAAGTGTTTCGATATCTCGTAAGGTTTGCTCATCTGAACTTGTATCTTCTGAGCGCTGATTCTGAAGCGGAATATCGCTTTGTGGTCCAGATTCTCGTCTAGAGGTATTTGACACAATATCAGTGTTGATTTCCTCAGCAACATCATCGCTTACAGCTTTGGGAATGTCATTATTTGAGGGTTGGTGAGTTGATATATTCTTTATGTTTCTGATTTCAAAAGTTTTCAATGCATTGTTAAGGGCTTCAGCATTTTCCACGGCTTTGTTAACGGAATGTTCATCGTCACCCGGACCAGGTATTTTTGAAGGGTGCCTCTCAACCGAACTATATGTTACGTCCTGATCATTACTTATGTTTGTGACGAGATCGAAGGTATTCTTTGGAAGATCAAAGGTGGTAACGGGATCTTTTAAAGCAGGGCGATTAGAGGTCGAAGCTACGTCGGGCAAGTTTCTCATGTCCAGACTTGCGTTTTGTGCGTTTGGCTGCTGATTTTCCATAGAGCGTTTATCTAGGTTCTTGATTTTGTTTATCATAAGATCATTGCTGACCGTCTTTATATCCTTCACGTTGACCTTTGAACTCGACCCGGCATTCATGTATTCGTTTAGACTAGAAAACACGCCGGATACATTAACTTTGCCGGCAAGCGCAGTATTTCCAAACGCTTTCTTCTGAGCGTCTTGGGCTGTTTTCAGCCATTTGGCATCGATCATTTGATCAGGTAACGTAATGCCTGCCGTCGAGATCGGTTTATGCTCCATGAATTCATCCTTGAAAGAGTTATTGTCGTAGAAGCTGATGTGTTTGGTCTCGTTGATGTTGTTTGGAATGGAATAGGGCACTTCCGAGTCCACCTCACTCTCATCCGAATCTGTTTCGCTGCCAGGCTGTTGTAACGTGTGCTCGACATTCCAAGGCTGAGGAACCACCGAGACGGGCTTGCTTCGAGGGGTCGTGGCCGCCGCAAAGTCTGCGTCTGCCAGGCTGATTGGCTCAAAGCGCCGGTAGGGAGGCGGCGGGTCGCGACGTCTAGACTGGCTTGTCGGTGCCACCTGTCGTCTCTTCGGGAGGACGTTTGCGAGCTGCTCGGCTCGATCTGTAAACAACATAGGAGTCACTTTCATCTATCCCTAATTTGAAAGCAAACAGGTGAGGCTATAATAAAAGAACAATTAAAGTTAAGTTTCCTTGGGATCGACCATTTGTCTTGCTCTGCCACTAGGCCTAGCTCCTATTGTTTTACGGTGTACGTGTAGGCTATGTTGCATCCACAGCTAGATTAGGGTATTGAATGAAGCGTAACAGAGTGTATGCGTAAAGTTCCATTTTGGATGAAATGATCAAGATCCAATGTGCGATATGCTTAGGGTTCATTTTAACACTGAGGCCAATCACAAAGGACTTGCGGTACTTTTTCGGTTGGTATGGACCGGTTTTTTGACACTGTTTTTTTTTTCAATAAAAACACTGAAAACAACTAGCAGTCAGGTACCGGTAAGTAGTTTTGCAACGAAAAGGATTTCGGGTGCGCTCTTATCAAAAATATCCTAGAACTAGCGCGGCAGGTAACTAGTCCTAGTCCAGATAGGTCGACTAAGGCCGCGTTCCCACAAATTGGTTTAGTTATAAGGGGATAGGAAATACGTGTTAAATTGTTTACGTTTTTGTCCTAAGAAATTGTTATAACAAAACCATAATTCTTATGACGGACCAATCAGACGTTTTGTTATTTATACGACGACTAATGAAAAGGAGGAACTTCATTATGACAGGCCACTGAAACATTACTTACCAATCAGGATATCGGATTTCTTGTTACCATAACAACCAATAACAATTTCTTAAGACTAAACCAAAGTTATGGGAACGCGGCCTAACCTAACGTAGGCCTAAGTAGTTTTGTAAAACCGGTCCATACCAACCGAAAAAGTTCCGGACTTGCTTGGTGAGGCCTAGGCCTACTTGTTGAGTGAACTTCTTGGGCTATTTTTGTGACAGTGTGAACCCGTCTTACTAGGGGCCTAGGCCTTTCCTAAATTCCTACGCCATGGCCTCGCCTAGGGATTAGGCCTAGGCTAGGCCACACACAAAGCTGTGTCAGTGAGCGCCTGGCCCCCTACGAGGCCCCTAGTCCCTTCACCCTTGGCTTAATTTAGCAGCAACTTACCTTCGTTAAACTCGAATTCGTCAAGCACTTTATCCAAATCAACAGCGAATTTTTCCATCTTGATGGCAAAGAAAAACTAGACAGGCCCTAGCCTACCTACAGCCTAGTAATTTTTATTGCAACAGCTGACACTTCCAAGGACGTCAACCTGCCAGTCATTTCAAAGCGCAACCAAACTATTCCTGAAACACGCACTATTGTTCCAATGATAGAAGGAGAATTTAAAACTAAAAAAAAAACAATTTTTAAAGTTTAAAGAACACGCAAAATGTTAAATAGACACAGCCGATCCTAGTTGAAGTCAGAAGTGTCACATACGAATGCCGGCCATGTTGAATTAATTCTTGACGTCACAGGTCACAGCCATGTAAATGCACATCACAACGCCGCTGGATTCTGGAATTAGCGGGCTTTATCAAATACTGGTTTTACGAATGACTTCAAATGAAGGATTCGAACCTACGTCCCTTAGACATACACTTAAAAAGTGCGCCTCAAGCGGTATGAAACACATTGTCGCCTTTGTTAAATAATTTTGTATTTTGCTTCACTTTTTAATAAGATCAAAAAAAAAAAATTTGTTTTCTAAAGGAACCTACATGCCTGTGTTCAGCCAAAGCAGCCGAGTCAGATTATCAGTTTATTCAACATTACTGAGGTTGTCCTTGCATACATCTCAGTGTCTTGGAAATATGCGACGATACGCGACTGGGCGTTGAAGCGTCTAAAACAAGATAAATCATAAAATTCAACTACGGATGCATGAAACGACTCGGATACCTAGTTACAATGCCGCTTGAGAATGAATTATCTTTGGAAACCGACATGTGTACCTAGGTACTGGAAACGCTCAGTTGGACGCGTTGATAAGCGAGCACGTGCTATATGCTAGACCCCAAATTGCACATTTTTTTAAATTTTAAAATTTGCGACGTTCGCTGTCCACAGGGCCATGTTTCCAATATTATTTATTATTGCCAAGGTATTTGGGTAAACCCGTGTGTAAACATTTACTTTGTGAATAAAATCCACCGCCATCTAGAGGACCTTGACTCCTTGGGAAAACTATTTGTTGACAAAATAGACTGCTTCCTCGAAAGTATTTTGATTACTTCTAGGTGGCAGTGCATTAGAAAACTTCGCGCGTCTTTTCGTTGCCATGGCAACGTTACTTTTGTTATAATGTAATTTCCATCTACACTACTTATCGATCGAAATAAAATTAACATATTCGTGACCGGACGGACATTCTAAATGATTTGGCTATCTCAGATTTTGTCCCGTTAAGTTTTAGAAAAAAACTTTCGATTAACTTTAATGTAACTTTTTAACTTTTTGAACGATTTTGCCACAAAACTAATGCATTCAATCGAGAACGAAGCTTGCGATGGTCAAAATTTCAACTCGATCCGAGCCTCCGTTCGAACTATCGCGAGACAAACAAACAAACAAAAAAAAAAACAAAAAAAAAAAACAACAAAAAAAAACAAAACAAAACCAGTGACTAATTTTTCCGGCAGAGTCAATGGAAACGCTCGCTTCGCTCGCTTAATAATGAGCATAATGAGATAATGAGCGAGACTCTGATTTTGGAGATCCAAAGTGCGATACCTGCCACTGGCAATCCTAAATGAAACTTTCTCTAAGTTTTTCTTCATTTGTGAATATGAATGGAAGGGATGAAGGTTGCATAAAGACTGACCACGGCTATTTTGTTATTTTTTCATATTATTATTAATTGAAAACATATAAGAACAATACTAAACCAAATACTAAACCATGTTAAGAAAACTCGCACGCATTTAACATAACCATTGATTAAAGAAGCCTTCTTTAATCAATGACATAACGTAACCCACCAATCTAACCAAACCTAACAAGCAGTATGTAACGTTCCAATTTGACTTTATTACAGGATCCTCAACCTCGTCACTTTTTGCAATGACAAGTCGGTTTGTGGGGGCCCGGAAGGGGGGAGGGCGCCAAGCGCGTTGTCGTGGTCAGCTTTGCCTCACCCCCCCACTACCCTACTTTTCATTGCAAAAAGTGATGAACTAGAAATATTTATATGGTTGTGAATATATTCCTTAACCTATTCACAGTTCGTCACTTTTTGTGATGAAGAGTAGGTTAATGGGTAGGTGGGTGCAAAGCGCGTTGCCGTGGTAAGTCATAAAAATAATACACACTGCTTGTTACGTTTGGTTAGGTTGGTATGATTAGGTTAGGTTAAACATTTAACATTGTTAAAACATGTTTTCAATCAGCAATAAATAAGTTGAAACATTTGCAAATAGCCGTGGTCAGTCTTTATGCATTAAAGTCATCGAAAACAGCCCTGGGACATTCTCATTACAAAACAACTAGTAAACCAGAGCATCCCCCTTGCTGGTTTCTCACGAGAAAAAAATCTTAGGAATCGATGAACGGCTGCCTTGCATGCCATGTTGTAAGGTCCACAAAATCTGCTAGCGGACTTTGTGTTTTTAGCTCCGGCATGGAGATTTAGAGGACCTTGGCCAACATACAGGTAGTCGCGTTTCAGTAAATGCACACTACGTAGATATGAACATCGTATCTCCTCTCATGTTCCCCGCAAAAGGTAAATCCCACTATAAATTTCCGAGGAAACCCTTAACGATAATCACGTGTAACACTACTACAAAATTAAATTTAAAAAATAGAATATATGAGGGGCTCAGAAGCAAAGTGGACCAACCCACACTTTTTTTAAATGAAGTTAAGTGCATTTCTGTATAACTCACATTCAAAATATTAAGGGGTACACAGAATAGAGCACAACGAAATAGCGCACAACGGAATAGAGCACACATTTTCGTGTCGCGGACATTGCCGAAGCGTGGCGGTGTTGCCAAATGAAGTGTTGTGTTGTGTTCCGTTTCAGAACGGATTACCGCACACACGTTAATTTGTGTGACCTATTCCGGTTGAGGTTTGTGCTGCATTTTATAAATTTCTCCCAACTTTAACTCAAATTATCTCAGGAAGAGAATTGTGTGGGTTGGTCCACTTTGCTTCTGAGCCCCTCATATAATATAGAACATAACTAATTTAACCACTAGCCAGTTGTTCAGAGTTTGAATTTTTAAACCTTGATATTATTAACCAACTTTGCTTAAAGTTATATGTGCATGACAACCCTTAAAATTAAATATACTAATAGTGAGTCAAGTGTACTTAACTCTGGTGGCACATGGTGTTTATAGTGTGTGTAGTTGTAAGACAGAGAGAGCCAGGATTAACGACGTGTTTTACAAACGTAAATAATAAAATATGTAACATAAATACTTTATTTGCACCTGAATACAGTAGTAGTTTACATTTGTTTTGGTACGTACTAGGTTCCAATCAGGTAGCGTACCAAGGCATAAGAAGAATCATTATATTATATTATTATTTATTAGTACTCCTAGTGAAATGTCAACTAGTGAAGTCTTCGACGGTGATAACTAGTGCAATAGAAAACTTAATGAGTATCTCGCCACACGAAACTAAACATGAAGTAGTGTGAAAACATACTCATACACACACACATGAAAAGAAATAAATACATATTTTGGAACAGTTGCTAATGGATGCAAGGCATGGTGCTACATATCTTTGGGTGATTACATTAACATGACACCAACAGTGTTGGCTCGAGCGCTAAGGGCTCGACTCTGATTCGGGAGGTGTCGGGTTCAAATCCCGTCGAGACCGGCAATCCTGAATGAAGGATTTCTCTCGAGTTTTTCTCAGTCGTTAATGCTAATGCGAGGGATTGAGTCCTCTAAAACAGCCCTTGGACATTCCTTCACAATTGTCCTATCCGCAATGAAGAGGGTCACACCGGTTAAGTCTGATGTGTATACCCTACAGCGGGCATCCCACAAAAATGTATGTATGTATTTACATGACGTTTGTGGTTGCTTAGGGTAATGTACGCAGTTCAGAGAGATGTCGTGTGAATGTGCCAGGGGTTAAGCTATAGGTACGCAGATGCAATAGACCGACTAATGAGATCTGAATGGTTATAGTTTCCCAGCTGACAGTAATTCTCCACAGCCTAGAAAGGTTGGCTTGATTGAATAAGCAGGAGCACGGTCATTTATACAAAATGTTTACCGAAAGACCACCATTGCGGCCTACATGCGTGAAATCACCTAAAGATATGTAGTAACGTGATGCAAGGTGAAGAGCTGAATGGGAAAGTATCTGGTAATTACATAGTACTGTGCTAAAATGATCTAAAAACATACTAAATGAGGGTTAAACAGATTGAAACTTAAAAAAAAAACATCTTCATCACATGAGAATAATGAACAAAAACAAATCATTATAAATTATTATTATAAAACAATAAAATAAAATGTTGATTGGTATTAATAGTTTACATGTACACCATCGTTCAGAAGTAAATCAAGGGTAATCTTTTACAGATACCACCGACACTCACTCGGTAAATCTCGGATTTGTTCTAAAAGGCACCTTTAAAAGTCACTCCAAGCTAGCACTAAATACACAAAGCTAGAAGACGGCTTGTCTTATTTATGTCACTACAAAAACTGGCCCTAATTGATTTCTACACTAGAAATAAACCTGTACTAAGGTTATGCAGTGTTTGGTGAATCGGTGAATCCATAAATATATATTCAAACATTGTTCTAATATTAACTACACCTTGGGCCCAGTGTTTAGGGTCGCCATGTTTCCTAACTGCCAGTTAGATGAAGTCAGCGAGTGATAGCTCTGTGAATATAGCGCACCGAGCGACGCCAGAACGAACCGAATATTCACGAGCAAGGTCAATAACGGTACCGGTAGGTATCTTCCAGACCCCTTGATTTAAATATGAATGCGGGTGTACTATAATATGTATCTTATTCAGAGATGTGTGCGGAAATACAGCTTTAAAAGTTTGACCAGCTCTGAAAGTACAGTATGTGTCAGCAGGGAACAAATTAGTAGGTGTATTATTATTGGGTAGTTATTTTGCAATTCAAACCTAATATAATATATTAATATTGCATTTGGCAACTAGGTTTTGAGTTTTGACAAAATAAATACAAGGACTTCCATTCCATGAAACCATGAAACCATGGGTATTTATAACAGTGGCATATAAACGGGGGGGGGGGCAAAACTAACATGAGTAAAATATTAATCCCAGAATTTCCGTAGTAAATAAGCACATACACTTACACAATTTGACAGTCACCTTGGTAAAACGAATTTGTTCGCCTGTGTGCTTCGTCATTACATAAAAAAATTAGGTTAAAATTGACTAAAATGGGCCTCTTGACGTTCATTTTTTTAGTATTTAGATTGTGGATAGTTGCTGTAAAACATTGTTTACAGAGTCCGAGTGCAGTTAAAACATGACAAAATAACTGAAGTATGGTGAAATTTTTTTATGCCTTTGGCAAAAGGGTTTCTGGCAGTTGAAGCTTCGCCCCAATTCCTAGCTTCCGCGAAATCTGCTAATAAATTTGCCCCACCCCCCCACATACAAAATGTTCCTACGCGCCCGTTTCTTAACATTGATCAAAATTTAAAATACTAACAGGTTGCTGACTAAAAGACAAAAGTAACTACTTACATACACAAGGTATTATATGCAAACATGCATTGCATAATGTGCAACACTCTGCTTCACTTGATACTTGAATCGCATAGAAAACTCAGATGCAACACCGCTTATTTTTGCACATATGTGTACAACAAGGTAAAAGCAAGTATAATATAATACACAGCAAAAATAGAAAAATATAAGTTGTTTATTAGGTAGCAAAGCTCCCATACATGCATCACTTTTATAGTCGTTCAGCTACTGTGTTTTTGTCACATCTCACGATAAAAAAACGGAACATGTTTGTTTTGTTGAAGCTTCTCTTTAACATGAACAAGGATGATAGAGTTGTTTTGGTGACCGAACCCAAGAAGCAAGAATATCTTACCCGCCACCTCCACCGACAAGATTTTAAACACTTTTAGGAAAGGTTGAAAAGTTTTATTTTTCTATCCTCATTTGACAATCTGTTGATTAAGTAGCTTCACTCCCTATTTTGAGCACTCCCCTACCCCTGCTCGTAATAAATACTGCCACCAAACAACAAACATTAATTTAATGGCCCAAGCAATAGTCGTTACTTAATAATATCAGCGACCTGACAATGACACTAACAATAAGTAATCAAGTTTTAAATTATTAAACAGTTTGAAGACAAGAATAACACAACATTGTTCTGATCTATTGAGCTTCATTTTACATTGTGTAGGCCGATCCGGGAACGGAAATGATAATTACGGTTACGATTACGTATAATATTATGTTAACCGTTAACGAGAGGATAGCAATGCAATTGTACGTTGTTAAAATACAAGTGGTCGTACAAAATGTCTAGAAATTAATCAAATCTGTTCATGATCCGAGATGAATATTTTATTTTGCAACAAAATTACTCAAGCTTTTTTGGTCCTTGAAGTGGTACTATATTTTATCATATCATTGTTTATAATTTTAACGCTAGTTTGATTTTCCAGGCAATTCCAGACGAAAGCACGTGGTTTCCCAGCACAAATTTTGTGAAAATACACCAGCGCTTACGACTGTCGCCGTAGAAATTATTGAACACCTTCCGAGGTACAATAGTGAATTATCCTCTCTAAAGCTACGTTTACTACCTCACTAAACACATAGTTGTACGGTATCACAATTGGTATATTTCCCTTACGCTATATATTTATTTACTTAATTTATTTGAAATTGCATATGCAGGCTAGACTTTTTTGAGCATGTTATGAAATCATTAATGCTAAGGGCTAACCAAACTTACTTTACACCCCTGGCTATATAAACCATTGATTGTTACCCGCTTTTAATTGTGAAAGACTCTTGTCTAGTTACAAAACAAAAAAAGTTAGTTAAAAAAGGGTTAATTTACAATTCAGAAATGGAAATATAAAAGTTTACCCCTTGGTTTGAACCAGTTCAAAGTTGACTACTGAATCATACGTGTGTGCCTGTGTAGTGTGGATATATTCAAAATTTGAATTATATTAGCAAAAATTTCTTTACTTTTACGAATATTTTATTTAAAATTTGGATACCATCTACTCAAAGGGAACAAAATTTTGACTATGAAAAAGTCCACAACATGGAGCCCCTTGTGTCTAAACTGCAAGTGTCCATTGCTACATCGTTTATAAAATGTCAATGTTCAAAATGAGTGAAACAAATTAGATTAGTATTCGATACTCGTACGGTTGGTTTTAAATATTCAATATTTGATTCTAGCTACTAATAAACTCCCAATTTGCACAGGCCTAGTAGACGATTTCGTAAACCATATCGGCGTACTCTATCTATGTAGTGTGCGCATTGCCCCATTGCATGCTGGTAGTTGTGTGTAGCCCACAGCCATCTAGATGGTAAATGGCCAGGTGGCTGTACATTGCTCTCTAGATGGCTTTGGTTACTCCTAGGTAAACAATAATCTTCCTGCTTACAATGCAAAAGTTAGTATCTACTATCTGTCCGGGAGAATTAACCTATTAAAACCTGATATAATACAGCTTTCTAGATGGTCACCCACTCAACCAATTTACAATCCAGACAGCTGTGTTTGACTCACAATACAATACCCAACATCTCTTGCTGCTAAGTTAGCGCGTGCGCAGAGTTTTGTCCATCCTAAGGAGTTTGTAGCTGTTATTTATATTTTATATTCACTTTTTATCTATAAATAAAAGTCAAGTAAAAATCAATAGTATTAGTAGGTATGATAAAAACAAAACCATGTTTGAAATTAAGCTCTTAATGATGCCTCCTTCTTAAGATTTTTTCTCAAGTGACAAAAGTTAGGTTTGTTAGTCATATTTATGCCGCTACGACCTAGTTAACATATTAGAATTAATCAATCATTATTATCAATTGTCCGCCCCTAGTTCCCCGAGCGAGCGGCCTAATCCTCCCACTCGTCGTCGTCTTCCGAGCTGCTGCTCGTGCTGTCGCTGTCCGAGTGTATCGCTCGGGATCGCTCCTGCAACGCTCTAGCCAGGGCGCCGGCCAGAGTGTTCGCCTCGCCCACGTCGGGCGCCGGCTTGGGGACGTGCTGGACCTGTGTACACACAAGTAACGAGGGTTGGTTCGTGAAGGAAACAAACAAAGACAGAGAAACAGACAGTTAACGCACTTTCTTGTACCTGGCTCTAGTTATAGTTCAACACTAGTTGGTTTATAGCTTGTGTGCACTAGATATTTTGATGCTTACATGTTGTGTTTCATGTTTTGAAACTATTATTTTGTAAACTTGGAATTTAAGGTTTGTACTGTCTTGTTGACTCCAACTAACAGATAGGTTATTGGATGAGCGTAGCGAGCATAGCGAGCGAAGCGAAGATTCCATTTCACTACACTGGAGAAAAAAATCCGGAATGTTTTTTTTTTTCTTTTTCTCTGTATTATTGTGTGTTTGTCAGCACGATTCCGGCTAAACCGATACTCCAATTGCAATGAAATTTTCTGGAGACCTTCGAAATCTCTGAACTTAGAACTGCCACGTTTTTGAGCGCAATCGAAAAATTATTTCTCATGAAAAAAGCAATTTTACGATTTTTTTCGATTTTTTAAAAATTTCTTCAACTTATAACACCTACATTCTTTATCCGATTTTAATGAGTTTTTCACAGAACCACAATTTTATGAATTGAGATATCCGTGTGAAATTTGAGCGCAATTGAAAAATTATTTCTCATGAAAATCAAAATTTTACGTGTTTTTCTTTTTGGATGAGCGTACGAGCGAAGCGAAGAAGATTCCATTTCACTACACTGAGAAAAAAATCCGGAATGTTTTTTTTTTTTTTTTTTTTTTTTTTTTTTTCTTTTCTTTCTTTCTTTCTTTCTTTCTGTATTTTTGTCTGTCTGTTAACACGATTCCGGCTAAACCGATACTCCCATTGCAAAGAAATTTTTTTGGGGCCTTCGAAATCTCTGAACTAAGAACTGCCACGTTTTTGAGCGTCAATCGAAAAATTTATTCTCATGAAAATCGCAATTTTAACGATTTTTTTTCGATTTTAAAAATTTCTTCGACTTATCCTCCCGACATGCTTTATCCGATTGTAATGATTTTTTCACAGAACCTTAATTTTATGAATTGATATATTCGTGTGAAATTTGAGCGTAATCAAATAATTATTTCACATGAAAATCGCAATTTTACGATTTTTTTAATTCTTCTGCTTATAACACCTACATGCTTTATCCGATTAAATGATTTTTTCACAGAACCTTAATTTAAGAATTTAATATATTCGTGTTAATTTGTGCGTAATCGAATAAAAAAATTTTAATATTACGATTTTTTCCTTTTTTAAAATTAACGATTAATTAAAAAAAATAAGTTAATTTTTTATTTAATTTGATTTAATTTTAAAAAAATTTCAACAAAGTTCTGATTTTTTCACAGAACAACAGAAAATCCGCAAAACCATGGGAGCTCAATTCACCAATTACGCTCATCCAACAACGCGGCGGACTTTAGCGTTTTCCTAGTTAAAACAATTAGGTTTAAATTTTTATTTTATTTAATTTAATTATAAAATTAAGTTAATTTTTTTTTATTTAATTTAATTAAAAAAAATCTTCGACTAAGTAATGATTTTTTCACATTTTTTCACTCACTCGACGAGTGATGTATATATGATGTATATATGTAATGTATAAAGATGTAATTATTAGTAATAATCTATCTTGTATTAGTAAAGTAGTTTGTAATTGTAAATTAGGCCTATGCCATGTATATACAAACAATTCTGACAAAGCTTATGTTACGATACACGTACTAGTTACGGCATCACATGTAATCCACAGCTGCTAATAAAATACAAATACAAATACAAATACAAAATCCGCGTAACACATGGCATTTCAATGCACCATATACGCTCATCCAACAACGCGGCGGGACTTAAGCGTTTTCCTAGTTTTAAACAATTCTTTGACTTATCACCTACATGCTTTAACCGATTGTAATAATTTTTTCACAGAACCTTAATTTTATGAATTAATATATTCGTGTGAAATTTGAGCGCAATCGAATAATTATTTTTTATGAAAATCGCAATTTTACGATTTTTTTTTCAAATTACGATTAATTAAAAAAATTAAAAATTAAAGTTTAATTTTTATTAAATTTAAATTAATTTTAAAAAAAATCTTCAACTTAGCAATGATTTTTTCACAGAACAACAGAAAATCCGCATAACACATGGCAGCTCAATGCACCAATTACGCTCATCCAACATCGCGGCGGGACTTAAGCGTTTTCCTAGTTTAAGATGTACAGTAAGAACTCGATTATCCGATCTCCGATTATCCGATGTAGCCCTACCGTATTAACCAAGCTCCATTAAAAAAAAAAAAAAAAAAAATAGTTTATTTTTATATATTATTTAAAGTAAATACTACTAAGTAAATAAAACATAAAAATAAATTCAGACGCCGCGCCGCACTTTTTTAAATATACTCGCATACATTTGTAGGTCTAGCGGGAGTATTGCCCATGCCTACGAGTGAGTGCAGGAGAAGATAGATCGGCGATATATCTCGATTTCGAGCAGTGTGCGTCAGTGTCACTGAGCATATAGAGCTCAGAGGTCAGTGTGCGTCGCGCGCATCGCCGGTAAGCGTAAGTGTCACTAAGCATATAGAGCTCAGTGGTCAGTGTGCGCCTGCGCGTGCGCATACGATCCAACCATCTCACAGTCACAGCTGATCAAATTATCAAAGATGGTCGTGTGTGGAAGAAGAATTGCGATGCGATCATGTTTCAACCGATTCACGAAATTCGTAATCACGACGCATTGAATTGTTATTCCTGGGCTTATCTTATTACTTTCCCAGACTTATCTTGCGTCGAGAGCTTCAGCGCGGGCATAGTAGTGAGAGGTTTTCCCACATGAGAAAGAGAGCTAGGCCTAGGCCTATGTTTGCATTCAAGGCCTAGGCCTACTGTGTCGAGTTAAGGCCTAGACATGCGTTTTTATTATGACATGTAGGCCTACGGTAATTGTGTACGTGTGTTTGTGAGCTTGATTTACAAGCTATTAAATCATTTAGTATACCCTGTATGAAGTGTTTCGTGTGTATTTTATGTTCCTTTACCCATTGCATGTGGCATATATCATTTTTCCTGATCAGGCTATGCTACGAGAGCAAATAAACAAAAAACCGCGTCATCCGAGTTTTTCTATAATCCGAAGTGCCCCCTGTCTCATCCAACTCAGATAATCGAGTTCTTACTGTACGTTGACATAGTAACAAACAGTCTAAAGAAAAGTAAACAATATTAATATGATTGTTTAGCTGATGCTGGAGACATTTCAGCATGGGCAAAATTTGCTTGTCCATTAGTGATTTTTGTACGTCTAAAAACACGTTTAATGTGTTTTAAGCCAGATAGACCACTTGCAGAGGACCCCGCTGTAATTCAACCAGTGGCTATGTTTTGTTGAATTTGTTTTACGGGTGATGAGTGAAAAATTACTTTCAGAAGTAAGAAAAGTTTACAGCAACTTGCAAGCTAGTAAGTAGAAGTTTGGAGCATTGTAGTGAAGCATAATGTAGGTACATGTAGTGTAAATTAATAACGTGGTGGAGTAGGCCTACAACTCACCGCCTTCAGTACTATCCCGTCACGGATCTGGTCCAGCAGGTCTGTGCGAGTGTCGCCACCTGACGACGGCCGCTTGTTCTCGGTCTCCACTCGCTGAAACAAGCGCACACGCACGGTTAACAATGCTAAGGACACGAATCATGATATTTGTATATAAAAATTTACTGCAAAACAAAAACCAAAATTAAAAATTAATAAATTGGGTTATACGGTGAATAATAGAACAACATTTTCATAATGATCTTTTAATTTTCACCTCACTTTGAAGGCCAAAGTCCAAACTAAAATAAAAACAATTTAAATAATATTTAATACTACCCAGAAACTTAGAAATCCATCCCGAACGGGGTTTAAACCTGGTTCTCCCACTTTCCGGGTAGGCGCCTTAGCTAACTAGACTACTGATGAAACTTAATAACACTGACTGAATTGTTAATGGTTCAAACCCCGGTCGGGATGGATTTTTGGATTTCTGGATTATATCCAAGAATGAAATAGAAAATAAAAGTAATAGTCTTTGCAAACTCTTAACTGCACTTCCATGACAAATTGGATTCAACCCATTTCTAAAGGGTATTTCTTGGTTTTTCATTTAACCTATGAAAGTAATTTAAATAAACACACACAAACAAAATATAGGCACCGAGATTAGCCACTGAGCGCGCCACTGAAAATACACGAAGAGCTCTGGGTGGCTCCTTTTGGCATTAATTGTGTGAAGATTTGACAATCACCCATCCTTTTCCATGTTATTTGTACATTGTTAAATTGCCGTTGTAAATCGTACTAGTTGCTATGGATATTGGAAATCGAATATAAACATCAATAATTTCGTTCTGTATCGTCGGCTGTACTAATCTAGTAGCCAAAACAGGACATTACGTCACATTTTACACTTTTACTAGGTCCCGATTCTAAAACTTGAGCTAGATTTGATTCGTACGTTTTGGTTGGTAATGGATCCAGTTGTGGAATGTCAAGGTCGTAAGAAATGCGAATATTTTGTTTAATTAGAGAAAATGTCACAACATTGGCCCTAGCCTAGACGTAAACACAACCAGATTATTAACTTTCTCAAATTAATAACAATAGAATGCCCAAGGAAAACCTACCAATAGTAAGAGCCTACCCCTAAGAATCCCGTGCGTTTACGTTTTTCGTAAAATTATATCATTTAAAATCCATTACTTCCCGATTGAAAATATTACACACGTCTATTTGCATTCTGTCATTTCGTAGAGGGACACTTGACTGCGATTCATTTGTTCACATTTCGCCGACTGCATGGCCATGTGAATCATACAGAAACGGAAATATAAATTCCAGAAGCGCTTTGCAATGCAAAGCTTTTAAGTTCTTTGTTCTTATGAATTGTGAAACAGTTGAATGTCACATCAACGAAATGAAAGAATGCAAATAGACATGTTTAATATTTTCAATCGGAAAGAAATGGATTTTAAATGGTATAATGTTACGAAAAAAGTAAACGCACGGGATTTTTAGAGGTAGGCTCTTACAATAGGTAGGTTTTCCTTGAGCATTCTATTGTTATTAATTTGAGAAAGTTAATAATCTGGTTGTGTTTACGTCTAGGCTAGGGCCAATGTTGTGACATTTTCTCTAATCAAACAAATAATCGCATTTCTTACGACCTTGACCTTCCACAACTGGATCCATTACCAACCAAAACGTTACGAATCAAATCTAGCTCAATTTTTAGAATCGGGGCCTAGTAAAAGTGTAAAATGTGACGTAATGTCCTGTTTTTGCTACTAGATTAGTACAGCCGACGATAGAGAACGAATTTATTGATGTTTATATTCGATTTCCAATATCCATAGCAACTAGTACGATTTACAACGGCAATTTAACAATGTACAAATAACATGAAAAGATGGTATTGCCAAATCTTCACACAACTAATGCCAGATTTGACCACTCATGGCGCTAGTTGTATGAACGCACGGTGCCTATAGGCCTCTCATAATTTATTAATAATATAAATATAGGTTTATCATTTAAGAACAAAAAAAAACAAAATAAAAGTGGAGGCAAACCTTGAGTGGCTTCCCGGAGCGAATGGCGTCCATCAGAGCGTTGCGTGGGTCCGGCCCGGAAGACGAGGGTGCAGCGCTCCTAGTGACAGTCGCAGGAAGCTCTGGAGGCGGCATGGGGGCGGCGGGCGGGGGTGGGGGAGGGGGCGGGGGTGGAGCGCCTGCTGGAATACAAACAAAGTCATCTTAGCATTTCCGTCTGCTAACTTACGAGTTGTGACATTTATTTTCTCATCTACATTTATACTGGCCCCAACGAAAGAATGCTTATGCTCTCGTCACAAGTGATAGTGGTGGGGGTGGTAGAGATCAGTTCTTCATTTTACCACCATTGCCTATTCTGCCGCTCTTCATTCAAGGGGAATAAGTATGTCTTGTAAAGCTGTCAACCCTTAATTCCTCTTGACCGCCGCCACAGACTTCGGTCAGCGTTGTCGATGAGGAGGCTCCACTGCTTTCAACACAATAGAAAAGCAATTTAAATGTGTCGTGTTTGAAGCGAGTTCTATTTGGCAACATCGAGGCATGCGTCTCCTCGTGGAGGGACCGGCCTTCTGACGAAGGTATAATTGGTACATGAGTCGGCCTCTTTGTAAATTTAGTTTCTTTGAGGGATTAGCAGTGTCAATAAATTCAAGATTTTCACTTTATGAATGAGTGGTAAAAGGAATGTTGCCTTTGTGTATGAAAGAGATATATCTGTTACCAACACATAAGCAAAAATTATCTGTGCTAGATCAATGGGTTCCTACTTCCTACGTGTGCTAGATTCACACTGAGCTAGTGTGAATAGAGTTGAGACAACTGTTATGCTGGGAAAAGAGTTTCGAGCTATCTGCATTCTTTTTTCGTTGGAACCACTATATCCAAGTCTACCTACAATTATCATTTTCCACATTCAACTGGGCTTGTCAAATTACTTATTCATCCGATTCAGGTGCAATTCTGTCAGGTTAGTCAAATCTACTAAAAACATATACCGTATTGTACTGAATATAGTCCGGCTGTCTCAAAATCACTCAGCTCGGCCTATATGCGAGCATTGAAAGCAGCATCCAACATACGTGTGCTAATAAAGCAAACGTGTGTATAGCACAACATCATCGCAGTGAGCAACGTACCTTGCACCTGATTCTCGCTTCTGCTTGGCAGCGTCCTGAGCGAGGGTGGAGGTGGGGGTGGGGGGTGGTGCGTGGCGACCGGAGGTGTGCTCGGCAGAGTGGGGGGCGGTCCTCTCGACGGTGGGGGAGGCGGGGCCACCCGCGTCTCAGACCTGGAACAATCACACACTCCATGCTGTACGCAGAAACAACAGGGGCTGAACTGTATTATAGAGATGGGTGGATACCAATAACGATTCTCTCCATAGCTGTAAGAATAGGCATTGGAATCGACAGTCTACTGCAGAAGGAACAGGACAGTAAGATTATTTTCTACATAAAATAAACACAAACAGAAAAACAGTTTGTTCTACACTAGTCCTACTCATGAGTTTTATACTAGGGCCCCGGAACATTAGTTTTACTGGTGACAAGGGATAAACCAATAAAATGTTAGTGATCAATGCAAATACATAGTAAGCATTACCAGGTGCTTTCACTAAGGTAGGACAATTTCCAACTCTTTTGTAGGAATTGGTACGGGTTTGTGGAGGAGTTTTTCCAAACTACATAGTTGGCTGTTACGGAAAAATTACAAAACCTGATTTTATCCCCTTATGTTATGATTTACTTTATTTATTTATTAACTAATATTTGCATTCTCATTTAAAATATTTTAACATGTTAGGCCTGCAATATAAAAATTAACGGAAAGTGACAGTCTAAAGAACAACACTGTTCCATACTACGTAGGCCTAACCGTCATCTTCTTTTACCATGATATTGATTGGCCATGATGGAACATTAATATTGGGTGCAGGGGTTTTCCCCTGGACAAATTTTCATGTTATACATTCGTATTGGTGAGTTTTAGACATTTTTGTGTGGAAATGAGGAAGTTCCAGAAATCTTAACAATTTCCCTGACTTTTCTAGACACCCCGTTGTAAAGTACTGGTACTTACACAGAGCGGTGGTGCTGAGGCGGTGGGTGGGGTATGACCCTGGCGGGGACTGGCGGGGGTTGGTGGGTGGTGGTGTCCTCCTTGACGGCGTCCAGCCCCCCGTGCTGGTTGATGAAGTCGTAGATGAACTCTCGGGTCTCCGGGTCCTGGAGTTGACTGTCCGACACGCCGGCCTGCGCAACACAGACGGGGCAGCAATCAGCGGGCGGGCTTATTTATTTAACATATTACCGTATTTACGCGCATATTGGCCGCAGGTATATTTCAAATTTTGAAGTTCAAAAACAGGGGTGCGGCCATTACGCGAGAGCGGCCTATATGAATATACAAAGTCGAAAAAAAAAAATTATAATATGTAATCGTATCAATATTACGTACACATATGCGAGCAAGAGTTAAAAAAACTAATTTTAACGGTAAGTAATTAATTAAATAAGTCTTGTTCAACGTGTGAATACGTCCGCGGAAGTGAAGATGTCCGCCCGCCGTCCGTAGAATTCTCCATTTCGCGGCAATGGCAGCCTCGTCAGCCGGTCACGCATCCACCCGACGCCCGGCGCAAGGTTGCAGTTTCCTGATGGAAGATCGTAGGCTATCCGAGCTAGTTTCAGGCGCGCTTCTCTTGTTTTAATTGGACCGAAATGTTATGTTCTTTACATCTGAATGTCATCCTACAATGACGTAAGAATTGCACAGCGCGGTAGTCTTTGTGAGTGCTCGCCGCCGCCGCGACCTTGCTTGAAGACGGCGGACAAGAGAGAGAAAAAGATTAAATATGGCCTTGAAGACGACATGATAGAGGCTGGCTATGATTATGAAGAAATGGACATTGTATTGGGTGACAATGACGGTGACTATGAAAATGCAATAGCCAACACGGAAGCATTTCTGAATGTGTTACGTCGGCTACCGGGCTGTGATGCGCTCGACGACAAAGAAGTGGATTAATGCCGGACGAATGGAACTTGAAACTCGACATCCATTCAAGAGCCGACAGACGCGGAGATATATAACCGTCTCCCCCCCTCCCCCCTCCCACGCCACGAAATATGTATCGCCTAGCCCACTATCAATTGGCTTCGGGCCAAGACTCTCGCTGTGTTTTGTTTACGTTATGAATGAGATTAGATAACTAAACCCGTCTGTTTTATTGTAAACACTCTTGACACTTCAATCCAAGCAATGCCAGCTGTGTTAGTGTCTGACGTTGTGTGAGCCGTGCGACCGTACACACGGAAAGTAAACACTCTAGGATAACATTGCATTAAAATAAATTGGTTTGTTTATTTACATGCTTGTTTGCATGTTCATTGCCTGTTTTGTGATGGGTTGTTACATTCCTAAAGGATTTGCTGGCTAAAATAACAAGTGCGGCCAATACAACATGCAAAGTACTTTTTAAAATTTGCATGGTCAAAACTGGGGTGCGGCCATTACGCGAGGGCGGCCTTTATGCGCGTAAATACGGTATATCCTATCATATTCCAAAGAAGTAACATATATCTTAATCAGGGTGTGTGATTTTTTTTATTTTTATTAAAAAAATCAAAAATCATGATTTATTTGATTTAAATCAACTTTTCTAGGCCTATTTAAATCAGATTTTTTTGTTTTTTAAAAATTTAAATCAACAATATCAGTGTTTAAAAACTTGTCAAGATGGTGAGCGGATCAAACACTTTCACAAGCGTTTCAGTCTTTCAGAAAATATAATTCAAAAATTATTTTACGGAAAACTTTGCCTAAATCAGTTATAACTCATGTGTTTGTTGCTCAAAATGAAGAAAAAGTGCATTTGATTTAAATCAATGATTTTTATTAAATAAATCATTTGATTTAAATCTGATTTAAATAAAAAACACCCTGTATCTTATCATATTCTTGTTTACAAAGGAGAACAACTGATGACCAAATACTGTAACAGGAATTGCACTGTTAATATGGTCTACTCTACTTCCTTAATTTATCGCAGGCGGCGGTGGAGAAAAAACCTCGTAGGTCTATGCCTGGAACTAATTGAGGGGCTGCGAGCATAAACCATCTAAGTGACAAAGAATCGATCTGAGATACGACCAGTTGTGGCGGCGGCAACACCGGAAGGTAAAACTAGAAGCCACACGTACTCGCGTAGACAACTGCATGGTAATACATAATCGTTCTGTGTGGCACTATCAGTGTGCAAATTGGGGAACTCGAAGTGTATTATGACTTGAAATAGAACGGCGGGACCACGGCTGGTTGAGCGCACATAAACCGGGTAAAGTTGGTGAAGTTGGTAGGGTTGGACGGTCTATGCTCGGAGCCCCTCAATTGCCATTTTTTATTTTAATTAATTCTACCTGCTCATAGGGCAGGAAGACTAATGCAGGACACGTGTGACCCTCTGTAGCCTGATACAGTGATTACAGAGTTACAAGTTTAGATTAACATTACAACAAAAGACAACAAGAGAACATGACATAGTTCGTCGACAAAAAAGGCAAAAGGCGGATAAGGGTACTTGAAGCGGGGTTGAGGCATGAAGGCTCGTGGACGCGAAACGAGGTCGTGAAGCTGACGTAACATTGCTGTCATTAGATAAAGAAGTTCCCCGAGAAACTTCTTTATTGATTAGAAGGATGGTGCTAGTAGCGCTAGTGGAGCGGCAGCGAGTTGGTGGAACTTCATCGAATTCTTCGTAATTTGTTTTTGCCCATATTTCCCTTCAGTAGACCATATTAAAATAGCCAAGCTATTCCTATTACATCTACTATTCTTTCCCAACCTGTCAACCCTTCTCCAATGTAAACTATTACACTATTATTATTTATTAGTGTATTACTATTAGAATTATTAGAAATGCCGGCTATGGAAGAAAACGAGGAAGAAGATGAGGGGTGCTGAGCCTGGCTAGCAAGCACTAGAAGATAGCCCGAGAAACTGGTGACTCGTCACCCCCCGACCCGACGAATGTTGGAAAAGGGTGTTTGATATATATATATATATATATTACTATTACTGATAATAACCTTTTCAGGACCAATTATAAATTGTTTATATTTTATAAAAAGGTATTGAAACTGTTTACTATAGACGACTCAAATCACATACACAAGTAGGTAGTATTGCCAATATGGCCACCTTAAATGGTTAATTGTTGTCGAGTTAACTGACAAACTGATAGTGTTATCCTCTGTGGCAGGTTTACAGCTTTACCAGATTGGACATGAGAAAATGGAGTGCTTTAAAGTAGAACACTGAAAGACGTAAATAAATAAGACATTTATTCACATTTTGTATTAATTTTTTATGAGTATGTAGCAAAATGTACATCAACATCAATGTCGGAAAACATCGGTCATCTGGCCGAAAAATATTAAACTAAGGATTGTTAACGATTAACGGTTATTATCGGTTACTATACTCTGCAAACTAGGTAGGTCTGTAAACTTAGGCCTATTTTAATTTTAAATATTAGAATCTATTTTTTTTTTCACATCAAACCCTAAATGTGGTACAGGTTTATCACACTTCTAATAGAAATTATGTCACATATTCTAAGTTCATTCCAAATCAACACAATTTTGTTTTTGACACTCGTAAAACATTAGAATATACTAATTCAAAATTAACTGTCAATAGAGGTATGACCGTATGGGAGAACCCAACAAGTAAAACAAATGTTTTTAACATTTAAATAATAATGTTTGTCTTTGTACTGTTTTAGCATCCGTTATCTAAAATGCTAAATTAACTTATGTTTTCTCACACTTATGTGTTTGATGGTAGTATGATAGTATCTATTTGCATTATTAACAATGCGAGAAGCATTGAATCAACCCAGAATTATCAGTCAAAATAATCTTTATAACTATGTCTTTTATCTTTTTGTCTTGACTAGGTAGGCTTATCCAAGATATATATACATAATGCTACTTATCCCCCAACAACCTACGTCTATGATGATTGACGATGATGACTTTACAACACCCCTCTTAAAACAACTCAAAGAAGGAAGTTCAGGCTACTTTAAGTGACTCAGTCCAGGTGAAGGATGAGGGAACGGAACTTACGCAAGGAACGGACGGGGACCAGGTTCGGGAGACCGTTAGTCGCGGAATCTTCAAGCGTTTACATTGAGTAGCCTGTCAAAGAAAATAACACCGGATCTATCTTTGGTTGACAAACGTGTTTCGTTTATAAGTTTCATCCACTCAGACTCCACCCACCTTGACGAAGAACTGCTTGAGCTGTGGATCCTCCACGTTGTCGACATCGAACCCCTTGTTGGGGTCCCAGCCGACATGGCTGACATGTCTGAAGTCAGACGGCAGTCCGATGTCGGCCTTGGTGAACTTGCGCTTGCCTCCGCCACCCCGACCTCGCGATGCTGCAATCAAAGCTAGTGTTATTGCTTGAACGACGCATACACACTTCGCCTACACAAGAATTTAGGATGTTAATATTTAATACAATTCATAAGTTAAAAAATCCATCTCGATCGGGGTTCGAACCCGAGTCTCCCTCATTCCAGGCAGGCGCCTTAGCCAACTAGTCCAAGGAGACGGTAATTATTTAACTTCTGAATTGTAGTTGCATTATAGATCTGAAAAAGACACCTACACCTAAATGCACCACATTTAAAGCAACAAAAAAAAACTTGTGGTCACCCAACAAACCAATAAATTGTTTTTCTCCCTCGCAAACTCTACCTGCAAAGTTGGTGTTGTGCGGCAGTGGTTGTTGAACGGGTCTAGAAGGCGGTGCGTTCATCCCGTTCATCACAGGGGCCTTGTTTACCACCGGCTGAGGGGGGTTGTACGGAGGGGTAGACGAGTGGCGCGAGGTGGCGTACGACGAGCGAGACTTGCGTTCTGGGGAAGATTAAACAGGTGAATTATACATGAGCACACTTGAGCCATTCATAAAGATAGTCACAAGTATAACTGTGAAAAAGGATGACAAACTGAGAGAGTTTATCTATACCATACAGAATAAAGACTTAAGCCAGAAGAAAATAGATTTGATAGATGGTCAGAAATGGCAGAGTTTAGGCTGAAGACATACCAGAAAGTATGATAAAATGATTAAACTATCATTAAATCTTACTTTTGAAAATTTAAAAAGTAAAATTGTTTGAAAAATCAAAATTAAAATTAAAAATGAAATGAAATGAATGAATGGACAACTAGTCAAAGGCGGGGCTTAGCTAGTTCCGAAAAATCCAACAGGTAGCGCCGCGAGCTGTGGGACAAGCTGCAACCTAAGTGTGGTTGGCGCAATGGACTTCAACGTGTTTTTACGCCCGTACGGGTGGAAAAAATCCTTGAAAATTATGTTATTTTCTAGAATGGGCTTAGGCCTAGCTAAAGAATATGTAGATCAAGAAGGAAGCCAGCTGCTGTTGTATTGTCCTATATTATGTCCTTCAGGATGTGTGGACTTCGGAAAACGGTGGTCATCATAGTCCCTATACCTTTGGGTTTAGAATGATTATAAACCCAAAGCCTTTACTCTAGAAATCATTTTTTAAAGTTTAGTCTCAGGTTTAGGCCAACACAATCTATTATTCCTCAGTTCACAAAATCATATCGTAAAAAGTAGGCCTGGGTTTAACTCTAGGGGTAGGCGGAGGCCTAGGTTCTAATCCTAGGCCTACACGGCTAGGACTAGACACACCTCTTTGCTAAGATTTAGACCTAGAAATGTACCCCTCTTTATAATTTATACACAGTTTAGGCCTTTAACCTTGGAAGCTTTGGACCTAGGCCTACCTTAAAAGCAAAATCAAGGCTATACTGTTAGTTTTAACCTACCAATAAGCAGAGGCTAGGCCTAGGTGTTATTTTCCTTTCCATATAGGCCTACCCTAACAGCTAGATGTAGGCCTACTTTTATTATCTGAGAGGTCAACTGTGCTATGTAAACATAAAACTATGTATGCAATACTTAATGGAAATAAAGCAACAATCATTCTATTCTAGCTAGGACTAGGCCCTACATCTAAACAAAAGTAGCCTGTCTATAGGCCTCTCTCTTGTGCAGAATTAGGGCCGCGTCAAACAGGTCTACTCATTAGCCTGCCTACCACAAGCAAGTTTAGAATGAAGATAGTTGGCCAGTCCGGGAAATAAAAAATGGGTAAACACATGGGCAGGCACAGGGCAGGCATCTCGCAAACTCTTCAGTTTGTCATGAGGAATTTGCTTGTAATCGGAATCCACGAAATGCAAATTAAGAACATTGTAGGCCCACAAGCATGGTATCACATGTTTTCGTAAAACATTTCTTATCTATCTGATTTTAATTTCCCACGTCTTATTTCTTAACTTGATATCCTTCGGAAACGAGTGTAAAGACACCCCTCCTATTTTAGCTCTTGACGAACATCGTGAAACAACACAATATTGAACCATTTCAATCCAGCAATCCAGTCTTTAGTGTGGTACAGTAAGGCTGTCAGTTAAAATCGTCCCACAGTACGGCCATCTTTGAGCACATGTTTGAGTCGTGACGTCAGGGGGCGGAGTTAGACTACTCGTCCATTAAACCTCTATCTGGAAATTGAGATTATCTTACAACTTCAGAGGATGAGAGAAACTTAGTATTTATTCAAGCTTAATCGTGGTATTGTTTATCGTCTCCCGATTCATTGAGCAGTCGATGAGACAATGTTGGACAACCTACACAAAAACATGTATTTTGTGGGATTCGAACCAATATCTCTGCGTTCCTTACCACACGGCTTGGGCGTAAAGAGCCACCACGAATCACCATGGACAGCAAGAGGCAAGTCTCAGCCTTTCTAATAACTAGGGTTGCCGTTCGATGTGAAAATCGTGATCGATAATCGGAGGCATCGAATCGATTATCATATCGAAATATATCGATATCATAGACCCAAATCGATTATCATATCAAATTCCAAATTGAGCCTAGGAAGCAGAAAAAACGCAAAATTGTAACACTAATACAAGAGATCATTAAGGATTAGAATGTTTAAAATAAAATTGAGGGCTGAATTTCAATTACACAGCCTATATTTTAATACGTCTTGACTTGCATCCGCTGTCACTGTTTACGTGTTCCAACAGTACGCGCATCTAGCGAGCGAGAGATAGTGGCGAGATCTCATCGACATTCCAGCTCACAGCCTTATCTCCTCCCAACCTCCTCGTCGTCGTTCTTTGAATAATAAAAAACTGCCACACTTGACTCATCTTGTTAGGCAGCGTCAGAAGTAATGGCAAATATCTTCTTTGGGTTTGGGACGGAAGAAACATCACGAATTCAATATAATTGGGCAGACTGACGCTAGAGAAGTTCACGCCACAACACGTCGAGCCGTACTGAACTGAATACATCGCAATCGGGCCGGGCGATGTTTTCGTATCGCCTTGTATCGCGCTGCGAGCGCACGCGCACTGGCGGCGGTGGGAGCGGAATTATACGTGAGCAGCGATTGGCGACTCCGACAACCAATCGGCACGTTGATACGACAGCGCGGCATTTTTAAGCATGGTAAACCGCGAAAAACATCGATGTCACTATTTAAATCGATAATCATATCATATCATATCAAAATACTTGAATCGATTATCATATCATATTACTGATATCGATAATCGATCGATATTTCGATTATCGACGGCAACCCTACTAATAACCCATGATTCTCATCACAGCTCTTACAGTAACCATAAGAGAAAACTTGAACTGATAAGCTAGGCTACAGATATTCCTTACAACTTACCCATTCTGCGTTGCTTCCGATCAAGTTTCTGCAAGATGACGTTTTGTATAACTCTGGCGTCATCTTCGCTGGCGAAATTAAACCCCACAATGCAGTCCTGAAATTTACAGAAATTGTGTATAAATAAATATTAGTTTTTAAAAGAACTAAAGTCGATGCAATCTAGAGCAAGACTCTACCCACTCATTATCAGTGAGAAACTTAGGCCTACTGATAGCGGTAAGGGTAAATTAAACCAGCTATACGTCAACCCATATCGATGAGCAAATACATCACTCAGTATTTATTAGTGAGGATTGCTGATCATAAAGATGATCCCAGCATGTCAGGGCTAATTTAAAACAACTTCACACAATTTATATGTTTCATAAAGGTCGGTGCACATAACTTCCTAAGGTTTATGGTTTATGGTTTAATGAAGTTGCAACATGCGCAAAGCGTCATCGCGTTCAAAGGATTTCCTAAGGTTAGGGTCTAAGGTTTAAGAAGATGAAAATATTTCAACTTCTTAGCACTTATACAATAAACCCAACCAATGAGAAGCGAGCTCTCATAAATCCGGCCAATGGTAGCGCGCGTACTAGAAACGTACTAGAAAAACATTTCTTAGACCATAAACCATAAACCTTAAAACCTAAAACCTTCGGAAAGTATGTGCACCGAGCTTAAGAGAACGGCTCCCAAATCATTGCTACAATTATCATATTAAGTAGGATTAAAAAAAAAAAAAAAAAAAAAATGGAATCCTGAAGTTTTTGCATTGGAAGTAGGGATACTTTAACACTAACCATTGGACCATAAAACTAAACTACAGAGTAGGCCTTGATTCCAGGTGATTAGGGTAAACTGTGTTGGGGTAGGCATAGGTCATACACTAACAGTACCCACCTGCCCCTCGAACGTGTGCAAGAAGGGCCTCAGAGCAGTGTACTCCATGGAGTTATAGATCTCGTGTTCCCAGACGAGGCCACGCCGCGCGAGGCAAAACAATCGCAGGAAGTACGAGCGCTTGAAGTGGTCCTTGACGACGCAGAGTACGCCGGCGTCTCTCTTGATCCATGAGCTGTGGTCTGGTGGCTCAGTCATGAACAGCTGTATCACGCTCGAGGCCAGAGCCTGTTGGAGAGAGATAGAGAGAGAGAGAGAGCATCAGGAAAAAGTTGCTTGACTAGGCAACAAACTGTAGAATCTAGACCCAGTCTTAGGCAAGTTCTTAAAAAATATAGGCCAAGGAAATCAAAACATTAGTTACCAATTTGTTAAAAAAATTAACTTGGCCTTGAGCAGACATGTAGGGGTAAGCTTGTTACTCTTAAAAATAGGAACTTACCGGTACATCATTTAACTTCTTTTCAGCTAGGCCTAGGCCTACCCATCTACAAAATAGCTGTATCAAACAAAAATAAGGTAAAAAAACAATTTTAAATGGGTAGGTAGGCCTAGGTTACTTGTCCATTTTTGACCGAACAGGATGTCCCAAACACCAGGCTGATGTCATTTGACTTATTTCAAACAGGAAGCCGTAGTTTTAATCTTTACCTACGGCTGAATTTGGCAGGATTACGACAGCGTTAGGAATTTTTCAGGAAACTTTGGGCGAGGACATTGACAAAATTTACATATCTAGCTACAGTTAAATGTAGCCACAGGATAACTTTTACAATTTACTCCCACATAACATAGGCCTAGGCCTAAGATCTTGGAAATTTCTTGCGACAAAGATGAACTGCGGAGTAACCAATATTAACTTTAGAACGCTTGCTTTAATAGCATAGGCCCAACTTTGGATGAGGCAAGGGCATAAGCCAAAATTTCATAGTTCAAGACTGGGGCCTAGGACCTAGCATCGAACCAATACCTTGGCCTAGCCTACACTATTTTTGGTAATTATATCAACTACAGTTTTACAGTCAAATTGGAACATTTACACATTCATCATTCATATAGGCAATTTCGTTTACCTTGCCATGGAGCAATCTGTTAGTCCGGATAGTAAACACGATCAGTAGCAGGTTACTCTGGTGCGTTCGGCAACTATGTCAGAGTAGGCCTAACCCAGTTTTATAACCCAATCACCAAAAAAGTGACCTGTCTCGGGAGCAGGGTTAGTTCAGGTTATGACAGAAAATATGAAGCGATGTGAATTCGATGGTGGTGTTTATAAGTTGCTGTGGGTGATACATGGAAATTTTGGTGCAAAATATTGTTATTGAGTATCGGTAGGCCTATAGGCCTTGTACCGGTACTGCCTTTTTAGAAAAACGTTAACATGGAAAATGTTATTTGTCGTTGTTTAACGTTTTTAGCTCCTGCTGTCACGGCATCCATTTGTAAACAAACCCACCTCCGAGTCGCTTTCGTTTACTCGGGTTGAAAATGCTGATCCGGTGAAGTAAAATCACGTGACATAGGCCTAACTGATCGGACGAATTAGGCCCTGTTCCCACAACTTTGTTTTAGTCTGAAGAAATTGTTATTGTTATGAGGAATCCGATATCCTAGGCCCTAATTGGTTAGTAATGTTTTTTTGGCCTGCCATAATGAAGTTACCTACTCCTTTTCATTGGTCGTCCTAAGGACTATTTACGTCTGATTGGTCCGTCATAAGAATTTTGTTTTTGTTATAACAAATTTCTTAAGACTAAAACAATAACAATTTAACACGTATGCCCTATCCCCTTATAACTAAACCAATTAGTGTGAACGCGACCTTAAGGCCGATGCACAATTGCCCGGTAACGAGAACGGGAACGAGAACGAGAACGGGAAGACGCTAACGTTAAGAGCTTCGATGCACAACAGCCCGTGAAGCAAGCCGACGGGAACAAATCAAATAATAAGTGTGCTAATTATATTTTGTTATTTTGTTATTCCGCTCATGTTTATTCAATTTATTTCGCATATTACTCGCGTATAAACATCAATCTGCTGATAAAATAGTGTCAGGCCGTTGACATCTTGATTCTGATTGGTTTCCGGTAAGGTACTGGACGGGAACGTTACGGAAAGTTAAAACTTGGTGATGTTCCCGTTGTCGTTGCCGGGATACGGGAACGACCGGCAACGGGAAGCTTTATTGTGCATCGTGTCGTAAGTTAACGTGTGATTTAACTTTCTTCTCGTTCTCGTTGTCGTTGTCGTTCTCGTTACCGGGCAATTGTGCATCGGCCTTTACTCTGCGAGGTAAACGAAAGCGCCTCATGTATGTAATTGACATTGAAGCGGTAGGGGGCCTAGCCTAGTATACGACATTTTTGCCTGCATTTGTGATAAAAACAATTAACCAGTAGGCCTATTCAAAATCTCAGACTTACCTCGCATCGACTTCCCAGCATCCGGCAGACTTGGTCATTCTCTTCGCGAGTCAACAATCGAGACTCACGATTTACTGTGCCATTACCAGATGCCATTATTCCAGCAACCATTTATGAGAAGGTGTAGAAAACCCAACACTTTTCTAAGACGAGAGGATATGGCTCAGAAACAAACTTGGAGATTAGTCACTATCTGACTCTAGCCAAGGATGGGCTAGGGCTAGGCTAGGCCTACACACGTTTATCTGTTGACACGCCCAAGCTGAAACAAGACCATAAGAATATGAGCTTCACTGCACCTGTTGGTTTCTTCAATTAACCAGAAGCACACATAGGTGTATAGTATACTAAATACTAGTGTATAAAGTAACATTTTAAAAATAATATTAGCCCTACACAAATTAGAAAACTTACATCAAGAAAAACTTTGCGAAAGACAACCCATGAACAATCTGACAGCTCACAGCTTCACAATCCCAGCTGAGTCCGGATCTGACGGGAAATTCGACTATCGAGAATCTAGTCGATAGATCGATGAACATTCCCACAGCCTGTGAAACGTTTTGTTGCGAACAGTTAGGCGGGGAGTTTTAAAATGAGAAATTGAAAATTTACCAAGATAGTTGATAGATGAGCGTTTTGGATGCTTAATCTAAGTCTAGTTTTGAATGTTGAGTAATTTCTTTAAAAAATTGAGTAACTTTCTTGTTGTTCCCCCCAAAATAATCTAGTTGCTTCAATTTTACTAATGTAATCAAGATTGTAAGGAAATGCCTTAGGGGATGGGGGCGGGGGGATGATACACAAAACAATTGAAACAAAATTAATATATGACGAAATCATTTCTCACAATCTCACAAAATAACCTAAGCCTGTTTCCGCAAAATCTAAAACAGAAATCAAAATTTCACCGGCATAGCTCGACTCAAAATTTTTCCCCAATTATTAAAAATAAGTATTATTGTAATATGATCTATAAAACATTACAAATATACGTTTGAAGTGGAAAAAATAAAAAAATAAATAAATTGTATTTAGAGTCTACCCACTCAGTTATATAACTGATTTTCAGTGGGGAACTTTAAATCAAAGCGACTAACCCAAACCCCTGTAGGCCCCGACGCAATCGACGAGTGAGCGATAACCAACCAAAGATCGATATTTTAATAGGAAATTTAGCAATCAGTATGGTATGGACAGTGCGAACACCCGCGTATCGACGCCAAATCAACAAGGCCGATTCAGAACAACTCTGAATTTATTATGTGCTTCGTTGCTAGGACGGCTCCCAAAGTCACCGTTTACAAACTCCTAAGACAAAAACTGATGGACTAAAGTCCATATCAGAAGTTAAAATACTTCTGACTATGGCGGGAATCGAACCCTGGACCTTCTGCAATGGAAGCAGATACGCTAACCACAAGACCAACGAGCCACACTACAAGACCAACGAGCCACACTACAAGACCAAAGAGCCAATGTTAGCCAATGTTAGCACAATGTTATCTGTGGTAGAAGCTACTAATGACTTTTAGACATAGACCTAGGTACCAGTACACTAATTTGCATACACACCTGTGATTTTTTTTCTGGATTGATTTCCATAAAAATAAATAATGTATGACATTTCAAATTATTTTGAAAATATTATGACCACAAAACCAATCACATAAAGTTTGAAGTTTAAAAGCACATTTAAAAGTAAGAAAATTGAATCTAGAATCAAATTTATTGTGGGGCGCTGAATACTGATTACTGATCAAACTAACAGACTAGTTTTTTAAATTTCATGCGACTGAAGTAGGTAAACTATTCTATACTCATAAAAGTCATTATGTATTCTAGTTTTTATTCACAATTTCTAACTTTACTTCCCTGTATGTAAAGTTTTATTAGCCTCTAGAGTCTAGATGAGAAAATATAATATATCAAGGATGTCAATTCAGGAAAAAAACAAGGTGGAAACATTGGGACATTTAAAATACAAACTAGTACATGACATAATGACCGAAAAGTATGAATGGTTAACTTTAATATTATCAATAATTATTATCATTATTAGTGAATGATAGCAACAATTGTGGTAATAGTTTGGATTGACTGGGGATCAAACCCAGAACCTCAAACTTTTACGACAATTGTTATATAATGCACTACTTATATGTCCTCAAAGTGGTCTTTTGCTTAGAAACCTTGTATTCATTATCATTATTATTAATTAATAATAATAATAATAATAATCAAACACCCGGTTCCAAGTCAGGTCGGGGGGTGACGTATCACCAATTTCTCGGGCTAGGACTTTCAGTGTTTGCTAGCCAGGCTCAACACCACCTCCTCATCTACTTCAATGTCTTCTATGACAGGCATTTCTACCAGTTCTCTCCATTTCTTTCTATCTCCCAGAGTCTTTCTTCATTCTTTCCCATGATTTCCCTCTTTCTTCAACGTTCCATTTTATTTGGTCCCCTCCATCTATCTCTTGGGCGTCCAACCTTTCTTACTCCTCCCCATGTGCGTTCAAATTCTCTTCTTGGTATTCTTTCTTGTTTCATTCTTCCATACCATCAAAGTCTTTCTTTTCCTATTTTATTTCGTAAACTTTCCACTCCTAGTTTGTTTCTTATTGTTTTGCTCCGTAGCCTACCGTACGTAATTAATAATTAGTAAATTAGTAAAATTGTTAATAAAATAACATTTGGATCAGAGAGAGAACATTTGTGTTTGCTATGGCCTATAAAGTATATTATTATTACTATTGTCATCTTGGTTAATGGTTATATCTTGACAATGAGTCTATTAAAAAACTGTATCATAAAGGCAATTAAAGGAACGGGAAAAATAGGTAATTTTGGTTTATTTGATGAAGAATAATTCATTCTTTATTTGTCAATTTCAATAAACACAAAATGATCTTTAATCTAGGGCGACGGTCGTTCGCCTGCAGCCAAGCGCACGCGACTGCTTAACAACTAACCGACGCTGTATACTCCAATCCGAGTTGGGGGGTTTTCAGCTATCTGCACACGCCGCCCCGAAAGATTTACAATCTTGAAACTCGATATATGACCTGATATGTAGTCCATGACATACCAAAAAAAAATCACTCCGATCCGATAACCCGTTCTGTGTTAAAAAAGTGCCTCAACATCGTAGAAAACCTTCAGGCTGGCTGGGTGGCTGGCTGGGAGATTCTGACGGAGAGGAATAAGAGCCTACAGAGAATACTGTACATCTTAGAAGTTAGAACTATGAAACTTGGACCACACTTAGATGTACCTCAGACTCGTATACTTTTGCTTTCAAAACCAAAACCGTAAAAACCATTTAAAGTCAAAACCATTACTAAATATCTAACACATGGGCTCCATGCGCAAAATTTGGCATGGGGGTAGATAAAAATATCAGAAGTAATAAAAAAGCCGAGAGGCAAGCGATATTCCACCCACAACACCCTTTAAATCATCCCCTAAAATTGGAATAATTCATAGCTCTAACAAAAAATTTAATTTTTATTCAAATAAGTTATTAAAATTATGTTTTAATGTGTTTTAACTTTCAACCCAATCGGCCTATTCTCATGTCATTTCCTAAACCACATTTTGAGCTTGTTGTAATATTTCAAATATTTATGTGTTTGAAAGGAATGCCAAAAGGTTGTCAGTGGTTCTAGGGCTCATTGCAACAAACTCATTTAAAACATGACTTATATCAGATCTGATCTAGCTTTAACTGTCTTTCTTAAAGTCAACCCACTATAGCTAATATACTTAGAATCAAACCACTATAGCTTGTCAATCACTTGTTTTGACTTACAAATCACATGTTATTGCGAAATATCAATGATTCAAACTTTTTTCCTGTAAACAAGGTATATCACTAATTACACTGGATTTCACCATCATCTCATCTTAACACAGGGAAGATAGGACAATACGTCATTTTTAGGCCACTGCCAAATCGTATATAAACAGGGCCCCTGACCACACTCGTGGTCAGTTTTCGGATTACATTCATACTAGTCACTCGTGTGTTGGACCTACGATCCAGGCACTATCCCTCCTCGTGTGTTGGACCTACGATCCAGGCACTACCCCTCCTCGTGCGTTGGACCTACGATCCAGGCACTACCCCTCCTCGTGCGTTGGACCTACGATCCAGGCACTACCCCCCCCCCCTCCTTCTCATCACATCCCGCACCCTATAGGTTTGGGCTTGTTAACTTCAGTGTTTTTTATAATGAGTGTCAAAGTCAGCTCGAGATAAGGGTAAGTTATTATTTTATGTTTATTCACTAGCTATAAAACAATTGGCTTCACCAAAAGAGTTCGGCTTCACCAATTGTTTAACGTTATCTATTGCATATAAAGATGACAATTTCCATTGCTTAAGCTTATACTCAACTGCATAACGCAGTTAATGCATGTCGTTTATATATTGTAAGCCAATTGGCTACACCTGTTTCTCAAGGGTCAAGGTATATTATTCTTATATTATTCTGAGTGTTATTATAATGTTATGGTACACAAGGATGTCATTTTCCCTTCACCCATAGATAGTATCCTTATGCTACACAAAACACATAATTACGTATCAAGTTGACTCATTGTCTTTATGTCATTGCTCTATGTATCAAAAAGGGGTTATATATAATAAAATGCACTTGCTATTAGGCGTAGAGTTCACATTTCTTTCGGCGCTACCCAGTAGCCCAAGTTCCCACTACCCTCCATTTAAAGCCTAAATCCTAATCCGCCATGTTTCCAGACTTGTCTTACTCAACCAGACATTAAAAACGTTGAGTGGTGGCAGCCCTTCTGGTCCATCCATCCCCAAGGAAACCACTCCCCAACACTGGTAGGCAGCTGGTGGGATGTAATTTTTTTTTGTGTACTTAAAAAGTAAAATGAAACCCCTTGTAAATTATACTAATAACACATTTATGTTCATACACACATAATAAGGGAATATTCATTGCAAATTTGCAAATCAAACACAGCCTCTTATTGCGCAAATTTTGTAGGAATTCTGAGTCACATAGCTTGAGGAATATATAAATATGGAACAGGTAAATAAAATTCAAATAATTCTTTTTAGAAAATCGGGTGCATAAACAATGTCTAAAATCACTTCTCGAGAACTTGTCAGTCAAAATGCAAATTGCAGAATCAAAATGTTGTTATGTCACTATTGAGCACAATTTATATTGAAAATAATTTTGAGTCACTAACAGAGGTCAAATTGTAGAAAAAAAAAAAAAAAAAAAAAAAAAAAAAAAAAAAATTAGTATAAAACTCACAAAATAATAAAATAGACAAATTTTGTATGATTTTCTTATCAAAGTGCATCTTGTCTCATTATCATGGCCGACACAGAGGTTGAGAATAGGAATAATGAGGTCACTTCCCCTCAGGTCATTTCCCCTCAGGTCATTTCTCCTCAGTCATCGACACAAATCAAACTCCAAACAAATATCTCACACGCCGCAGACATGTACAATCTAGATCTCATCCCGGAATTTTCAGGATCTCCCGAAGGAATAGGGGTCAAGAAATTTTTTGAACGATTAGAACAAATTGCGATAATTAGTGTTTGGTCAGTTATTCAGTTGGCAATTATCGTTAAATTGAAACTTACAGGTGTGGCTAAGGATTATGTAACAAGTGATCTAGAATTAAAACACGCCTCTTATGATGAACTAAAGGAACATTTGGTTTCATGGTTTTATGTACCTGATTCGCATGACCAACTGGTTGATAAATTTCGGCAATTAGTTCAATTACCAAACGAATCAGTGAGATCATTTGCCACAAAACTTAGGGTGTGTGCCAATAAAACAATGATTAAATCATCTACTGATGCTGAGAAACGATTGCGACACGAGTTGTTAGATGAGCAATTACGTAATCAATTCGCAAAAGGTCTATCAGGCAATATAAAACGCGCCGTTCTTGAAAGCCGCCCGAAATCATATGAGGCAGCAGTGCAAACAGCCCTTCACCAAGAGAGAATAGAATCAGTCATGTCACAGGAATCATTAATAGTAAACGCAATGTTAGATTCTCAGGTAGACAGTACTAAGCCATTTAAAATCAAAACTGATCCTTTACCCCCCACCAATATCACATGTTCAAACTCACACGAAGCCCCCACAATTTTATCCCCAGATCGATGCAATTACTGTCACGGTTTTGGTCACACTTCAGAAGTCTGTGTCACACCCGGGGACGATTCCCCCCTCACTCAGATTCCCCCCCAAGATTTCTCTCAGACTTCGCAACACTCACGTGAGCCCAATTTTGTCTCTCCTATGTATTTTCAAAATCAAGAGCATTCACGGCCCCACTGCACTTATTGCAATCGTGTAGGACATACCACACACACGTGTTGGGTTCGAGACCCGACGCTCATAAAAAACAATGACCACATCACTTATCCATTTGATAATTCCAGGACACAGTCATACAATGTAAGTTTCTCTCCCCCCACCCAAAATAGGGACAACAATCATTGTAGTACTGAGCATTTAAACTCCCTAGGACCTTTGTTAAGCTTCCAGACAAAGGGTCACCGGTTCATTATGTCCACATAAACACAATATATTCGGGAGCACAGAAAACTCTAGTTCAAGCTGAGATACTGACGCGGGACCCGCCAAACATAATTGGAACCTTCTTGGTTGATTCGGGCGCTGATATCTCACTCTTACATAATAAAATAGTGCAGCGAGGACAGTTACCAATTACCAAAAATATATATCATGTAAACGCCGTCACGGGTCATGTTTTACCACTTGTAGGACAAACACAGGCAACTCTAACCTTGGGTAGCAAAGAATATACTTTCTCAAAATTTGCTGTATTTACAGACCAACTAGGGCTGACATGGTCAGGAATATTAGGTGCTGATTTCTTACGACAATTTGGTTTTGACATCGTGTATAGTCAGAATAAATTAATGCAAGGAGCCAATGAAATTCAACTTGGGTCAAATGTAGATTCATGGGATTCCAGTATAAATCTTGTAAACCATATGCTGTATAATCGCGGACTCTCACTTTCACGACAGTCTTACGCGGACAGTGTTCGGACAGTTGCAAGGTCGACACACGATGACACATATTCACACCCGCCATACGTCACACCTTTACTAACAGACGGGAATGCACAACACGGTCGGCTCACGGACACAAACATATTCACCAGGGATTCGAACTCACAAGTTACATCGCAGTCGCACATCATTCACGATCACGCACTAGCACCATTTTCTCGTGACGCACATTATACACACACTTATGGCACTCACGAAGATTCGAACCCACAATACGTAGCACAATCTCAGAATGCACATTCACAGTCATCTCCAGGGTTACACAACGCAACACAAAACACACATCTTTCGGGTACATCACCACATACTCCCCAATTAATTTACAATGATGACACATTACGTAATTTACATCTCAAATTAGGCGCATACGAAATTCACAGTCAGGAAAACATGAAACACATTAATGTATTGTCTAGTAACAATTCGTCATTACAACAGGAAATCGATAGGTTGCAATTCGAGCTGATCACCGAAAAGCAGTCTAGAAATAACCTCGACGTAAGAGTAGAAAGTTTACTTACTGTCAATCGTACATTCCAAGACAAATTAAATGCAATACAAGCACAGCTCAATTTGTTTATGTCAATAAACAATCCAGGTCTTGCCAAGGTCAGTAGTAGTCAGAGGTTGCAAACTCCGAACACTATAGCCGATAGCAGGACGCAAAAAACACATGATGCACAAGTAAACATCTTAAACACGAACAATACGGTCAATCATAGTAGTAATATACAAGTCACCCCCCTCGCACAGGTTCATACTGAAGAGAGCTCCTTCAATATTGCCGACAACGAGATTCATCATAATCACATCATTACGCCACATTCACTACCAAATCACACGTGGTCACACGACTCAGAAGACACACGGACGAAGGTAGTGGCAAACATTGGTAACTCAAGTCATAACAAGGATGGCGACATATATACTACGCGTATGCATACACAAGCTACGCGCCATGACGTCATGCCCCAGACTTTTGAAACGTCACACGGTCACACACAGGACTTCAAGCACAATACATTGCCGGACAGTAATGACGTCATGAGAATGCGCACTCACGATGAAATTGCCTCTTGCAATATTCATACACATCATCTTGAGACATCACACGACCAGGTACGTCATAGTACGTCCAATGACGAAAGGGTCACACGGTCACACGGATCTCCGGGCGTTTTTGATACAAGGAATAACAGTGGAGACATAATAAATAGAGTACCGCAGAGCTATACGAAAACGTAAGACTAAAAAAAAACGCTAGACAGCAACACAAAATTTATGCACTCCCACTACTTGCAAAACGTCACACGACTGGAAAACACACGTCACGCTCCCTGGTGTGGATGACATGTCACACATCACACCACAAGCAGCGAGTTATCCAGAGAGTCACACGCGCGTGCAGCCGTGCGCAATCATACATGACCCAAATGCACATTACTCTGCTACACGCACAGATGTCACCCAACAGATGACGGACGAGTCACACGAAACAGGGGTATATTTTCCCAAACGCGCTGACACAAGAGTCACACGGTCACATGGGACCCCAGGCGTTATTCTTGCAAGGCACAACAGTGGAAACGCATCAATTAATGCACACCAGCATACCAATGCTACGCATAATTATGTCACACCCACGACTTGTGAAACGTCATGTGACCAAAACTCATGTGTCACAACCACTAGTTTTAATGACAGGACGTCACACACAAACACCCAAGCAGCATCTGGTTCAATGACCCACTCCCGCATACAGCCGCGTGTACCCTTTACCAGAGTAAACATACACCCTGCTGATATACGCTCAGAAGTTGCCTGGCAAGGGACTGACAGGTCACAAAAACCAGAGATGCACTCGGTCCCACTGGGGCACACAAGGGCCCTACGGACACATACTCGAGCCAACCACGGAACAGATACACGAGCATGGCATGGTTAATGAGTAGTCCTAATGACACTTCACAAAACTCACACATGCCGAAACTTTTGTGTACACTGTAACAACCGGGCTCTGGGCGGTCATGGGTTCAATCCCAGGTTGACAGCCAATCAACCAAAAAGACTCTACTCGCACGTACTAAGGGATACCAGCCATATGGCCCAGGTACAAGCAGAGCAGGCCGCGTGTAATAATTTACACGGACGGACGTGCACAGAACCTCACGCGCACACTTAGAGCCTACTCGACAGCGCGCAGGTTCGACGCCAGAATCGGCATTTCAGGAGACTCGGGCGAAGCACACAATTCAGCCGGTCTTCGATGCGCACTAGCCACACGTCACGTGCGCAGGCGCGCTCGATGACGGACGGGCGACAAAACATCGCGGCTACGGGTAAGCATGCGGGCAAGCCAGGCGATGTGTCAACCGGCGCACACTCTGGTACAGGCTGCGCGCGCACCTCCAGGACAACGCAGTCACACTTACATCACGCCGACTCAACTTCGGATTTTGGAAATGCACGCGTCAAATTACCGCGAGATGCAACGGTGGCTTTCACAGGAGCATAGCAGCTTCACACAAACATGTACGCTACCCGGAAACAACCCCTAATCTCGCGTATATAAATTTGCCAGTTAGTAATAGATATGAGTTACTGTCAACAGTACCAACCCCTAATGTAAATATGCTTACTATAGATGTACATAAAAAACATAAACATAAGAAAAAACAACTTATTCCTTCGGCAACACAGACCAACCGCCCGCGATCCAATGTAATAAATCACGCGGACATCTTTCAGCCAGAACTCAGTCATCATAGATCTGATCACATGGACCATGTTCTTGATATGCAAATTAATGCATTGAATGTCAATCAGGCACGCACAATGCCAAATATGGAGGAAATTAATAAATTAATCGATCGGCAAAATGACGTTCGGAATAATCAAATCATGAACCACAAGAACAAGTCCACCCCAGGGCAAAGGGTAAAATCAACATTTGGTCACCAAAAAACATTAGTGCTTTCTGGACGCCCTTCTCCAGTTGAGCCTCAGGCGGAGCGCCAGGCGGTGCCTCTGCCTGCGGTCTCGCCTACCGCCTGCACGCTCACTCGGCCACCGCGGCGCGACGCCACTCAGTCACCCGACGCGGTCATCCACCCCCACAACGTCTCAGTCAGGAGGGTCACCAACTCGGTCACCAAAATCGATACCAATGAAGTGGGTACTCTATCAATTCAGGACGACAAGACGGATTCAACCCCACTAACTGTAGACAAAATAAAACAAGTGGATGAAATCTGTGACCTCTCACACCTTGCTCCAGACATTCAAATGAGAGCAAAGAAAATAATCTTCAAATACATTGATGCATTTCACTCTTCTGGCCAAACCATTGGGAAGGCTGTAGGAGTAGTGCATAAAATTCATACAGGGCAGGCTCGCCCAATAAAACAACGGCCATTTAGGGTTCCCCACAGCTTGGAGCCAATTCTAAAAGCCAAGATACAGGAACTTATGGACCAAGGGCTTCTCGTTCACTCCTTCTCGGATTGGAGCAGTCCTTGCTTCTTAGTGGCTAAAGCTACCAAACTGGGCCCAGAAAAAAAGGATTATAGATTAGTTTGTGGGTATGAAAAATTAAATGCTGTCACTACTGCGGACAGCTACCCGATTCCAGCTATCCAGGACATAATAAGACATCTCCAGGGATCTACCCTCTGGAGTAGCCTCGACGTGAAAGACGCTTACTTCTCGATACCCCTCGATGTCGAGGATAGAAAAAAGAGTGCTATAATCCTTCAGGACGCCCTCCTGGAATGGACGGTAATGCCACAAGGTTTAGCCGGGTCACCTGCGACATGGCAGAGGTATGTAGACGCCTCCTTTGCCGACATGAAGTACAAGTTCCTTATAATATACTTGGATGACCTAGTCCTGTACTCAAAAAATGTTGAAGACCACTTACAAAGGCTAGAAATGGTTTTGGAACGAGTACATTCTCTAGGACTCAAACTCAAGCCAAGCAAATGCCATTTCTTACAAAACCGTATTGACTATTTAGGATTTGTCATTGACCAAGATGGACTAAAACCGTCACCTTCCAAAATTGAAGCAATTACCAATTATCATAGGCCCAAGAATGTGAAACAAATTAAACAGTTCATTGGGCTAGTAAATTTTTTCAGGATCCTTATCAAGGACGCAGCTGAGATTTCCCTCCCCCTAACATCATTAACGAGAAAGGACACGCCTTTTGTTTGGGGTGAGGCCCAGGAACAAGCATTTAATACCCTACGCACCATTCTTACCTCTGATTCGGTATTAGCCCTACCAGATAGAAACAAGCAATACATTCTAACATGTGATACTAGCTTGGTAGCAACAGGTGCTGTACTCAGTCAGATGCACGGGGATGTAGAAAGACCTGTAGCATTCTCCTCCAGGATTCTAAACCCAGCAGAAAAGAATTACGCTTCATGGGAATTGGAAACACTCGGCGCAATTACAGCTATGGAAAAATTTAGGCAGTACATCTTCGGTACAACCTTCATACTAAGAAGTGACCACAAACCCCTGTCCGGCTTGCTTTCAGTGGCTAAACTAAATTCCAGGCACTCACGATGGTCTTTGATATTATCTCAATATAATTTTAAATTTGAGTACACCCCAGCAGGCAAATTACAGCATGCCGACGCTCTCAGTAGAGTGGAAATAAATGCCATAAATGCATCTCAGTCAGGAGTGACCACGGATGGAAGAGAAGACCCTCACTATGAGCCTATATGGGATACATACAGGCTACTCAATGAGCAGCGTAGATGCCCAGAACTGCGCGCAATTATAGATGAACTTATTCAAAATGACAATTCTAGGAATGATTATGCTTTAGATCAAGGTCTCCTTTACAAAATACGCTCTCCTGAAGAGCCTAATCATAGACTAGTTGTTCCTCAGTCTATGAAAAATACTATTTTAGAGGCTTTTCACGATGGCCCACTGGGATGCCACCGAGGTAGAAGACATACAATTTCTTCAATATTGTCAAAATTTTATTGGCGTGGAGCACATCGAGAAATAAATGATTATGTCAGAACCTGTCATAGTTGTCAAGAACGTAAAAAAGTGCCACACCCTCATGTTGCACCCTTGCAACGCTACGAGGCGGTTCCTGAGCCCCTCCATACCCTTCATTTGGACATCACTGGGAACTTCAAAAAATCTTTAAAAGGGAACGTATGTATTTTATCAGTGGTAGATAGGTTCTCCGGTTACCCCATCTTAGTCCCCATGCAAGACCAACGATCCACCACTATCGCCAGAACGTTAGTAGACAATGTATTCACCATTTTTGGCCTCCCTCAAAATATCATTACCGATAATGGAAAGTGTTTCATTTCTCAAATATTCAAAGAGACTACGGAAATTTTTAATATAAAACATCTGCGTATATCACCGTATCATAGTATGGCTAATGGAAAGGCTGAGCAAATTCATAAATCTATACATTCAATGATGTCTCACCTCACAGAAGATCAGCAACGAGACTGGGATGATTTTTTACCATTAATCTGCCTAAATCTACGCAATACAATCTCGCCAACGACAGGCTACAGTCCAGCATACTTAATGTTTGGACGCAATCTCAGACTCCCGCTTTCACAAATTTCGGCACCTCCACCAACTCACTATAATGAGGAATTTCATTACCCCACTCACCTACGCAGTATACTCTCCACGGCGCACGCTATTGCAGCAGAAAATATACTAGCAAGCGCAATTAACAATGAGTCTCGATATAATAAAAATATCAATGTATCTCCCCTTCGCATTGGTGATTTATGTTTACTGCATACGCCCGTACTCAAGGATACAATGCAGACCAAATGGAATAGACCTTACAGGGGTATATGGAGACTTCAAAATATCACAAACAACGTAGTATGCACTATTGAGAACATTCATAATAAAAAAATTCAAAAGGTCCATATCAATCGGTTAAAAAAATACAACCCTCGTGACGCCTCCCTCCACGACAACTTAATACGTCTACCCACTCAGGAGACTAATAATTACTCACGTCACTCCATGGAACTGCGTCACCAACGGAATCCTACAGCCGACAATTTAAATAAAGAACTGGGTGACGATACAGAACTAGATTCCACGGACAATGAATCAGACGAAGGTTATGAACCAATCCACAATAGTAGACAAATACGGGACCGCAATAAAATCGATACATATCATTATAGGAATCTCACCCCAAAAGAATTACGAATTCGGGCAGAAAAAGACAGACAAGAACGCTTAGCTTCATATGCTCTATTTCCTTCCATTACTGACGATGCATTACTTTCACTCCCGCCGATGTCCGGTCACACATATGCTAAGGACTACCAAAATACACAAATTAAGGTTAGGGAAAATTCGCAAAATTTACACACTAAAGACGGTAAAAATTCTCATAAAACGTTCACTAAGAATTGTGAAAACTCACGCACTATTAGCACTAAAGACGCAGGAAACACACGCAAAACAGCATCTAAAAATGAAAAATCCACGCGTCAACTAAGGTCTAAGGACGGCAAATCAGCTCAAGAACAATACGATCAGAGAAATAACATTCAGGTTATTGCTGGCACATCAGGAATAAAGTACACACACGGCCGACCTCTTCAAACACATGTAGGAACTGCTCAGGTTATTCATCAACAAAATATTCAACCACGCATCGAACCCAGTTCCTCCAGGTCCGACGCACCAAAACCAGCGTCGCCATTTCAACGCACTACACGATCAATGCGTAATGCAATTAATAAATTAATACCTTTACGTGTAAGCACTAGAACTAAGAAGCCATCTCTTCGAGCGCTTGAAGCTAAGGGCAATCATTAGTGCAATTACTAATGACAAATAAATGACATATATCACAAATCACAGAAACAAAGCTGGTATAATAAGGATCAAAAACAATACAAATTACTGACTAGCAATTTAAGTAAAACCTTTTTTTCTCTCTCCCAAATTATATTTCTGCTCCACGACACGGAACAATAATAAATAATAATATAATTCATTACGTCATTGTTAAAAAATCTTATGTTGACTTATGAATAAATCAACTTTGCACAAATTACCTCAAAATCATGGACAGCTAAAGATATTCACCTTGTTATTAATAGCCTATTAAAGTTGAAATAAATCAATTAGATGAATGTCACACCTCGAGCCCACCTAAACAGAATTAATAAAGGACCCCTCGCGGATTTTCATCACATATATTTTAAAATTATCAGAATTTCACACAAGGAAACAAAACTTGGTGGACTCATGTCTCACTTAGAGCGCCACGATAAGTGTGGTGTTTTTTTTCACGCCGTTAATTGACCCCGAGCGCCCCACCCTCTCACCATTATACGTAATCATGGCGCCAGATAACACGAAAACTTCTAACACCGAGGCTGTGGAGATGCGAGCGACAGCGCATCAGGACACTCCACCATCCTACACCTCCTCCCTGCCAACACATGAGACGGTCTCCACTTCTCGGAATATTAATTAAGGGAGCCTTCATTCGGCCCACTCGCCAGTTGTATCCGGGCCTCTTATAATCATGCACTGTTTATTTTCAGTAAACAGGAAAAACACTCGACGACAACCTTCTTTCCAAAACCCAGGCTTAGTCTGGAAGTTTTTGGAAATATTTTTCAGGAAACATGAAAACGGTACTATCGAATCGGGATCTCAGCTATTGGTCCAAGTCACTGTCATACGCCACCTCCCAAGGCCCAGGCGGCGGCGCATCGTCGGCCCCTCGTGGCTCGACGAACAAACAATGCAGCCGTCCGCACAGCTTCATGGTCATATGGCCGGAGACTTCTCATGGGTCCTCCGCCCCAAACAGGGAGATGACTTCAGGAGGCTCCTGGAACAACCTACCCCAGTTTGTGCACAAGGAGCAAACTCGTCCAGGGCACTTAATATTGATTACATAATATGTGTATTAGATTACGTTATTCTAGAATGAGTATTTTTCATAGTTATTACAATAATATTTTTGATTTGCTTTGCTAATGTTATTGAAAGGAAGGACGATTCTTGTCCCGACTAGCTACCTCTATTTTATTTATAGTATAGATTTTACTAATTGTCTTACTTCACACTACCCTCTCTGGGACGATCATAACACTCTCAGTTTTCTAGTGTTACTTCTTCAGACATTACCTAGTGAACAGTCTTTTGTGTTACAGTCGTTTATAGTGTTTGACAGTCTAATATTCACTCAGTGTGCTTAACTCATTTCGGTGGAGGTTTTCATAACTTCGAGGAAGTTTATACAGGTATAGTTAAATCACAAACATCACAAAAAAAAAAAAAAAAAAATGGAAAATAATATTACAGTTAATTTCATATATACTTTAGAATAATGTTATATGACATACTAACTAGAATATAATATAATAAGCAACTCAATTTTATCTACCTCAGACTCATCGTATTCAAGAAATAACCTTTTCTTTATTTAAAAAAGGGAATAAATAAAAAAAAATTAAATAAATACAAATAAAAATAATAATAAAGAATAATAGCAATTATGCTTGTCACCCTTTATATAACTATTTGAAATATAGTATGATATTATTATACTTACCCTGTATAATTCATGATGGGTCGGTTTTGAGTCTTGTCTTGGCCACTTCAATCACTACTGTGATTAAATTTACACTGTTCAATTGCTTGCCTACACGACGGTGTTTGTCCCGTTAATTTCCTAGCATTTCCTAATGCAAGGGACTGATTGAGTTATTATTACTCATGCAGTAGGTGGAATTATTTCGCGACCTACTTTCTTTCACTTATACCAACAAAGCCTAAGCTTTGTTGAGTATATTGTTGTTTAATTGATAGGCCATTAAATTGTAAATTTATGTAGCTTATCATAACATGGGACTAATCACTGATTATTTTCAGTCACAAGATGACCGATGACTGGGCCTGGACCCCTCACACTCTTCGGTGGGCCAGACAGGGTCCTAATTGGACTCCCATGGGATCCACGGAGGCCGTACTGGCTACCTTTCATCCACCTTGGGCAGGGACTCCTGCTCATAAAAAGGGGCGCTCAGCACGTTGCCGAACGTGCAGGTCGTACGGTCATCAGCCCGCCGATTGCCCGCACGATCTCCACAGGATCACCTGCCTTCGGGATCCCTAGTTCTCCGGACGCGACACCAGGCTCGCCTTCAGCGTCACGTCCGGAACTTTAACCATCTCTCTCCCTCGGATCCTGCGGGATAGTATCGCCTCAACACCCGCACAGACGACTGCTCTCCGGAGTATCACCGGCAATTCGGACGGGAGCACGCTGGCTTTTGCGTGCGTGCTATCTATACTTCATACACTACGGTGCTAACATCGATGTCCCCGTCGTCGCTCCGAGCGCTCCGACCCCTCGGTTACCATCACCAGACGTCGAGATCGTCGATCTTGATAATATTACCTCGCCGTCACGTCATGGCCCTCGGGTGTCGGTTGGGCACGACCACCCGCCGCTCCTAGGGGTTACTCAGGGCAAGCGACGCCCACCATATGGACGTGAGCTCCCTGATTCAGCTCTCGTCGACGTTCCTCAACTCTCTCTTTTGGAGTTTACAGTGCTACAATTTGACGACCCCCCATGGCCTATGCCATCTATACCCTTGCGGTGTATAGCACCACCCTCCCTTGCTGAGCCTAGCAGCGCTAGCTGCCGGTGCGAGTGCCTCCCCCGGGCTCGCCACCGCTCCCTCAGGACTCTGATCCAGTGGGCTGGAATGAACTATTAGCCCCCCGCCCGCCCCAATCTCCCCTTTTCCGGACTCGCCGACCCAACCAACGATCGAGTGACACGAACATTCTGTGATCTTTGGTTTTTATATTGGACATTCATTTTGAGTGCTTGTCTGCATCATGCATTTTATTACATAATTTTGGACTATTATTGTTTTAATCAAATGTTATGGTCATTGGTTTTAATTAACTATCATTTACTACTGGTTTGTTATATTGGTGATTTTTATTGCTGTTGCTTTTTCCATTTTTGTTTCAGTTTATTTGTACCACTGTAGTATCTCCTGGCCGCTTCACCCTATCTCTGGCTGACTGACACTTTTCTCAACGGTATTTTGTCAAAAAAAAATTTTTTTTTTTTTTCCTCTCTTATCTCTCCTTATTATTATCCTACCTTCCTTCTCGGTCGTGTTCTCCTTTGTGTTTTTTTTCTTTCGCGATTGCATCTTGTCCATTCTTCATCATTCACCTTGTTTTGTTTGATCTTTAGGCATCACCCCCCCCCCTACCCCCACCCCCCCTCTCGCAAGTGTATATCTAATGACCTCTGGCGCACCTTCAACGGTCGCAAGTCTGTGTGTTTGACAGCCTCTGGGGAACGGTAATCGTTCGCAAGCTTGCCTGTAGTCTTGCCATGCCTCTGCCGTGCTTTAACCAGCTGTAAGCAATTGCAAGTTTGAATGTCGCTTCTGCCATACCTTGACCTACTTGCCTTGGCGGGCTGTAAGCTTTCCTGCCTCTCACGATCCGTTCACCCTTTTGTTGCCCTTCGCCCTCTTCACATTTTCTTTTCCTTTTCTTCACTTTCCCGGGTTTTGCTGTATTCCTGTGGGATACATCACACTCGCGGGGGGACGAGGTGATGTTCTAGGGCTCATTGCAACAAACTCATTTAAAACATGACTTATATCAGATCTGATCTAGCTTTAACTGTCTTTCTTAAAGTCAACCCACTATAGCTAATATACTTAGAATCAAACCACTATAGCTTGTCAATCACTTGTTTTGACTTACAAATCACATGTTATTGCGAAATCTCAATGATTCAAACTTTTTCCTGTAAACAAGGTATATCACTAATTACACTGGATTTCACCATCATCTCATCTTAACACAGGGAAGATAGGACAATACGTCATTTTTAGGCCACTGCCAAATCGTATATAAACAGGGCCCCTGACCACACTCGTGGTCAGTTTTCGGATTACATTCATACTAGTCACTCGTGTGTTGGACCTACGATCCAGGCACTATCCCTCCTCGTGTGTTGGACCTACGATCCAGGCACTACCCCCCCCCCCCTCCTTCTCATCACATCCCGCACCCTATAGGTTTGGGCTTGTTAACTTCAGTGTTTTTTATAATGAGTGTCAAAGTCAGCTCGAGATAAGGGTAAGTTATTATTTTATGTTTATTCACTAGCTATAAAACAATTGGCTTCACCAAAAGAGTTCGGCTTCACCAATTGTTTAACGTTATCTATTGCATATAAAGATGACAATTTCCATTGCTTAAGCTTATACTCAACTGCATAATGCAGTTAATGCATGTCGTTTATATATTGTGAGCCAATTGGCTACACCTGTTTCTCAAGGGTCAAGGTATATTATTCTTATATTATTCTGAGTGTTATTATAATGTTATGGTACACAAGGATGTCATTTTCCCTTCACCCATAGATAGTATCCTTATGCTACACACAACACATAATTACGTATCAAGTTGACTCATTGTCTTTATGTCATTGCTCTATGTATCAAAAAGGGGTTAATTAAATAAAATGCACTTGCTATTAGGCGTAGAGTTCACCATTTCTTTCGGCGCTACCCAGTAGCCCAAGTTCCCACTACCCTCCATTTAAAGCCTAAATCCTAATCCGCCATGTTTCCAGACTTGTCTTACTCAACCAGACATTAAAAACGTTGAGTGGTGGCAGCCACTTCTGGTCCATCCATCCCCAAGGAAACCACACCCCAACATCAGGATTTAGAAAATGGAGAAGGCGCGCAGCGAAATATAACATATAAACAAATACACAAATAAACTACATAATCAAAACGTTTTCGGTCCACGTGACCTTCCTCAGCGAGTGGATAGAGACACTGAGTTGAAAACTAAAACTAGGCAAGCTGTTGGCTAGGGGTGAGGGGTTGAGTGAGTGAGTGTGGGTTGGGCGACAGGGAGGGGAGGGATGGAGGAAGGGGGGAGGAGAATGATTGGAACTTTAAATGGGCTTTTGGCAGGATTTGCAGATCCACAGGTAGGCCAATTCCCAGTTCCCACCTTCTCAGTTCACCAGCTTGGCAGCTTGTATGGTGAGCACACAGGCTGTAAAACAGCCGTGAAAAAACAGGTAATGAAGGCCATGCTCATAAGCATGCAATGCCACTGCCACTGGTTTCTCCAAATTCTCTTCTCTCACGTCCTGCCTGTGCTCATTCATCCTAGTGCGTAGTGTATTCGGCAGGACATTGCATACACTTAAGTTGGTACACCACGTTGCTGGTACCACAGATGTTGTTGTTGTGTATCTTGTAGGTTTTGCTGGTGAGGTGGGCAATGAAGGTCCTGACAGGCTCGTGCATGGGGCAAGTCTTGCACCTGGGTCGGTCGCAAGGGGAGGACCCATGCACCACAGCTTCCACTTGTTGGGCTTTCTGCTGATCTGTTCTCACCAGCAAGTCCCCCAAGTTCAGAGGTCAAATATTTACGTAACTGTAGTTCATTGGCTACCTAGAAAGTGAAATAATGGCAAGCGGGAAGATAAAAAAGGAAATTACCAACAGAATACAAAAGGCCAGTAACTTCTACCAGTGTGTAAAATGCCTGGTGTGGGATAGGGAAATACCCATACAGTGCAAGATGACAATATACAAGACCTACTTCATACCGATCCTCACATATGCGGCAGAAACCTGGACTATGGGTGATAGAGAAGGAAGCCAAATACAGGCGGCAGAGATGAGATTCCCGAGGAGCACAGTGGGCAAGACAAGACGAGATAGAATTAGAAATATGAAAATCAGAGAGATGCTTGGGGTGGAGAAGTTAGGTGACAAGATAGGAAGGACACGGCTGAGATGGTTTGGGCATATGAAATGAATGACGGAAGAGAGGATACCCAGGAGAATGTATGAGAAAAGGATTGAAGGAAGAAGAAGACTGGGGAGACCAAGGAAGAGATGAAAGGAGACCATAGCAAGATACCTACATACTAGAGGAGAGAGCTGGGAGCATGTAGCAGAGACATGATTGTGGGAGGGTAGAAAGAAGTGGAATAATTTGGTTGCGAAACCCAAGCTGACCCTGCCAGAAGTAGGAAGCGGCGAAGGATAATGATGATACTGATGATGGACATTAAATAAATAAATAAATGAAAGGAAAAAGACATGATACATTTTCACTTAGTTTAATTTTATTGATAAAAGAGGCCAAATGGCTAGTTCAGTTTAGTTTAGATTGGTGAAGAGTTGTCAACATCCAACCTGTCACAAACTCTCTCGTCTTGCACAAAACATCCCAGCCGTTGCTTAAATCTAAGATAAGTCCAACAAAGAACTTAAAAACGGTTTCTTCAATGCTACATTCAAGGAGCAGTCAAACATTAAATTTCTATTACCTATGTTCATTCATATAGATATTTATCTTAAAAATTATTGTAACAACACTAACTTAACAATTTGTCATTTTTTTAAAGGAAAAAATGACTTAGAAAATATGAGGCAAACCATTACTGAACTTTGGAAAAAGTAATGGTAAAAATCAAACTAAGGGTGTTAGAAAGAAGAAAAAATGTAAAAAAAAAATTTGCAACCCTTGACACAAGTGAGATGCCCACGTGTCAGGCGGAGGTATTCTCTATTGAGTGTGACTGCCTGATCAGGTAACGCTGGTTGGCGAGGTCTTGTTGCATGCGTAGCACCTAGAGATGAAATAGAGTGATCGATTCGTTACTCAACAGTTTAAACATTTACACATTGTGTTTTTGTTTCTCGATTTGTTTAGTGGGGAAACACTCCCGTAGGTGTAATTGATATTATTTACTACAATTCAGAAATTAAAAAAGTCCGCCCCAACCGGGAATCGAATCACGGATCTCCCGCATTCCAGACAGGCGTCTTAACCACTAGATTATCAGGACGGGTACATTTTAAGCTCTGAATTGTAGTTGCATTATACATCTGAATGGATGGAACAGTCCTGATGGTCTAGTGGTTAAGACGCCTGTCTGGAATGCGGGAGATCCGTGGTTCGATTCCCGGTTGGGGCAAACTTTTTTAATTTCTGAATTGTAGTAAATAATATATATTATGGTTTTGGTCGTGGCAGAGCGTTCAAACATGTGTCTACTGTGCCTCTCTCTCCCCGCCAGATGTCAATCGCAAACAAGGAGGTGGTATGGTCAACAGACGACAATGCAACATCGTTCTGTGGCATGCGGGAGACGTAATCACGAGTTCCGTGGAAATAGACCACTGGGATAACGCCGCATACAATTAAAAAATGTTTTTCTTGTGAATCAAAGGCGAATTGATAGTAGCAGCTTATGGATGAACTAGATCTTGAATATACTGTATCGGACCGAATATAGTGCGATGTTTTTTTCTAAATACACAATCTCAAAGACAGCACTAGCGTTATTTCTGTGCACTTGCGTTTGAAATAGCGCCTGAACATAGGTCAACCGCAATACAACTCCCGCGCATCGCCCCACCCACCCACTCAACGCCAGCCGAACCAGTGACGTGAGGCGGGCGGGTGACGTCACTACGGGCTCCGCGGAAAAAGACCGCAGGAACATCGCCGCGTATCACGGGATCCGCGAAAAATGACCACCAAAATAACTGCGAGTACAATTAAAGTTTTTTCTTGGGAATGGATTCTAAGGTCACAATGATCGATTCCAATTTTTTGGTATGGACGGAGTCATCCCCAAATCAGACTGGTGACCCCTGTGTATGTTGGGCTATGTGAGCTTGTGCTTGGCCCTCGCTGTTAAAAAACATAGGACTAGGCCCTGACATTGTACAAAATGTTTTGATAAGAGTGAAACTTTAGGCTATTCATTCATTGTATTGTAAATAAAAACTATTTCTTGTACATTTCAATTTTCTTTGATTTTTCTTTTTTCTTGAAATGATTCCGCAAAATAGGGTGTCGTGTAATATTTGAGATCGTGCTATATTCAGTCCAATACGGTAACATGTGACCATTTATAGTGGTGGAATGCTTAACCATCATTGGACGCCCACGAGCCCGGCGGAGGAACTAGACTCCCAGCGAGTGCATGCGACTGTGCCTGGTCAGGTTACACTTGGTCGTGAAGCTCTTGTCACACGCGTCACACCTGAACGGTCGGTCGCCGGTGTGACTGCGCGTGTGTTCCACGAGGTGCGCTTGTTTCAGGAAGGACTTGTCGCACGTGTCGCACTTGAAGGGCTTGGGGCTGGTCGACTCGGAGGGCGGGCGCGTGTGCGACTTGAGGTGGTTGCCCAGGTATGTCTCGTTCAGGAATACCTGAGGTGGAAAAAGAAAAAATTGGGATAATTGTTTTATTTAAAAAAATGGTATTTGTTTTAGGGTTGGGATTTGACTATAAATTCGTAATCAATATCAAACCAATAATTTCGACATCTTATCGGGAAAAAATATTGTCATCAAAATTCTTTTTGAAAAAACTAAAAAAAGTTTTTTAATGTTTTTTTTCGTTTATTAATGTAAAAATAGGTATGTTATATTGCAAAAAGTAAAATAAAATATGGTTTTTACATGGTTCCAAAATTGATTTTCAATTTTTCAATTTTTTTTTGAAGATGCTAAATCGATGTTGAATCGGAAGCCAATTTTGCTTCGACATCAATGTCGAATCGAATAATCAATGTCAAGTCCCAACCCTTATTTGTTTATTAAAAATGTTTCCTATAGACCTATGGCAATCAAGGTGTGTGTTTTTTTTATTTAAATCAGATTTTTTTCTTCGATTTAATCACATTTTTATTGATTTGAATGAACAATATCAGTGTTTCAAAACTTGTCAAGTTGGTGAGCGGATCAAATACTTAATCAAGGGTTTCAAAAAACATAGTAACTAAAAATTATTTCTCTTGTGTTTGTTGTTCAAAATGAAGAAAAAGTGAATTTGATTTGAATCAATGATTTTTATTAAATAAATCATTTGATTTAATCTGATTTAAGAAACAGATATTTTAATTTGGTAGTGCAATTACAGGCTAGTTTTGGAATTTGGCGTAGTACAAAGAGGCACACCACACTTCATGTCTAGGAAGAGTTCTGATTGGTTAATCTTTTTCAGAACACATTGTGAATTAAATATGTTTTGGGTGTGATAATAGGTACGTAGACAGTAGATATTTTGTCAGTGAAAAGGAACACAATGAAAATTCACAAACTAAACTTGAACTTCAATCAATGCTCTGAAATTCTGCTTTACTAGGTCGCTACTTGCAAGTGACGTTTTACAGGTTGCGAGCAAACTTTTCTTACTTCAGAAAGTACTTTTTCATCATCACCACTAGGCCCTACCATACTTGCCCACCATGTACTTGTGTAGGCACACAAGTGCTAAACAGATGAATGGCTAATAAAATCAATACTGGTACAGTAAACTAACAAAACATAAAAACTGACTGAATTACAGCAAGCATCTACATTAAAAGTTAAGTAAGTCACATTCAAATGTATTTAGTTGAACAGCATATGAGCATCTATCTAACCTTCTGGCTCCAACCGTTTGGCAACTAAACCTATTTCTAAGAGCAACATGTTCTCAATTCTCTCCGGGAAGTGTCCCGTTAAAACTGATATATTAATATACATACCTACTAGGAATGACGTAGCAGATTCGATTCTGTCTGCATCAATTCCAAATTGGAGGAATCGATTACCGTATTGTTCCGAATAAAGCACGACCTCGAATATAACACGACCCCCAATTTTTCAGAATCATTTCAAGAAAAAAGAAAAAAATCAAAGAAAATTAAAATGTACATGAAACACTTACAACAAAACATTTTGAACAATGTTAGGGCCTAGGCCTATGGTTTTTTACAGGGTAGGGCCAAGCACAAGCTCACATGTCAACCACAGTTCACCAGTCTGATTCCTGGTCTTCAATGTTTACGTCGTGGGGGGGGTGGGGGGTGGGGGTAATACTAGGCCCTAGTATCTATGGTCGTAGGCCTAGGCCTAGCTCCTTCGCAATCCCTTGCTGATTTGTAAGGCAGAGGAACCTTTCTTTTCCACGCGATCAGCAGTCTTCATTTGTTCATCTTGAGCCATTTCATCTTCTCCTTCATCACTCATTATTACGTTACGTAGACTCTTAGCAACGTAGATAGACAACCCCGACAAACAAAATCTATGTAGGTCAAGCTAGGTCACGATGTGATCACGGCTAAGGATTCTGACGACTAGCAGACAGTTTCGCCCAAGGTTCGGCCGAGTTCAGTGGCTTCGAGTGGGTGGGCGGGGCGAAGCGCAGCAGACTATGCGCGGGAGTTGTATAGAGGCGTGGCCTATGTTCAGGCGCTATTTCAAATGCAAGCGCGCGGAAATAACGCGAGTGCTGTTTTTGAGATTGTATTTTCGGAAAAAAACATCGCGCTATATTCGGAACAATACGGTACTCACTAGGCAGTTTAAACATATGCGCGTCGTGTTTTGGGGCGTGGCTGAGCGGTGAACCACGTGTCTACTGTCCCTCCCTCTCGCGCCAGATGCCGATCGTACACAAAGGCCGGCAGTACGGTCAACAGATGACGACGCAAAATTGCAATACTACATCGTTCAGTGACATACGGCGCCTTCACGGGCTCCGCGGAAATATTGCTGCGTATCACGGGTTCCATGGAAAATGACCACCAAAATCACTGTGCATAGGAATCGTTTCCGAATCGATTCTTAGGGCACAATGATCGAGTCCAATTTTTTGGAATCGATGTCACATAGTAGTATGAAAGTATTTTTCTTGAAATGAGTACAGGCCATCGTACCTTTTCACATAGCGAGCACTGTACAGGACTCTCCCCAACGTGAAGTTGCAGGTGCGCCCGAAGTACAGACTGCGATTGAAACCTTATCCCGCATACCAGGCACTTGTTCAATGTTTTTGTCTAGAATCAGTAAACATTCACAGATCAAAATTTTATTTTTATTCAAAGTTATTAAAAAATAAAAATGGGTTAAGAAACACAATTTTGTATGTAGTTACATGTAATATAATATACTCGAAGCATGGTTTGTCATGTGACAAGTTTGAAATTACCCAAAATTAACCAAATCAAATGTGTATTTTTTTTTTAAATTGCTGGATTTCTCCTAACCATGAAATATACTAATTTGCATTGGCCGTTTGGGTTTAAGTGGTTTAATTTCCTTTCTCGTACACTACGCCTGGCACTAAACCACAAATAAAACAAACAAAAGATATTTAAAAAATGCATTTTCCAATAGGCCTACTCCAAAATACCATTCAGGCTTGGCTTTATGTTCTCTATGCTTTCCGAACCTGTCATCCCTTCTCCAATCTAAACTAAATGTATTTTTTTGTAGACTAATCAATTGTAGATCATAAGGCCCAGGCCTACATTAACAAAATTAATGCAAGGCTAATTCAAGGCTTACGGTATGTTGTTCAAATACATTTAAATTAGGGCTGGGCTACGAGCCTACGACAGGGCCTATCATTGTATTATAGATATTACACGAAAAATTTCAATACGATATCGATATATCAAAACGTTATTAGTATTTGTAAAAAAAAAAAATACAGTAAATAGGTACCAAATAAAAAAATACCTAATTATAAAAGTGGGTCTATTTTTAATAATTTGTGTCCAAATAGGGTTGAGGTACCTATCACCAAAAACGCATAACGATTTTTACGATCTCACAATCCCGTTTCGTGGCCGTTTTGTGTGCCAGGATTAAAATAATTTCAACTACTACCCGGCACCTCCACCAAAATTACTAAATTTAGCATTTTTTGTGTAAATTTCAATATTTTGATATGAAGCCAAATATTGATATCAAAAATATTCCCAACTATCAAATCATATCTAAATAGGCCTAAAATAATAATAATAATAATAATAATAATAATAATAATAAATTGTTTCAGCTATCCTTTTCAAACATGAAACATTATTTATCCCACCCCTAGACTAGTACATGAATAAAACCAAACTTAGCCTACATACCTTCTCCTCGTGCGATTCAAGATGTACGTCCATTTCCTCAGCCGTGACGAACTTGACATCGCAGAACCTACACTCGTACTTTCCGCCCTCATTGTTTTCCTTGCTCAAGGTCGTCTTCACCTTCTTCCGCTCGCTGCCCTGCCGAGGCCTTGCGCTACGTTCTTCGTTGGCACCCTCGGGCCGAAGAGTGATCGAGAGGTGCTTCTTAGTCGGGCGGTTCTCATCGTCTTCGCTGTTGGTCTCTCCATCGCAGTCGCTGTCTGTGTCGCTGTATTTCTTCGCTTGTCGTCTTGCCCGGGTGCCAGCGGATGCTTTTTGGACGGCTCGCATCGTCTGTTGCAAGACAAGGAAGTATGCTTAACTATATTATATTCAGGACTCAATTAAATAATTGTGTTTAACTTTTCAGTTTTGTAGCATTAATTTTACTAAACTAACAGGCATAGGTGTAGGGTAGAGACCCGTGAAAATGGTTTTATTTAATACTTAAATAATGCCGCTAAATGAAAATACGTAAAACCATATAACACCTCTAAAGTCCTTTGCAAGTAAAGAAAGATCCCAGGTATCAAGAAATTTCCCCTCCTCGTTACCACCTCCACTCGGCACGGGTGACAGTACTCGCGAGACGTTGGAATGTGGTAGGCCGCATGACCCATTCATCCAGGTGTCATTGTTAAGAAATCAATTTTTTGATGTAGTTAAAATGTTATAATTTCTCATTTATTTTCAAATATATGGAATAATCATGTAAAATTAATATAAAATAAACTTTGTATTTAAAAAATAGCATGAAAACTGCCGTAATTAGAGTTAGTTGTAACTTCATGGTTACGATCAGAATAATTACGACAGGCAATAATTACGGCAGTTTTCAAGCTATTTTAAAAATACAAAGTTTATTTTATATTAATTTTACATAATTATTCCATATATTTGAAAATAAATGAGAAATTATAACATTTTAACTACATCAAAAAATTGCTTTCTTAACAATGACACCTGGATGAATGGGTCATGCGGCCTACCGCATTCCAACGTCTCGCGAGTACTGTCACCCATGCCGAGTGGAGGTGGTAACGAGGGGAAATTTCTTGATACCTGGGATCTTTCTTTACTTGCAAAGGACTTTAAATGGTTAAAACACCAAATTAACCATTATTTTGCGAAATAAAACAATATTTTGCTTTTTCCTCTTACAAAATCAACGTTATCTCCACTATTCACAAACTTTCAATCTTAATTTGCAGACAAAATGAGTGTTTCTTAGGCCTACTTAAATACAAGCTAAACGAAAACAAAACACACATTTAAAGAAAAAATTATGAAAGACTGCAGAAACAATCCGTGGGTGACATCTGTTCTGTGCCATAAAAACAATGGCAATTTATGTGCATATTGGAATTCCCTCCTGTTTTGCCATGCGAGAAATGCGAAAACAAAATAAAACACAGACCTAGGCCTAGGCCTATATAACCACTTTTTACAGCTTTGAAAACAAATTTTTAGGAAAAAATAAAACCATGTAGGGCTACACAGACCTCTAGTGTAGGGTAACTGGTAATTTTAAGTAAAAAACACAAAATTTCACCCTGTGACTTTTTGTTTCAATAAAAGACATGCAAAAACTTAATTAAAAATATTTTACCTTTATTTATTTATTTATTTTATGTATTATTTATTTAACGTCTATCCTATTCAGTTATAAAAACTGATTAACAAAGGAGGACAACTAAATAAATCTAATTACATTGATGCAGAAACTACAATAAACTACATTTAAGTACATATTTGAAAAAGTAGCATTATTAGCCTACAACAACAATGCATTTAAACACAACAATTTTGCTAACAAATAAAAATGATATTAAATGTATTTAATGAATGAATCAAATATAAAAAAGGCAAATCAACCAAAACTGTGGTTGATAGGAAAAAATGGGAGGCACAAGCTAAGCACATTCGTAATGAGAGACTATTTCCCACAAGTAACTGCACCCCTACCTACCTGTCCCTTCAATTCTTTCTGGCTCGCGAGACATCGCTGCTTGAAAGAGTACGCAGCATCTAGTTGCGAGGCACAAACTGAGCATATTCGTCCAGGAAGTCCGTTTCCCACTCGTAACTGCAAACACACAATCTATTCATCTACCGATACTTAAAGTATCTAAGCTTATTCTATTCAATAAACTAGGAAAACGCTTAAGTCCCGCCGCGTTGTTGGATGAGCGTAATTGGTGCATTGAGCTGCCATGTGTTACGCAGATTTTCTGTTGTTCTGTGAAAAAATTATTACTTAGTCGAAGATTTTTTTTAATTAAATTAAATAAAATAAAAAATTAACTTATTTTTTTTAATAAATCGTAATTTAAAAAAAATAAAAAATCGTAAAATTGCAATTTTCATAAGAAATAATTATTCGATTGCGCTCAAATTTAACACGAATATATAAGTTCATGAAATTAAGGTTCTGTAAAAAAATCATTACAATCGGATAAAGCATGTAGGTGTTATAAGTCAAAGAATTGTTTTAAAAAAGAAAAAACCCGTAAAATTTCGATTTTCATGAGAAATAATTTTTCGATTACGCTCAAATTTTACACGAATATCTTAATTCATAAAATTAAGGTTCTGTGAAAAAATCATTACAATCGGATAAAGCGTGTAGGTGTTATAAGTCGAAGAAATTTTTAAAAAATCGAAAAAAATCGTAAAATTGCGTTTTTATAAGAAAAAATTTCCCGATTGCGCTCAAAAACGTGGCAGTTCTAAGTTCAGAGATTTCGAAGGCCTCCATAAAATTTCATCGCAATCAGAGTATCGGTTTAGCCGGAATCGTGTTAACAAACACACAAAAATACAAAAAAAAAAAAAGAAAAAAAAAACATTCCGGATTTTTTCTCAAGTGTAGTGAAATGGAATCTTCGCTTCGCTCGCTACGCTCGCTACGCTCATCCAATAATATGGCTTGCCATGAATGTTCCAAGATATCTTTCATCTAGAGGAAACGACTAAATGTCTGCTAAAACAGGTAGGCACAGGACAGGTGCAAGGCTTTTGTGGTCCTATAAAAATTTAATGAAAACTTGAAAAGTGACATTAACTACTAACCAGTCAACATTTGAAACACAAATGGGAAGTTATGAACATGATAGATGATTGTTTAATGTTCTGCATAATTAGACCTGGGCCTACATGTGTGTAGGTACTGAGAAATTTAGTGTTTAACATTGTGTATGGCCTATGCCCAACAGTTTAGGATACCCAGTGCTTAATTTGTGCTGGTACGCAGTTATGCGCAAACCACTACTTTCAAAAACAGCAAAATTTAATACAAACAAAATTTAATACACCTTTATTGATTTATACATAGTACAAAAATGATACATAAAATTAGTGATATAAATGATGGTACACAAACTTATGAATGATGAAATATGAAATTAATGGAACACATTTCGATAATAGAACAACATATACGGGCTAAATCTGAAGTTAAGAAAAACAATGTTATAATTATATATATATGAATCAATTATATTTTATATGCTGATGACTTGGTCTTTTATTTAGAAGGTGTGGATGTTGAAGAGATCGTAAGACGTCTTCAAGAAGTTTTAAAGAGGATGGATGATTGGTTTAAAATTCAGGAACTTGATATTAATTATAGTAAAACAAATTTTATGATTTTTCATAAGGCTAATGATAGAAGCATGAATGATATTCATTTGACGTTGAATTGTAATGGTAAGCTAATTTCTAGAGTGTATGAATTTAAATATCTTGGAGTTTTCTTAGATTGTAATTTAAATTTTAAGAAACATTATGAATATGTATGTAATAAAGTATCATCAGCAATAGGAATTATAAGTAGAATGAAGAGGTTTGTAACAGAGAGAATGTTGAGGTTACTTGTAGATTCTTATATTCACTCTATTATTGATTATTGCTTAGTGGTTTGGGCAGTAAGACCTTCTACCGAATATGTTGTACTTCAGAAGAGAATTGACCATCTGTTTGATTCGATTCCTATGAGCCAAGATTTACAATCTGATTGCTTCACGATTGAGGAAAGAATGAAATATAGTGTACTGGTAAATACATACAAAGTATTGAAAGGTATGTATTCAGGTATTTTACCCAATATTTTTCAATTTGTTGATCGTGATAGAAATTCTATTCTAATGTACTCATTGAAAGTTCCTAAATTAATTTCTGAATCATTAAGAAAGTCATTCTTGTACAGAGGAGTATCCTTTTGGAATTCAATTTCTTATGATATTAGAAGCCAGTTTACTGAGCTAGGAATAGTACAATTTAAAAGTAAAATTGAAGCAATGATAATGAATCGAAGAACAAAGAAGAATTGATTTTTACTATTTATTTGTGGGTCATTGTCTCTGTGTTTATGTAATGTTAATTTATCTTCATATGTTCTTATTTATGATTTTGCTGTTCTCTTTGTTTGTTCATTATTGCTTTGATTTTGATGTACTATTCAATGTATTTTCAATTGATATTTTTCTGCCTAGATTGTCTGGTTGCCGCCCACTGGTGGAACTTGCAACTTGAGTTAGGTGTCCTGTATCATTGCTGTGATCAGTTTTTGACTTGAACAATTTAAAAAAATTATACATCTGATATAATTATTAATTATATATTAGAGTCAAGATCTTTTGTACTAAATTGTTATCAAGATTTGAACACAAGAATGAAGGTTGAACACAAGAATGAAGATTCGCGTTCGGTGGTTTCTTCCGCGAAAGATTGATTACTCCCTGATTTGCTGTTCCTGATTTTTGGCAAACCTCATATTCGTATGAGTGGGATCGTCTAATAAATCATTTTTTTCTTTTCTTTCTTTCTTTCTTTTTTTCCTTTCCTTTTTTCTTTTCTTTTTGTTTTGTTTTGTTTTGTTTTGTTTTCTTTTTTCTTTTCTTTTCATTCCCCACCCTTTTTTTATATTCGATTCATTCATAAATTGCATTTAATATCCTTTTTATTTGTTATCAAATTTGTTGAGTATTTAATGCATTGTTGTAATATTACTATTTCAAATATTTACTTAAAAGTTAAATGTAGTTCATTGTTGTGTCTGCATCTATGTAATTAGATTTATTTAGTTGTCCTCCTTTGTAAATCAGTTTTTATAACTGAATAGGATAGACGTTAAATAAATAAATAAATAAATAAATAAATAAGTCATCAAAGAATTCATTAATGGAGTAATAAGATTTTGATAATAAGAATTCTTTGAGCTTGGTTTTGAAAGATATAGCCTATCCTCCTCCTATCTCATGAGTTGGAATTTTGTTAAAAATAATAAGGCAAAGATAGTGAGAACTTTTGGAATATAGGGACGTATTGTGAGTCCAAGGAACATGGATTTAGGCTGATGAACCAGTTGAGTAGGAGTGCATGGAAGAGTTTTGGGGGAAGAGGGATCGATTATTGTTGACGAATATGGCTGCTTGGTGAATAAGAGAGCAAGCAAGAGTAAGAATAGATAGTAGGGAAGGATAGAGGTCTTACGGCGTAACACTGCCTTTTCCCGGTCTGAATGGTTGACTTTGTTGTTTTCCTACGTAGTTATGTATCGCTAGGTAGGCCTATAGTTGCAATTGTTGGTTAGGCCTACCTACCGTCAAGTTATATTATGTAATTTCCTTATTTTCCCTAAAAAATCTCTAAAACTCACCAAATCAAATAATAATAATAATAAGTCTTTATTTAGCGTCTGTATGTATAAACAAAAATCTGGGGGCAGGCCACTGGACCCCCAATCTTATATATAGGCCCTATAGGCCTATAAGACCTACTGGTACTGCCATTGCCAATCGTAACGTTGAAGGGGAAAATATTGGTAATTTATTTTTCTTAATCAGCCAAATTTACAGCCTAGAAAAATACCGTTTTCAATCTGGAAAAGTCAGTTAATTCCGTAACCTAAAATAGTAAGTAGCCTAGTCTTGGACACCCTGGGGGGACGGCCCGAGGCGTGAGTTTGTAAGCCAAAGTATAGTTGCACGATAGGTACCCTACCACTACATTTTTAAGTACAAATTAAGCACTGGCTATATCCCTACATGGTCCAAGGCCTAAATAGTAGGCTAAACAAAAAATAAAAAATAACACTTCTCACAGCAACTTTAAAGTAGGCCTAGGCCTGAGGTAGCTTAGAATAATTTGTACCAGCCAGGTCTATTGAGTGGATTTTTTGACATTTTGTCACATAGGTAGGTACAGAAGACATAGTGTTTATTTTCGTTGTACAACGGCTTACAGATCACAGAAACACAAGGACGAAAACACAAAATAACAAGATTTGACTGCAAATCGTTCTTCCTTTCATCCAACCAGTGTTTAACTATGTGTTTAATTAAATACAACAATTTTATCATCACTGCATCAACTTAGCAGACAACGGGGTGCCTAGTAGCCTAGTAGGTGCTAGGCCTACCGGTACTTGATGTCATATCAAATAATACACCCCACTTACCTCGACCTGTAGAATGTCAGTGAGCTTGGCTAGGGCAACGCCGTGTTTCTTCTGGAAGATGGGCAGCGTGGCCCCTCCGCTTTCTAAACACAGTCGACACTGGTCAGACTCGGCCATGGTCTACGGATCCTTAGGGCGAGAATTATACAATTCAATTCACCTGTGGAATGTGCAGAAACTTAGGTTGCACTAGGCCTATTGTCTACAAATCTGGCAGGGCAGATGTGTGTTGGATGGCTAAGCTAAGATCACATTAACTGGAGCTAGGGGCTAGTCCTACTCCCCGACAGTCTGAAAATTGCAAAAGTTATCCCCCTGTATAAGAAAGGGGATCATACACAACAAGATAACTATAGACCAATTTCTCTACTCCCAGCTTTCTCAAAAATTTTAGAAAAGCTCATTCAACTAAGGATTAGGCCCTACTTATTTTTTTTGAAAAACAATCTTTTCTCTGAATATCAAAGTGGGTTTAGGGAAAATAGGTCAACTTGCACCACTATTAAAAGATTCTTGGAAAAACTCTCTGATGCATTAAATCACAAAAAACAAGCTATAGGAATATTTTATGATTTGTCTAAAGCCTTCGATTGCATTGACCACAAAATTCTTCTATATAAACTTAATTACTATGGGATACGAGGCTCTGCTCTAAAACTCATAAAATCAACAGATACCAGTATGTAGAATTAACAACTCAAGGTGCAAGAGGAAATAAAATAAAAACCACCTCTAAAAAAATGCTTAACAGTTGTGGAGTTCCACAAGGATCAGTAGTAAGTCCCCTTTTCTTCAACATATTCATAAACGACTTCCCTTTTTGCATAGAGGACATTGAACTATTTGCCGATGATGGGACATCACTAGTTACAGCCTCAAACTCAGAGACGCTAATAACTCTAGCAAAAGAGAAATCAATAGCTTGTACGAACTGGTTTAAAAGTAATAAATTAGTCTCAAACTCATCAAAAACAAAATTTATTCAATTTCATTCAACTAAAAAAAAAGCAGATCTCTACAACCAATAAATGAACTACTAATACAATAATGCAATAGTACATGCACAAGGATTTCAAGGGTAGATGACATTAATTTTTTGGGTATCCACATGGATGAATGTCTAACGTGGCACAAACATAGAACATTTCTAGCCGGAAAACTAAGTTCTGCCTGCTACTCGATAAGGCTATAAGGAATGCTACCAATATAGAAACAGCCAAATTAGTATATTTTGCACTTTTCGAAAGTAATCTAAGATATATGGGGTTGAATTCTGGGATCACTCGACCCATCATGAAAAAATATTTAAAATTCAAAAACGCGCTTTCAGAACCATATTAAAATCACACCCAAGAACACACTGTCAACCATTATTCAAAAATCTTAAAATTCTTACTCTCTACAGCTTAGGCCTATATATTTCAATCAGTGGTGATTGTAAAACAAAATATTCAACATTTAAGTAAAAATAACAAAATAGGCCTAGGCCCTACATTCTCACCATACACGACAGGAAAACAACATTCACTTAGAACAACACAGTAGCAAACTATCTCAAGTAAACTCAAACTATTTCAAAACTAAACTATATAACAAACTCCCCAACAAAATAAAACAAATTACTGCAATCAACAAATTCAAAGAATCAGTGAAAAGTTTTCCTATTAAGCAAAGCATACTACTCCTTAAAAATCTATTTTGAAGAAAAATGGGGCTGAAAGCCTAACAATAGCCAGAACAATGCAAATACATTAGGGCCTTCAGTTCTAACATTGTTCAATTTATTATTATTATTATTAGGCCTATTATTATTATTTTTTTTGCAATTTGAGGTACCTATGGACCAATGTATTTAAGTGTATGTAGGTATGTGAATGTGAAATACCGGTAAGTAACTAATACTGGTCCAATTACAAAAAAACTAATGTTACGAATATTAATTTTCTGTGGACTTGAATATGAAAATGGATCCTTTAGTAATTTTATATCAACTTCATATTTGTAAGTCTTATGTTAAATGTATCTTTGCAAGGCTACATCCATGCGACTAGCCTAATCTAGGCCTAGGCATATATTTTAAAATTTGATAAGAAAGAAAACCAAGAGGCTAGGCTATCTAGCAAGGTTCTGCAACACATAGCTAGTGCATCAATTCGGAAATGACCACTTGCCACTTGGACGTTTGATTATAATTATATAATTATATAATGCCTAGGCCAAGGCACAGGTGAATGACTACGTATATCACGCACACTTAAGCGCCTTGGTTGAAATCACCTTCCAACGAATTCGACTGGGGATCCACCCATATATCACGCCACTACGGCTGTGCAAATTGGTAAAAATGCCTCCCCGGGTACCCGTCCCGTCGATCTTACGGTCGGGTACCCGGGCCCGAAATTATGAAATTTTAAGATTTTTTTACCATTACCAACCAAAACAAAAAAGTGAATTCAGTAATTTATCTACTCGGCCATTCCATAGTTGCGGGTGTGACACATTACACACTTACAATACCTGCCAAGTGTTTATAAATTACAAATTGAAACCCAAGACATTGTATACATTCATTGTTGCCATAATATGTACAAATACACCAAATTTCAACTTTCTGCGACTTTAAGAAATCAGTAAATAAAAATTAAAACAGGTGTTGCGGGTGTGACACTTTTTGCCACTGTATTTACACCCTTACATGAACATGTGCAAAAGTCTGTGAATATAGGACCCCTTGGATAGGCAACTATTTTTTTCCTAAAGCATTATAGAACACCCTTAAAATAAAATATAAGGAATAGTGGCTCAAATAATTTAAAAGCCGATTTATGATGGTTTGAAGATGTTGCGGGTGTGACAAGGAAATGTTGCGGGTGTGACGTAGTGCACAAATATAACATTAAATACGAGTTTTGTATGTAGATTATAATTTGGCTGGCAGTTTTCTTACATACTTCATGAATACTCAATACTAAAATGTAAGTTAACAAATATGCATGCTAAATATGATATTTAAAAAAGGTAGCCTATTATAAAATAAAGTGTTGCATTGTAATTTTCTTAATGAAATATGGGTCCTCGTCACTGATTATTTTTTGTTTAAACTTTGAAGTAGGGAGCATAAAAAGAGGATTAACTAATAATGTCTTATCATTTATAATTAATGCAGCTTTATCATTATTCATGCATGCTTAATCACTGACGAACTTGCCCACGATTGTTGTGAAGTATTGGAGGAGCTACCATCTTCTTGATAACGTCTTGTTCTCGCATGACGTATTCACAATATCGGGCCATACCCAATAGTTGCCACTAGAATGCATGCATATACTTAAGCCTAAGGGTTACTTCACTGGTTTCATCATCAAATCTACGATTCCAGCATAATACTGCTTGTCGGTATTTTTTCCCCATTTACCGCAAGTGAAACGAGGACAAAATCACTGACGTTAATATCTCGGGCAGGATTGTTGACGGAAGCGCAGACATACGAAAAAAATAATCACTTTTGTTAACTTAGGAAACTCGACTTTTAGTTCAGCAAAAAATCTTTTTGAGGAATGCCCACACTGCATGTTTGTTATGTGTCAAGGCATCACTTTCAACCGCGAAGGACCTCTTAACATCATCTTTTAATCAAGCGCAGGCTGTAAAAACAGTAGGCCTAAATTGATCATGACTCTAATGAGCGCTCTGAATCTCGTCTTGAATGATTGCCGAAAAATTTTCAGCAAAGTCGACTTGAAGTACAAATTTGTTTTCCGGTACCAACCTAATCTCTCTTTTGCATTTTCAAAATACGTTGACTGCGTGCATTATATGTGCATTACTTAGGCTACCTAAAACTAGGTAGGCCTAGGCCTAATGGGCAATTTTTTTTACCTATTTGACTGTAGCCCTGGCATTATCATGCAATTCAATAATCATGTCACACCCGCAACATAACTGTGTGTCACACCCGCAACACAATTTCCAACCACTTCTAGTCAGTGCATCTCAGTTTTCTCTGTTGGATATGATAAGTCATATAACCCAACCTTAAAATAAAGTACTCTCCAACTTTTGTTAGCCATAATCTTAACACTATCATAGTTTTTTGTAGTTTTGTGTTGCGGGTGTGACATGTATTCATAACATCTTTAATGATACAAAATTTAAGTAAAACTTACTTTGTGTTCAGTTTTTCCAACTAAAATACTTCACAACATCATTAAGTGTTGATATACAAAAGAAAGAACTTCACACAGCTGACCTAAAAGAAATTGGAGGGCTTACAATTTAGGGGATGTGGCACTAAAATAAAAACAATAACTTTACACCAACTTTGAAGCACTGTAAAACACATAATTGACTACCCACAAAGAAAGCAAAGACATTTTGAAATTCAGTGGAGTTTTGACTTTAATTTTAGACCCATCAATACACTATTGGGTAAAAATTATTTTTCACTTGTCAGGCTCACTTTGCTATGGAATGGCCGTACTTTATATTGACAGGTCATCACTTTAACACGCACGTTCTCATAAACGTGAACATGCCGACGGTCTAAGGCGCCAGAGATGCTCGTTTCTACTGTCCAGCTGTTGAAAATGCACATTCATTAGGAATTGATGTTGCCGGAATGCATAAATATCTCCGCCAGTCACTTATCGGCGATTACGATGAATAGGGGTGCGCGCGCAGCGTGTTGGTCACGTCACTCACTCGAGCTCGAAGACGAAATACGAGCGCGTATTAATGACGAATCACTTACAGACGACGCTGCGTGCTGACGAGTGCAAGCCTGACCGGCGGCGGCGTTAATTGAGCGGAATTTGGCCGAAAAAACAGACAAAACGAGTACCCACGACTCATTTTATTACCCGGGCTATTATCAACGGGCGGGTACCCGGGTGCCCGGGTACCCGTTCACAGCCCTACACGCCACTACAAAGCGCTCTTCCAAGTCGGTTGCAGAGTGCAGAGTCCACGTAAGCTCAAGGCAAATTGGTTCCCTCCAAGTCGATTCTAAAAGCGAGTTGAACGGAAGCGCTTCGAGGCAAATTCAACGCATATATCACAGTCTGCAATCGGCTGGAACCAAGGCGATTTCCACCTTGGCGCTTTGAACGTGCGTGATAGCCTATACGTAGGCCTAGTCATTGGTAGACCAAACCGATTGTGGTCGACTTTCAGAATATACAACCCTAGGCCTAGGGTAGAGAAGGCCTACTACAAGACTAGGTTTAGGACAGGACAAGTATCAATTGCTCTCCCCAGGATAGGCTACAAGTATCAATTGCTCTCCCCAGGATAGGCTATTCCTAAAACCAAGGGCAAGAGTCTTATCAACTCGCTTCTAGGTAGGCCTACCCCAAGGGTGTAAATAGAGGCGGCCATTAATCAAGTATTGCCAGGCTAGACACAGCAAATTAAAGGCATGAATGAAAAGTTAACCTAAAAATTAAGTTGCTTTTGACAACACTTGCCTGTATTTGTTTACTAAAGGTGAAAAACTAGAATCACACTATTTCATGAACTTTTGTCTTTCCTAGACCTAGATCAGTGGAATCATCAATGTGTTAAAATGCATGAAATATTGTAATTAAAGAGTTTGCAGAAGCACTGTCAGAAAACCAAAACAAGACAAGAAATGTGTACCACCGCCCTGTCGAACTTTCCCGCGAATGAAATTCCACAGCCACCGTTAAGCCGCGTCCAAACTTTTTGCCGCTGGAGTGCGCCACCAAAGCGCGCCACCGTCGAAGTTGGTATTTGGTTTGAAATTGAAACACTGAGCTCAGTGGTTTGAGAGAATGAATATTTTAAAGCCCTCAATGGACCAAATAAATATTGAATTACAGAACAGTAGAGCTGAATGACCAAACTTCTAGTGTTAATACTGGTTAAGGGCCCCTTACACGGGGAAGTTGAAAAAGTAAAAAGTAAAAAGTGAAAAGAACGAGTAGCTTTTCGAAGCCTTCACACGGACAAAGAGAAAAAGTTTGTGCCTGGCGTCACCTCTCGGCCTTTGTGCGAAACTGATGCGGCAAGAAGGGGTTACTAACCATGACAATTGTTTTCTTCAATCTTGATCTTCACACAGTACTGGCGCGTGTTTGTTTACAAGACCTAGGGCCTAGTGGAGCCTAGGCCTAGGCCTAGGTTAGGTACAAACCTGATGCTAAAAACGGCAACGTCACTGCCAGCCTTTCTTCAGCCGCGATCGGGTTCCGCATTGCCTCTCTATTTTGGGGCAAACTAAATGTGCTAGTTTGGTAGACGCTATGAAACACATATTTTGCGCGTATTTTTCAAGTTGACAGAATAACATTCAGATGACAATCGGGCAGGAATTTCCACCGCCACTTATATATCAAGCTGAAGCAAAGGTGTTACGTTTTTCTGCATCTTGATTTCTTACCAAAGTTGAACTCAATGACAACGTTGTCGACCAATCACGGTCAACTCTTCAAGGCCATTCTACTTTTCACTTTTTACTTGTCGAACAGAGTCCGACAAGTTGGGAGACTTTTCACTTTTTACTTTTCAACTTCCCCGTGTGAAGGCAACTCGAAAAGTCCCATAAGCTGCATGCTATCTCTACTACAAAAAAGCTACTTTTTCTCCTCACTTTTTCTTTTTACTTTTCCAACTTCCTCGTGTAAAGGGCCCTTTAATACACTCTCAGGGTGGGTGGTAAATAGGTAATGTAATCAAGGTGCCATCCAAATCAATGTCAAGCTTTTAAATGTATGTGTTCAATTTCGGCTCTTTCCACATTACATTTAATTACTAGAACATTGTTTGAATCTAATCTGACTAGCCATTTTAATACCCATCCTCGAAATTCATCAATTTTACTACTAAAAGTTGGCTACACTCAAAATAATAATGACGATTTTATGTGAAGCCGGTTAAAATATTGTAATATACTTAGGAGGCGGGAGGCCCCCCCCCCCCCTCCCGGGGGGGGGGGGGGGGGGGGGAAAATGTGTAACATTTTTAGTTTAACTTTTTTCTGTTATTTATTGATTGATCAGTAAATCCATAAACAGTACAAATATTGAACAACGAACAGGGGCGCCCGGTTTTCTAAATTCAGAGAGGTGCTGAAATATTCTATGAAGTTGTATGAAAAGTTTTATTTAGCTGCGTTGTTTTGTATGTTGATTTGTCATGATTTTGATGTATTATTGAATCATTTATAATTGTGTGTGGACATTGACACTGAGATTATCACATAAAATAAAATAAAAATTCGTATTTAGAGTGTACCCACTCAGCCATAACTCCGAGTCCGACTATGCACGCTCTTCTTTTCAAGCTTGGCGCGGGCGAGCATGGGCGCGGCAGCGAAGCCTAGCGGAAATCCGGTGGACCTTGCGTAATTCCTTGTGGTGAAGTGGTTGACGTTTGCATTTATTCCTGCAATTTTATAAATAATGATTAAATTTGAGAGGTGAGTGTAGCTCTAGGCTTCAGGCCACAACCTTGGCATGTCCTCATGCTAATTTGTGTAAGCCTGGGATAAGTGTACACTCTAATAAGGGATTTTTCATACACTAGGGCCTTAATTTTGAGGTTATGTTTTCATTCTATTTTGTCGTCAATTCAGATACAGCCTATCTAGCCCAGTGATTTAGGTAGGTTCATTTACAGGGCTGCTTTAATGTTAGAAAATGTAATGTGTAGGGCTACTAAGCCCATATGCCTACTTGCTTGAAGTGCAGTGCTGCAAGACATTTCGTACAAAGGGTGTGTCTAGCATCTAGGCTAGTCCAACTCAACGTAGGCCTAGCCTACAGCAAAGAGCAATAGTTTACAGTATAACTACCTAGGTCTACAGCATTGAAGTCAATATGTAGGCCTACTACCTAAAGTTGGGTTAGGTGCTCATTCGAGAGTCCTTTGCAAAGTATTTTCGACTTTTGGCTAGACGTAGTTATGATATGTGATATAATCAGTGGTCATAGGCCTATTTCCTCCTCTTCTGACTGAGCAAGACATTGTGTGGAAACGACGAACGTCTCGTGTTTTTGACACACTATCAAACATAACCTTGTAAAACAATAGTAGGCCTACCGGTAGGCCCTACATAGGCCTAGGCTACCGGTACCAAACCTACCTAGAGTTATTCAATTGCTTGCTGTATCAATGGTAACCCTACTGGAAGTTGACAATGTTTATTTATTTGGAAACATTGTCATTGTTGAAATTGAATATACACTGGCTTTCGATTGATCACCAAAGTTTAGCAACATCAATTTTACAGAGACGCTGCGATGAGTGTTATCTTTATGCCCAGCCCAGTGATTGCAACATTCTATAAGTAGCACAGTCTGCAACTCTCTGTTACAAACGGCAACGTGATTGTAAAATACCCATTCACTGGCACACCATTATTTATCGGACAACATTACACTTCTAGTCTTGATTGAATGATTAGACCAGTAGGCCTACTGCCCTATTATCAGCTGCCTGCTGCCACATTTTGTTTTCAATCTGCTGCAAACTCAACTCAGGCTAGGGCCTACACTTGCCCGCATGTTTCGACCGTGCCGTGACTAAGCAGTAAACGTCAAGCGAGGAGGCATGGCCAAGACACAGGATTTCAATAAATATTTTTTTACGGAGGAATTGTTGGTTGATTTCTTTGATTTTTGTTAAAAAGCGTATTCAAATTAGTGTCTCAAAACTAATTGTATTGTATTGTATTGTTCTTTATTGCATGTTAAAATTCACATTTTACAATTATTGGTCAAGCCCCCAATGAGCCTAGCGGCTCGCTATAGGGGGCTTTCAGCAATGGATTACAAACGGTGAGAGGTGAAGCAAGTCAAGAAACATGAAATATGAAATTTAGGATTTGCAACATTTTTTAAGACACTATAAAGTATAAACTAAATTGAGCTACTCTAATATATGTTAAGAAATTAAATTAAATTAAATTAAATTAAAGTACAAAAGTCAGTAGAAATCTGAAATGAGTATATGTGAATTTAGGCCAAATTGGCCTAGGCATGACATAAAGCATTTTTTTTTTTTTTTTTTAAGGCCTATGGAGGTTATAAATTATTCATAAGTTATAGGCCTAATATCCTATGTAGTTATTGGTAGTGAGTGATGAGTATTATCCTCATTGTTTCCAGTTACCTATGTGCTGTATTTAAAAAAAAACTTATAACTAACAGCTGAATAAATGTAAAACAAGGGTTAAGAAACAATTGTAATTTTTAACACTAAGTGATAATTGATACAAATATTATGCTACCTACCTATTTACATGCATGGTAGTTACATATAAGTCTATGCATATGCATTTTGATCTCGACTGTTCACATATTTATATTTATATATATTACCTATGGATTAATTATTAGAAACAAATCTGAGGCTAGGAGAGTGTTCAGTTTAGTCCCCTAGGAGCCAGTCTTTTAATCTTTTTTTGAAGCTGCCAAGACCATGTGTGGAAGACAAGGATTTGATAGCATTCAGCAAGGTATTGTATATTTGGTAGCCATGGAAATAGATAGAATTTTTACCGTGGTTTGAGTTTACTGAAGTAAGGTATAGGTTATTTCTATTTCGTGTGTGTGTTTACTGTTTATTAATACGTTTTTCAAGATGAGATAATCCCTTAAATCGGCAAATCCAGCTAATATCACATAGGGTACCGGTACAGTCCGGACCACTTTTCAACCTCCAATTTTCACCCAAAAAATTTGAATTTTTGGGATGATGTTAAAACAAGGGATGAGCGCATGTCTCTATTAGAGCACATTTTAACATGTCAAATATTTTTCCCCTGTCACGCAAGCATGTGAAATTATCACAAAATTAGGCCTAGGCCCTACCTATTTGGTTGCACAATTTACAAATATGAGTAATTATTGGAAAATATGCTCTGATAGTGCAATTCTTACATTCTTAACATTTTGGTGCAACACTGCAAACCATAACCCAATGTCGATAGGCCTAGAGCTTCTAAGTACCCAGTAATCCAGACTATAAATCTCTGCGTTCTGCCTAAAAAGCTGGTTTTAACGAGCTCGGCCAACAGTCTTTTGGTTTATAACATATTTCTGTAACATGGTAGGCCTACATGGTAATTGATTAGCCCTCCTAGACGTTTTCATTATCTTGATTTTGGTGCACCCTGTGCCCACCCCTAAATCCGGCCCTGTTCACAGATTTGTCACAGAATGTCGTATGTACACAAACAAAATAAATGCATGCACAAATGACAGGTATAAAAATATTGACTTTTCTGCCACATCAACTAGCCTATTACTGCCTATGATTACATTATACTCAATGGTTTCAATTTTAATTTTACTAGGGCCTATACTTTGCTTACTTTGCTTTGTTTTGTTTCACATCTAGGATCATCCGTCAACATCTTGATCTTGCTGGAGATTGGCACAAGTTGAATCTTCAACAAGTGTGGAACTATTTGCTGTCTAGGATCAACCGTCAACATCTTGGTCTTGCTGGAAAATGGCACAAATAGTAGAAGTGTGGAACCATTCGTTGTCTAGGATCACCCGTCAACATCTTGGTCTTGCTAGACATTGGCACAAGTAGAATCTTCAACAAGTGTGGCGAGCAGAAGAGATAACTTCAGAAGAAATAATAACGCATTCATAAATATATTAGGCCTACAGATCTCATGTACCCTACCCGTAATTTGCTTGATTACCAGGCAATACCGAATGCAAGCCAACCCTGATTGAAGTTTTAATTTATACAATGCCGTGTCATTTAAGTGGGCGTACAGTACCGGTACACATACACTTAGCATTGATTCAAAGCCAAGGTGATTTTATAAACTGCAATAAAGGTAGTCTTGTAGTCAAATAAATTCTGTAAATTAAATTGGAAATCTTACAAGAATAGGCCTAATCCCAATTTTATGCACTGGAATTGTTTTTATATGAACTACCCCTTAAGCAATCCTACCTTGTTTAGAGGTTATAAAATACAGTATGGAACCTATTGACCTATTAATAAAAAGGTGGTACCGGTACTTGAAAAATAAATAGAATAGTGTCTAATTGTTTGAACACTTACGGGCTATAAAGTTACCTGCATTGATATACACTAGTACCTATGCATATATATATATTAATGTAATCGGTTTTTCGGTTATATATATATAGGCTATATTTAACAAATATACGTATGTTTAGATGTTCTGAACTTGTGCAATCAAATATGTATGTTAATGCCTGCTTTATATGCAATGTGATGTTCAGACGTTAATGAACGTATTCATGACATTAAGTTTTATCTAGGCCTAGAAATCAATCAATAATGGCTGATGCAGATGCAACAAAAACTGTAATTTTAAGTCCCAAGGACGTAACTTGTGAGACTGAAAGCTGTTTGCCAGTTGACAAATGTAAACCCACCCAATGTCTGGCTGAAGATGAATGTGTACCTGAGAGTAGCCCAATAACGTTCTCAGGGAAATTGGAGATAGATAATGATATTTCTTTAAGCCGTAAGAATTTTGAGGAGTCCATTAAAGCATTAATAAAAAACTCAAATCTGTCTGATGTTGATAAAGTACTTTTAGCTCCTGCTTACCCAAAACCAGGGATTTTAGCCCAATTTGCTGAAAAGTCGTACACTGCAAAAGAAGTTAAGTACGATCGAGATTATGAAAAACAATTCAATTTACCATCTGGTTGGAAGCTCTTAACTACAGCTTCTAACCCAGCTTTAAAAAACGGATACTTTGGTGTTGCTTTTTGGCACCCAGAATATCACCAAGTGGTAATTTCGCACCGAGGAACTGATCCTACGAGCCTAGGCGCACTGTACACCGACTTCAAGGGCGTAGTTTTCAATGAGTACGCCTCGCAAATGAACTCGGCATCCACGTTTACGTTGATTATTAGCAGCGTTCTTGCCAAGCTGAACAATGAGCTTGGAGTTAATTTCCAACTGTTTTTCACAGGACACTCATTGGGCGGATGGCTTGCTCAGGTTACAACGTTCACTGCCAATTACCTGAAAATGGTTGACTCTTCTTTTCAAAGGTGTGTTTGTATAGAAGAGGGCTATCACAGCCATGCTACTGTTTTTGACAGTCCTGGCTGTAAAGACACGCTTTTGCAAATGCAAGATGATTTTCATATTCTCAACAAGGATCAAGCTGCATTTCTAGATTCATTGGACATTACTAGTTATTTGTCTGCCCCAAATAGAATCAACACCTGTAACTCCCACGCGGGAACAATATACCGGCTGTTCCTCGACTTGTCGGACATGAGCAAGCTTGAGGAAGTCTCTCCCCTCTACAACATTATCACACACAGTATTGACAGGATTGTGGAGGTGTTCGATACGGAAACGGGAAACATTTTAAAGGACGAATATGGTAATTTCAGGGCGCAACAGGTTTTGGATTGGCCTTTAAGTTCAGGACTTGATGGAGGACAGGAATACATTATGTTTTTCAAGTGGGCAAAATCTGTTAATAACTATCACCCAAAAGAAGATCAGACTGATGATAACTACGAAACAAAACGATATCTTGATAAAACCTGCAACATGAGAATATTCACTCGAAGCGAGATCCAGTTCCTTGAACGGTTTTTTCATGTTACGTAAACTCCCTGACTTGTTCTGTCTGGAAAATCTATTTTCCATAATTGAAGATAAAAGTGCAACCAGCATTATAAACAATGCGTTGAAGGTGCTTCGAATTGAAAACAACGTTTTACGTTGCGATCATGCCCAGGGGTTGCAAAAATGTATCCCGCTTGTTAAGTATTTACTTCGTTTCTTTCCTGGTGTGCAATGCAATGCCCTGAAAGCCTTATCATCATTTGAAGTGATGAAGGTTATTTTCCACTCAGCATCTGAGCACCACATCAACTCATTGAAAGATGTGATAGGCTTGCAAGTTGATTCAGAATGGGAAACTTTGGTTACAAAGTGTTTTCTTAACAATGAAAATGAACAAGTTTGCTGCCTAACATTTGACATTGAGCTCAACACTGGTATTAGCTTGGGCACTATGTACAAAGCATTCACTAGTCTAGATTTCTGCCACTATCATTCTTGTCACCTTGCACTTAGCCTAGATTGGATTCTACATAACGAACAACATATGTGCATGTCTAGCTTTCTAGGATCGGAGCAAATAAAACATTGTTTGTTGATGATTGACTGCCAACAAGTTTCCGATGCCAAGTGCGAAAATGCTGCAAAAGTATTCTTTGAAAAATTGTTTAAAATCCTAAGCATAAAGCCGGAAATCAAGGTATTTTTCTTTGCAGTAAGGAATGACAAGATGATCAGTTTCGTCATGGATGCAGGCAACAAATACCCTGTGGTAAATTATAGGACAATCCGGAGAGAAGGCAAAGTATTGGTATGGAATGACCTAGGGGTCAATACCAAACAAAATCTTGTTGGGAAAAAAGTAATCACTTTTCAAGGATATCAAGAAAAAGTGAGTTTTTCAGAACTGGTGAAGATGGACGACGTGAATAGTCTTTCAGCGATTGCATTGGACGACATCATTGATCCACATACTTTAGCAAAACTAGTCAATAACAGTGACTTGATTATTGGCACCGCATTACCTGATTTTGGAGATAACTATTACATTGAGCGCTCGTTCGATCGTAACAGAGTTCTGGTCAACACGGAGATTTTTAGAGATGAAAGCTTAAACGACGTATTTGCCGTATGCAATGCAGAAGAACTGGACATTTCAAATGTCATTGGTAGTAAGAAAGTCATTCAATTCAATGAAGATTCAGTAAAATTTGACGGTAGCACAAAGATTCTTCTATTACCAAGTGAAGCAACAATGGACGCGGGTTTTCAGTGGCTCTGCAGCAATGTAGAAGAGCGTCCCATTCACCTTACTGTCAAGTACAAGGTCGGGAGTGGACCCAGTTCACAAGTTTATGATGAAAGTGCATTGATCAAAGACAGAGGCTCAAAAGTTGTGATAATCTCTGGACAGCCAAGAATGGGTAAGTCTGCAGTACTTACACAGATATCAACAAAAATCAAAGAAACTTGGCCCTTAATGTGGGTAGTGAAAGTTAATTTGCAAGAAGAATTCCTATGTGACATTATCGAGGATGTTGACTTCGACAATCTTACACTTGACAAGGCTGTTGATGTGTTGATAAATATGAAATTTTTTAATGGTCTCCCGTTACAACAGAAGCTGTTTAAAAGTTGCTTTTTACGTCCGTCGAGTGTGGTCGTCTTGTTTGATTCAATGACGGAAATAAGTCTCCCTTGTCGAGAGAAGGCAATAAAACTAATAACTTGCTTAATGCACAGTAAATCGGTAGAACAGATATGGATAACAACAAATGAAGACATGAAAGATACGCTGCAAATTGAGTTGGGAACAATAGCTTACTCCTTAGTGCCATTTTCCGAGCATGATCAAATCAGATTTTTTAACGATTTCTGGAAATGCAAGTTGAATCTGGACGAAGTGGACAAGGGACGTTTTGACATTCTTACTGAAACGTTATTTCAACTGTTGCCTAGTTCTGTTCAAGAACCAACACAGGACCTCACCAAAGTCGTGTTACACATCAAGATGTTAGCCGAAATATTCGCGAGCGAATTTAAGAAAAGTTCCACTTTCGAGTCGGTTCCGGATGTTCCAGATAAATTAAATTTGGTTGAATTGTATAAAACATTCATTACAAAGAAGTTCCAATCATACTTCGGTACAATAAACTGCGATGGCGATGAAATAAAACTTCAGCTGCTAAAAGATGCAAAGGAAATGTTGTACAAATCATTTAAGTTGTAAATTAGGAGTATTCAGCTTTCTACACTTTTTTTGAAGAGACCAATTTAAAAATTCTTTGAGGACAATGGTACTGGTGCAAAAGACTAGTTACAAACTGGTAAAATATGACACAGTTGCGCTTGTTGAAAGGCCTTGCAAAACCAATGGTTTGACAGATTTAAATAACTCGTTCTGTAAGCACATTACACCCTTGATGTTCCTTGGTCGCCGAGGTGCACGAGGTGTGTACACCTTTGCCACCACTTTCCTGAGTAGGTGGGTGTGGGTGCCACATAAGTGACGAGCATCGGATGAAAATAAGTTGTTTGGTTATCCACTATCCCCTCTCAGATTGGACAAGATAATATGCATTTGACATCCACAAAGACTCTAATAGTAACTTTGCTGTACCATCAGCTTATTTAATACGTAACTCTGTGCCTATGCAAAGCCTTATTAATATATTATTTTTTAACTTATATTTATTACTATAATGCTGTTTGCATTCATGCTATGATGTGTGTTTTTTGTCTATTTAGATGACAAGAGAAAAGTATTAATTTTTTATAATCCTTAATAGGCAGGGTGTGTGAATTTGAGAATTTTTATTAAAAAACAAAAAATGATTTATTTGATTTAAAATCAGATTTTTCGATTCAATTCGATTTAAACTGGATTTTTATTGATTAAATCAACAATATTAGTGTTACAAAACTTATCAAGTTGTAAGCAGATCAAATACTTTCAGAAAGGCACATTTTTCAAACGATAACTTTGCACAAAGTCAGTTTAAACTTGTGTTTGAAACTCTAAATGAAGAAAAAGTGCACTTGATTAATCAATAATTTTTATTTAAAAAATTGATTTAAATAAAAAAAAAAAAAACTTCATATAGGCCTTGGTATAATTTCAATCAATCAATTAATGTGGAATGTATTATAAATAAGTAATTGTCTACTATTTTTATTTTTTCAACTTATTATTTTTCTATTATTATAATCATAGGATACTTAAACAGTATTTCTCGATTTGGTTGGTCGGGAAACAATCCCGTAGGTAGAATTGTTAATATTTATTTTAATACAATTCAGAAGTTAAAAAATCCATCCCGAATGGGGTTCGAACCCGAGTCTCCCACATTCTAGGTAGACGCCTTAGACAACTAAACCCCGAAATGGTAACTTTTTCACTTCTGAATTGTAGTTGCATTAAAGATCTGAACACATGCAGTATTATATTTGTATTATATTATATATTATTTGTTATGTTAGTACTTTAGAAAAATATATTAATATTAGTAGTTCTTACTTTTGTTATAGGCTTATATTTCCAATCCAAATGATGTGATATAGATGTGATGTGATATAGATGTGATGTGATTTGTACCAGCATTTGGTATGGTTGGCAATAAAATAATTAGACGAGAAAAGAATTCAATACAAACCTGACTTCATTCTGTGCCTAGGAGCCAAGTTTTGAAAAATGTGTTTGCTGACACCTCTGAAAACGAGTAACTTTGAGGGTTGGGGTATGTTTTACATTCACAAAGCTTAGACGATGACTAACAGCAACACGCATTTATCCCACAACGTACGTTTCGATTTCAAAACTTGCTTTTTTCTCACGTCACCTAAATGAGGTGGGACGTTTTGACGGTGGCTTGTGGCAGCAAACCCATTTTTCAAAACTTGACACCCTGTGTTTGTGAGTGAGTGAGTATGTACGCTAAAATCAACTGATTCGCTGAACCGATTGCGCTGAAATTTTGAACAGACATCTGGTACGAGTTTACTGAACAAAATCTGCAAGAACAGTTGCGATTTAAACTTACAAGAAATAATAAATTGAAAATAGGCTGAAAATGTGTAACAAGACGCCTTAGCCAATTCTAGACCACCGGGGCCCCGATTCATGTACATTTATCCCGGGTATAAGTGGTATAAGGACGGTATAATGCAGGACATGGCAGGATAAGGCCTGGTTAAGTCTGAGCAACTCTCATCCAATCAGAAATTTTCAATCCAACAACAAGTACAACAAATGTTTTTTCCACTGCATTCCACAGCCATGTAAATCAGCAGATTTGCAAAAGAACACTAAAAATTTGCTCCATCTTTTGTTTTACATTTTTATTTATTGACAGAAGATTGCGTGAGATCATTAAAAGAAAAGAAAAGGCATATTATTGCCGTAAATTTTGGAATAGCCTAGGACTATCATACTATTGTTCATCTGCATAAGGCTTTTAGTAATCAAAACTAGTTATTTGTGCGGGATGTGTGTCAAAACAAGGTCGTGCAGGCCTAGGGTTGCCTAGGAGAGGCCAAGGGCTTGTCAAACGTGTTATGTTCGTATTAATTTTATCTAGTCCTATAGCCTAATCAAACTTTAGGCCTACACTGTTGTATTATGAATAATTTTCTACATCTGGGCCTAGGCCCGAGACGGTTTCTGATTTGTTTTATGAGAGTAATGAAAACTTTTCTCGTTTTACACATAGACGCAAAATTTAAAATGTCCGCCATCTGTTTACATATTTTCTTATCCCCGTGCGAGGCGGGATAAGTCTTCATGAATTGGATTCGGAGTTATACCGCACTTATACCACCTAACTCTGCTTATACCGGGATAAACCCCTATGAAAATGTTGTATACATTTTGTATACAATTGTATACAACAAGCCTGTATTTAACCTGTATTCAGTTCGTATACAATTTGTATACAGGATTTGGTCAAAAATGGTTGTATTCAAATTGTATACATAATACAAATTGTATACAATCTGTATTAAATATACAATTTGTATACAACCTGTATATTATATACAATCATTCTGTCCATACAAATTATGTACAACTTGTATGTAAAAGTATACAAAATGTATACAATTTATGTGTGGTTAGTATACAAAATGTAGTCAGTTTGTATGCAAATTTACAGTCAACAGTTGTTAAGATGTTGCAGGTTGGGAAAGGAAAGGTACCGGTAAAAAAATCATTAAAAAATTAAGACCTAGTTTTTATTAATGGTGTAAAATGAACTAGGGTTGAACGAGAGGTACTTACTTGGGTTTTAAAGCTTTCACCGTAACACATGGCAACGAAACTAGGCCTATAAAGACCAAACTTGTTGATGTTACTTGAGTACCGTAACTCGGGAGTTATTACGCGAGTTGAAATTTCAACTAGGCCTAGCTTTGTAAGTTGTAACTCGTTGCGTCTATGAAAATTAACCGCCTGTTTTTACAACTCCGCATAATAAAAACAAGGTCTAATTGCCTAGGCCTACAGCAAACAATAAATACCAGTTGCATTTAAATGCTTTGTATTTATTGTATAGTGTGACTCAAAGTACAAGTCAAATCAAAAGCAAGAGGCCTAAAAATAGCAATTAAAGGTAGGGCCTTGGCCAAAATAAAAGTTCTGGATGCATCAATTTGCATTGTAGGTTAAAAGTATTTGTTTCTTTGTGGGGTCATTGGGGTTGACTGAAGGCATTCTCTCGAAGAACTGGTATAAAACCTCCTGGATGGCATCTGAAAATAAGCAGTTCATTGGAGATTAATTTATTTATTGTAGGCCAATTGTTTTGCAATAGAGTTAGGCCCAATTTCAATTTTACGCTTGTAGGCCCTAGACCTATCCAAGCCCAGCAGCCCTATTTTAAGTTAGGCCTAGGCCTACCTTAAGCTTACTCAGCTATTTGCCTGAATCATTTACCCTAGGCCTAGGCCCCTACCTATTGGAGCAAACACATGTATATATTTACATTGTGTAGTGCTAGGCCCCAAACATAACCCTACTCTCCCCCACCTGGCCCTTGCTGACCAATGGATAATGAGCTAAGTCTAGGCCTAGCCTTACACTTAGATTCACTGTTGCTTACTCAGCAATTTGCCTGAATCATTTACCCTAGGCCTAGGCCCCTACCTATTAAGCAAACACATTTATATATTTACATTGTGTAGGGCTAGGCCCCAAACATAACCCTACTCTGCCCCCACCTGGCCCTTGCTGATCAAGAGGAAACTAAGTCTAGGACTAGCCTTACATTTAGATTCACTGTTTAATATTCTCTCGTTATCAGGACATTAAAGAAAGGCCTAGAGCTAATAGACATTCTAGTAAACTTTGGTCAAGGACTAGGCGCCTAGGGCCTAGCCTAGGCTAGCTAGGATGCTAATGAACCAAGCCCTAGCATTACACTCTACCTACAAAGATCCCCCACCTTCCCAATCATAGAGCGTAGTTTTGTGCGAGTGAAACAATTATTTAACACTTAAATAATGTAAAAAATTACTTACCTATTTAGGCCAATGCGTATGGAAGACGACGGAAAGGTTTTCTATTTTAGAGAACACATGGCAGGCAGGTCTTGTTGGTGTTGGCAGCCATCTTGTCGGATCTACTACTTTAGTCATGCAAGTCTTATCTACTTTATAATTGTGGTAAATTTTACGAAATTGCATACATTAGTTTTTTGTAAGCATCAGATAAAATTATAAATTTAAATTAAAAACATCAGAAATTATTTATAAAGTTAAATAAAACTTGCAGTTTTTCTTTTGACTAGTTAGAATTTATTTGTATTAACATTGTATACAAAATGTATTAAACCATCTTGTATACACGGTATACAAATTATATACATTTAACATCCATTCAGATATTGTATACAATTTTAATACTGGTTGTATACAAATTGTACTTCCTGTATACAACTTGTATACAGGTTGTATACAACATTTCCATGGGGGAAAATGTACATGAATCGGGGCCCGGGACGGTAACTATATAACTTCTGAATTGTAGCTACCTACATTATAGAACTGAATGGACAGAACAATAAAGCATTGAAAAACTGTTTCAGTTGTACTGACGAAACAAACTATATTTATAATGTCATAAGCTTACGCAGGTATGAGCGAGGGTATATTTCTCGATTTGGATAGTCGGGAAACACTCCCGTAGGTGGAACTGTTAATATTTAATACAATTCAGAAATTATAAATCCAGCCCGATCGGGGTACGAACCCGAGTCTCCCACATTCCGGGCAGGCGCTTTAGCCACAACTAGACCACGTGTGAACCAAATGTATGTGTACTGAAATGTTTATGTTCTACTGTTTTTATTAGGCTACGTTTATGTTTTTATAATATGATTTAAAATTTATTATCCTAGTACCTCAATATAAAAACGCAGCAATGCTGTATTTGGGTGAACCAATAAATAAATAAACTAGGAAAACGCTGAAGTCCCGCCGCGTTGTTGGATGAGCGTAATTGGTGCATTGAGCTGCCACGAGTTATGCGGATTTTCTGTTGTTCTGTGAGAAAATCATTACTTCATTAAAGATTTTTTAAATTAAATAAAAAAAAATAAAAACATAACTTCAATTTTTAATTTTTTTAATTAATCGTAATAATTTAAAAAAAGGAAAAAATCTTAAAATTGAAAGGTGGAAGCAGGAAGACTGTGGGAAAACCGGGAGAGATGGAGGGAGCTTTTAAACAGACCTCTGGTAGTGGAGGAGGCGAGCGAAGAAGAAGCTGAGGACACTGTTAGGCCTGGCTAGCCGACAACGAAGATGTTAGCCCAAGAAACGGAGTAGTGTGATGCTGCTCCCCCCAACCCGATTTAATGTTGGAAAAGGGGTCAAGATATATATATATGTTTTACCCAAGATCCTTGTTTTTAACCATATATATATTGAAATTTTCATAAGAAATAATTATTCGATTGCGCACAAATTTACACGAATACCTAAATTCATAAAATTAAGGTTCTGTGAAAAAATCATTAAAATCGGATAAAGCATGTAGGTGTAATAAGTTTGAAGAATGTTTTTAAAAATCGGAAAAAATCGTAAATTTGCGATTTTTATGAGAAAAAAAATTCCGATTGCGCTCAAAAACGTGTCAGTTCTAAGTTCAGAGATTTCGAAGGTCTCCATAAAATTTCATCGCAGAATGATTTGTCATTAATATAGTGGAGTGATAAAAAACGATACTTAAGGCGAGCTCTGGTCGTGGACGTGAGAAAACTACCCCTAGCTTCCTTTACCCTGCCTGTGGCTGGATCTTTTGCAGCACGGATCTGTCCTCCCCACATTCCCAATGTTAAGAGTGGCGCATTACGTAACGGTTGGCGCGCCCTTAAACCAAATTCACTGGTGGCCTAATTGGTTAATGAACTCGCGGGTGATTAAAAAATATATCTTTTTATAATATTAATCAAGGCTTTCTTCAGTCGGTAATGCAAATATTGGCTAGATCCCCAGTCTCCAATACGTCCGCACAGGCGCGAGCCTAGAAAATTGAAGCGTACCTTACCGTCAAGTAATGTCAAAAAAGCCACCCGCACTAGAACGCAAATAATTAAAATTAAGAACCACTAAAGACTAAAGGTAAAACACAATCATATATAATCTACCCTATTCAAGATGGCGATTTTGTCATTCAATTTATGCTTAACATTACGTTTTAGATGCGATTAAGTATTTTTCTGGATTGTTTTGATATGGTTTTAGCTTGTGCAGCATGGGATTGCACAAACAGAAACAATAAGAAGTTTATTGCATAAAGGGGATTTAGTAATAACATTTTGGTGTTAATAGCTGATATGCTCACCTGTAAACCTGACAACCATCTTGAAAAATATTTGGGCTACAAATCACGCCACTCCCAAACTGTCTTATTCAAGATGGCTTCAAATTGTCACGGAAGTGGATCAATGACTGGGGATCTAGCCTAGCCTACTATAGATGTGAAATATCATTGATTGAGATTGAGTCAGTTTTCCCTTTGACAAAACTACCCTAACCCAATTCCAGATACCTAGGCACCTGAAAAGAGGCATAACATTATCCCTGGTCCGATTTCCACTAGAAATTGAAATTAACCTGATCGTTGCACGTGACGTGTACATAAAATATGTATTTTATTTATTTTTTATTTATTTAATCTTGTATATTATGTAACAACAGTTACTATGCAAACTATTTCTGGTCTGGCAGTTGCTACTTCGCAACTCGTTCCACACACAATAAGACGGCCATAAAGCTAGCTATGAATTAAAAAATTACTCTTTTTTAAACTTACCGGTACATTAATTAACTAGAGCATATTTATCCAGCTTATTAATTAGAATGATTAATATTCCTGAACCGGAAAGGGGTTGGTTACGATTTATCAGAGTTGACATCAAATTAAATAATAATATTATAAAACTTCCTGCCATATAAATTTCTAAGGATGATACTAGTAATAAATGGCTGTAATAAAAGGGCGCGAATGAAATTTTATGATCATGTAGCAAATTGTAAAAATAGCATAAGTAACAATATTATGCAAGTTAAAAGAGAATAGACCTACCATTGAGTATATGCATCAATAGACCTATACCAATATGTTTGCCATATATAAAGAAATCGAATGTAGGACAACGAAGCGAGCAGTATTGACTATTTATTTATTTTTATTTATTTATTTATTATATTTGTCAATATATCGTTTAACAGGGCAGAGCCCCACCAGTAACGTATAATAAAAACATAGACACATGTACAAACATACATGCAAAACATAACTCAAAAATGACAATACACAGGAACATAGTACAAACATATAAAAGAAAAAAGAAAAGAAAAGAAACATGACAGTAATAGTCAAAGTCCACCTTAAATTAAATTAAAATTAAAATTTACACATAATCACGAATTGCTTTCTTGAAAGAAGCCAAGGACACATTTAATGGATCTAGCTCTGACGGAGCTAGATCATTGTAAACTTCCTGAATACGATTCAGGCAAGTGTAACGAAAAACATCTATACGGCATTTTGGTAAAACATACATGCCCCTTTGCCTAGTCGCTCTAGAAGGTACACGGAAGTTTATCTTGTCCAACAGTTATTATCAGTAAAGCAATTGTGTATGATCTTGTAAAGAAATACAAGATCAGTGACGTTACGCCTAGACTGTAGAGTAAGAAATCCCCCAGCGGAACACATGTCCATGTACTCATCTCTGTGATAAGGAACCCGCGCCTTAGGTGTCACAGGCGTTAAGCATAATCTTGGAGATGAAACGGACATGGGTAGGGGATTGCGGGAGAGACGTGTTGGAGGAGGGCCTCAGAAGTTCCGCTCAAAATATTTTTAATTTGTCCCTCCAATAGCGAGCCGTATATTTACGACGAGGCAGTGGGATCTGTTTGTACTGCAGAAGGTTTGAGAGGACGCGAGATCCTAAACACATTCCCAAGGTCGCACTGAATCAAATATCACCATTCACGGTGGCGAAAAATTTACGGGGTCGTCCGTCAAGTAAAAAGAAGTTTTTAAACATTCCACATTTTGTTTTTGATTGTTCCGAACCCATCACATAATGAGAGGAAAACCAAAAAAATTCAATTAATGTTTATTTTTTGTCTCTATGCAATGATCATTATTTTTGGGAATTTAGGGATTGCAAAAAAAGAACATTCCCCATTTAAATAATTATAATGTTATTTTATTCTAAATCAGGCAAACCATAAACATAAAAATTTTTTCCCGAAAAATGTGCGCGATTTTTTGGGGTTTTCACCCCCAAACCCATCGGGGTCACGGATCCACACCACTAAAATGCTATACCTAGACCCGGGTAAAAAACCCCCGGTTTCCAGGACACAAGTTTTTATAGCCTATTATTGCTTCACTGATTATTTAAAAATCTAGCAAAAACATACTACAATAATAATCATACTACAGTAATAAAAATCAGGACGGGTTTTGTGACGGGTTTCCCAAAACCCGAACCCCCGGGAATCACCCAAGCCATTGAGCCAACACTTGTCATTTTTAAAATACATTGGCGAAATTTTCCCTTATTTTTGGGGGCGGAGCGACTTTTTTTTAAATCCTCCAAAGATCAAGGGTTCGGGGAAAAACTATTAAAAGGGATATGTGGTACACGGGTTACAGTGAAAAGTCAGTGGTATCATCCAAAAAAATTTAGGGGTTTATCCCCCTTTTTTCCTGGGTAACGAGCCCTTTTTGGGAAAAATTTGGGGGTCTAAAGGGGGTTTGGGCCCCCCAGTTTAAAAACGGGTGCAAGCGCCTCCCCCTTTAAAATTTTCGATTCTAAGTGTGATGGGAGTATTTTGACAATTTTTTTTTAAAAACAAAAACCTTAAAAAATTTTAAAAAAATTTTGCAAATAAGAAAAATAAAAAAATCAACATTTTTTATAATATTAAAAAAATTTAATTTAAATTTCAAATAAAATTTGCGCTCCCCCCTCCCCCCCCCCCCCCCCCTCGGGCCCCAAAATTCCCCCCTTTTTTTTCCGCCACTGATTATTGAAAGTATGTAAAAGGAAAAATATTTTTGGGTTTACTTCACGTCCGAAAGCACGCAGCACCTCATCTTATACTGTTTTTCCATTACCGGTGTTACCTTATTTATTATGTGCTCGATGCTAGGCGACTCCAACCCCCAAAGTCACCTTTTCCCATTCCTAAAACGGGATGGACTCAAAATCCACTCAAAACTCAAATAAATCTGCCTACAGGGGAAAATCAAACCCCGGACCCTTCTGCATTGGAAGCAGAGCCCTAACCACACCCCAAAGATTTTCACCCTTTTACGTATGTTAAAACCAAACAGAAAATTTGGGTGATGAATACTTTGAAAACAGTTTTTTTAATTTTCAAACTAATTGGGTTTTAATATATACCTATCTATCGTTTTTGTGGACCTCACCGCTCTCTTTTAGTTTATCGGAAACGATTCTCTAATTTTTTAATCTTGAGTTTTGGACTCTGAAATGCAGGGTTTTGATAGAGATAAATGTTTTCACTCTTCCCCCAACCAAACCCCAAATTTGACAGATGCGGGGGGAAACCCTATTTGTGATGACTGTTTTCCCCCCGCTTTTTTCCTCGCTTGCGTCCAGTTTTGTGCTGTTCATTTTTCGCCGCAAAGCCCAGACTTTGGGCATGCGATGATGCGATTGTGGGGGGGGGGGGGGGGGGAGGGGGCGATGTGTTAGTAAAAAGGGGAAATAAGGTCAAAGAAAACATTTTAGTTTCAAAGTGTTGTATTTTTTTGGGTTTTTAAAATTTTCAACCCTTTGGGCCAAAATCGCGGGCCCAAATTTAAAATTTGCGGATTGTCGATATGCTTTCTATCAAACCCTTTTTACCAATATTTTCTCCCAGAAATTATTTTGGTACTCCAAAAAAATGAATGTGGGGGCCATGTAAAACAGACCACCCCACTCAAGACACCAAAAATTTTGAGCCCAAGCAAATTTATTAAAAAAACAAATTAATATCCAAAAAATTGTATACTTTTTTTAAATGATACCACATGTAAAAATCAAAACCTAAGTGATCTTTTTCCTCCCCCTTCCCCAAATCCTAAAGATTCTGGGCCCTTTTGCACTAAAAAGGTTAATTTCGGTTTTTTTAAAATTTGAATATTTGTTTATATTATCACCTGAATAAAATTAAAAGGGGTTGCTTTTTTTTTAATTTGCAAAGATTTGTTATTTATTGGAGGAAAAGGGGGCCCTCAACCGTTAGGGCATAAATTTATAAAACATTATTTTGAAAATTTGTTTTGTTTTTTTTAAATAGGTAGTATTAAATAGGTTTTGTATTTTTTTGTGTAATTTGTATGAGTGGCTGTGGGTTCCAACCAACCCCCCTCCCTGTTTGGAAAATTGAGAAAAAAAAAAACCCCCCCCCCCCCCCCCGGACATTTTTGGAACACCCTAGGTTTTTTTTAAATTTATTGCAAAATTTTTTTTTTTTTCATAGGCAATACAAAAAATGGGAGGGGCCTCAAGTACTAGGGGTGAAAAGCAAGCTACAAAATATTAAAACTAACAAGCACAATAAATTAAAGTTCCAATTTCCCCAAACCCCGCACAAAAAGTCCCCGACTTTTAAAAACTTGTTAAAAATTTCGAAATTTAATTTTTTAAAAAGGGGTAATATTTTTTTAGTATTCGAAGCCCAAAATTTTTTTTTTCCCCAAAAATTTTTTCCTTTGTAGGGGGCATGTTTTTTTTAAAAATTTAATAATTATTTTTTTTTTTAAAAGATTTTTCCTAATTTTTTTGCAGATATGACAAATTTTGGGCAATTTAATTCCAGCTGAACTGCCCGGGAAAACAGCATTACGCAGATTAATATATTATTATTATATAAAAAACATGTGTAAAACCCATTTTTTTTCCATATTTTTTTTCATTTTCTTTTCTTTTGTTCCAGATCGGTATTACTCTTTATTGACTACTTTCTTTTCTGCACACTATGAATTTTCGTTTTTTTTAGTCAAAGATTTCAAACGTAGTAACTATCACCGTTTTTAAAAAATTTGCTTGGGGAAAATTTTATGAAACCCTTTTCCCCCCATCAGGTAATCAGGTCATTCCAAAACCCAAAATATAAAATTTTTAAAAAAATGTCCCAAAACAAAAAATACTAGCTACGATAAGGGAAGTTTTTAAAGACAAAAATTTTCAATTTTTAAAATTTATAAAATAAAACTTTTAAAAAATTTTCTAATGACGATACGTGGCAAATTTAAAAGAATTGTCTCCGGGGGGTCCGCTATTTTTTCATTTCCCTATGTTGGTTAGGGCTTGCAAAGGCACAAAAAACAAAATTCCCCAAATACCCTGATGGGGGTGATTGGGGTAACACGTAAAAAAAAAAAAAAAAAAAAAAAAAAAAAAAAAAAAAAATAAAAAAAACTTTCAGGCATACTTGTCGGAGCCCGCTTTTCACCGATTCATGGGTTTAAAAATAATATCTTACTATTGGCAAATTAAAATGCTTACTGCTGGGGGGGTGGGGACAGCTGTGGCCCAATTTTTTGCGTTTTCCCCCGTCGTTCTTGAAGGCACAAAAAAAACCAAAATTGAATCTTTCATTGTAAAGAGGATTTTGCCCCTGCGAATTTCAGTTTGTACAAAAGATCGGGTTTAGGGTTTTTTCACGTGGAAAATACCTTTAACGTTCTGATTTTTTTGGGGGGGGGGGGGTGCCCCAATGTTCACCTTTTTTATTTGATTAAAATCGACACTTACTATCACACCCCAAAAAAATATAACTACCAAATAGAACCCGAATTCATGACGCCGTCTCCAAACTCATTTGTAAAAGGGATCCGCCCCGACCGCCCCGGCACGGGAATACCCGGGCCGGGGGTTTTTATTCCCCTGGAGACAATTTTTAAACAATATTTAAGATATTTCCCTATTGACAGTCCGGTAAATTTAAAAACAAAAAAGCTCCAAAAATGGAAAACTATTTTTACTTTCCCTTTTTAATTTCCCTTTCGCATTGAGTCCATACTTTTGGACGTGGATACTCCCCCCTTTGCCGCAAAAGAAACGCGCGGTAGAACCGAATGATCCGGGTTCGACTCCAAAAAGAGTAATTTTTTTTTAAAATTTATTCTTTTTCCCGTTATAATTTGACACGTATCATATACTATTGGCTAAAAGGGGGTTTGCGTTTCCCGTTTTTATGCTATAAAACATAAAAATGTTTTTTCCCCATCATGGGGGCGAGGCCCTAATCCTAATATGACGTGCCCCTTGCAGGGCATACTATAAATTTTGCATTTTTCCCCGAATTTATATTTGGGATGCACGTTTTGATTACTGTGTACGTTTTTTTATTGGGGTCAGCTGAAAAAAAATGGTTTATTCAACTTAACAGCTTACACAAATAAAATAAAAGTCTTACTGGGTTTCCCTGTTCAAAAGCAAAAAGTAAACATGTATTATCTTGAAATGGGGTTCCGCATTAGCTGAAAAAAAAAATTTTTAAATCTGTGGCCCCAAAAAATTGTTATTTCGAACATAAATAACCATCCGTCCTCAAAAAGGGCTTCCCCCAGAGTGCGCCACTTGCTGGGGGTGAAAAGGCCTAAAATAAACGGCAAAACATGCTTCGTAGTTTTAGTAAATTTAGCGGGGAACTACTCACACGATTTTGGGAAATTTTTTTTTTTTTTTTTTAAAATAAAGTTAAAATTTGGGCTTGTGTGATGTACATTTTTCCAAAAAATTTTTTTAATTTTTTTATAAGCTCTAAAGTGAAGGTAAATTTTTTAAAAAATTTTTCCAAGTTTTGCAAATTTTTTTTAAGCCCATTTTATATACAATTTCGAAAATCGACATCACACAAGTTCTTGTAAATTTTATCATGAAAAGATTAAAAAAAAAATTATGCCGATATGACAATTGTGGGCCGAGTTCCAACTGAAATGCGGGGACACTGCATCGCGCCGATATTATAGCTACTCCTTTTGCAGCCTTAAAACAAAGCATTTTAATCAGTTTCCTCCTGCACACTTTCTAAACTGGCAGTATTGGTTTTATGGCTGTTATTAGGGTTCCACACAGGGCGGGCCCATATTCAAGGGTGCAAACGCACGATGGAAAAATATAGCATACGTACTCTTACAACATGGCGGCAATGTAAAGTTCAGTGTGCGTGTGGCAGCCCTTAATAAACATCTAGACTAGGCAAATTCAATTTTAATAGATTACTAAGCACACATGTAAATAAACCTAGGGCATAAATAATTTAATATAAATAGATTTTATAAGCTTAAAACAGTGGAGTAACAGTATAGGTCGGAAAAAATAACAGTCCCGTTTGTCACCCTTTGCCCTAACCTCAAAATTACTGCACGCGAACGTAGCTTCCCCTTTTGGCTTTTGCGCTCTCGGCAGTCTACTCACCACCATCTAGACTCAAGCGCTATCTTCACCCTACATTGCGGACCACGTTGGAAACCCTCCTTTGGGTTTGGAACACGCTACGCTACCAACCCCCACATATTCCGCTGAACTCGTATAACAGAAACATGGCAAATAAAACTGCAAAAAAAGCGATCTTGCCGTAATAGAAAATCGAGTGAATGAATTTGAAGAGGGTTAGTTAAAGAGGCGCTATTAGAATTCAAGAACACTATGAATATGAACTAGCAACAGCAATGAGCCACAAGCAAAACTGAACTTCATGCAAAATTCGTGGGCCTTGAAAAAAAATGTAAAGTAATGTAATGTGTTTTTTGACCAAAATGAGCTTTCGCTCTTTACAGTGGCAATTTTACAAACTAACTTAAATACTAATGTATTTTATATTAAGAGTACAGCTGCTCCTGTTACAGTATAGTAGAGAATACCCTACTAGTAGGCCTAGTATGATCTAGGCCTACACTAATATATTATATAAACTACTAGAAAAGCAAAAGCAAGAACATAAATGATAAATAATATAGTAAGATGATTATTTAAATTGTACATGACAGATAGACAAGAAGCTTTTAACGTTAAGATAAAGTATTTCACATAAATATTTGATACTACAAGCTAGATAGACAAGACTTTTTAACATTAGGATGGAAGTCACTCACAAGACAACAAACTACGGTAATGGCCTACTGTAGATTATGGTGGTACCCTAAAGGTAGCCAAACTTGAAAACACTCACTCAAAACAGTCTTCAAGTTCATTACACAATAGACTTTCCCTAACTTGTTTCCTGAATGCTCGGTTCCTTAGCGTTTTAACTTTTGTAGGAAGCTGTTATATTGGATGAAACCTCTATGTTTTATATTTACGCTGCCAAACTTACAGTGTTGACGTGTTCAATGTAAAGGTTATTTTTGGCGCGAGTATTGTAAGCATGTTTGCTACTATTTAGATTGTAGTCTAAATTACATAGAGAATATTTGTTTACCATGCTATGCACAAATGAGAGGGTTTGATGTTTTGTTTACGAGTCTAAGTGGTAGGATTTGATTGTTCCTATACATGTCTGTGCGATGCATGTCTCTTGGATAGTTGAAAACATTAGGATTGCTCTATTCTGAGTGACAATTAGAGTGTTAGTTTTGATTTGGATGCTGTTCCCCATATGGTGTTAAGATAAATCAGGTGGCTGTGTATGTATGAGTAATAGAGACTCTTGAGAGTAGATACGTTTATTATTATAGAAATTCTTTTCATAATGCCTGTGATAGGTAAAATTTTTTTTTCCACATGAAGCTATGTGTTTTTCCCATGACAGTTGGTCATCCAGCATTAACCCAAGGTACTTAACCATGGGATACTTGAGTAAGTGGTGTGTTATTAACTGTTAGTTGTAAATTATTATTGTCTCCATTCTCATTCCGAGATTTAAACACCATATAGTTGGTTTTTAAATGTTGAGGGAGAGCTTATTTAACCTAAGCCATTTCACTTAGTATGTTTAAATCGTGTTGCATTACGATAGCCAAAGATTGAAGAGATGTTGCAAAGTAGAACAGGCTGGTGTCGTCTGCAAAAGATTGAAGATGGCCTAATATGCCCGATTGAAAAAGGTCGTTAATATACACAAGAAAAAGAAGAGGTCCAAGAATTGAACCCTGCGGAACACCACAACTAATGCTTTCTTCTGTTCCATTCACTCCATCAATAGTAACAAACTGTTTCCTGTCTTGGAGGTAGTTTGTAAACCATTCTAAGGCTACACCTCTTACCCCTATCCTCTCAAGCTTGCTGCAGAGAATCTCATGATTGACTGTATCAAATGCTTTTTGTAAGTCTACAAAAATGCCACTTACATATTCACCCTTATCAAGTTTTCCTGTATTTTAGAGATAAGATCAACAATTGCGGGTTCCGTACCAGAAGGTTGCGAAAGCCGTATTGACCATTATACAGAAATTTTATCTTGTGCAAGTATTTATCTAGCCTCACTTTCACTATCCTTTCAATGATTTTAGGAAATTACTGGAAGGATTGAGATGGGCCGGTGATTGCCTATCTCTGTTGGACTTCCCCCTTTATATTGGAATAACCTTAGCAACTTTGAGGTTTGTTGGCATTTTACCTGAGGTCATTGATTATATTTATTATAGTGCTCAATGGTTCGGATAGCTGTTTGTGATAGCGTTTAAGAATACTTGTGGGAATGCCATCTTTACCCGTTGCTCTACTGTTTTTTAGTCCTTGGATTGTGCGAGACACTTCGATTTTGTCTGTTGGAATAAGGAAAAAAGATTGATGGCTGTTGTCTGGTAAGTGAGTGTAAGTTACAGTATCATTAGGAGATGTAGGAATTTGTTTGGCTAAGTCATTCCCAACATTTATAAAATAGCTGTTGAATTCGTTAGCAATAGAGAAAGGGTCAGTAATTTTTATATCATTCTTTTCAATAATTGTAGGAGTGACAGAGCCTCCTTTATTTTTGTTATACATTATTTCATTCAAAACCTTCCACATTTTTTGGGGATCTTTTAGATTGCTATTAAGTTTAGTGTTGAAGTAGTTTGCTTTTAAAACCTATTTCTTTGGTCACTGATTTCTAAATTTTTTAAATTCATTGTGCAAAGGTTCAGCAAAGTTATGTTTCTTCACTTCTCTATACATTTTTTTCCCTTCTACTGATAAGTGAAATCAAGTAAGCATCCATCCATGGACACGTTGAGGTGTCAATAGGTTTTTTAGTTTTAACATGTGTACTGTTTTGTATGTGCTGATTTAATTTACCCTGAAATTCTTCATACATGTCATCTGCAGTCATATTGTTATCAATTTTTATTGGAGAATTTGTTAAGCAATCTTCGAGCAGAGCATAATCTATTATTGTTATGGTCAACTTTCTTTTGTCTTTTATGTGGGTGTTTCTTTTCAGCACTTCAACTGCCAACATATCATGATCTGAGAAGCTGTTCGATATATTTGAGATAATCAGTGGATTCACTGATGTATTACATATGATATGGTCGATAAGATGAGAAGATTTAGTTGTCACTCTAGTGGGATATTTAGTGTTAGCTACATAGAATCCATTGTTATTCAGTATGTTTTGATACTGTTTAAGTGTTGTGTTGGTTTTATCTGAAGTTGGTTTTATGTCTATGTTTATATCTCCAGCAAGAATGCCTGACGTTTTGTAATTATCCAAGATGTGTCAGTGAGATTTAGGAAGTCTTCTGTAGTTGTGGTTTTAGGGTTATTGGATCGGTAAACTGCACCTATAGTGTACTTCGTTATCCAGGCTAGGTTTATTAGTTCAGCTTGAATGTAGCTGTTGTCATCATCGCTATATCTGTTCACAAACATTGTAGTTAATGTTATCTCTAATAAAGATCCCTACACCTCCCCCTTCCTGGTTGGTCGACATGCAAACTCGCTATTTGTAGTGTGGGAGATAAAGTAGGAAGTTTCATCATTAGATATCCAGACCTCGGTTATTATAATGACCTCAAACTGGGCATTTGCACAAGAAATCAATGTGTTTAGAACATCTAGTTTAGAGCCACGAATACTTCTGGCATTTAAGTACAGTATTTTAAGGTTGTTTTTGTGTTGGTCCCTGAAATCTACCATTGATTTGAGTGTTGACATAGTTACCATGTTGCATCATACTCTCTTGTTCAAGTACGTGCCTATATCTAACTAACTTTTTCTTCGCGCGAGGTAATACTATACTAGGCCTAGAACTTTTGTCAAGCCTAGGCTTCACTTATAAACTAAAACAATGATTTTGGCCAACTGTTCAAAAAGGAACTTTTCACCGTTTGTTTATGATGGTCAAGTCACCCTTAACCTGGTTGTTGTTGTGTGTCGGCCTAGGTGGAGTTTAACTCGTCAGTATTATTAACTCTAATCTTCTTCGTACCGTCCTTGATGAGGATGGTACCATCCGTGGTCCACACATTTTTTAGTCCATATCGGCTCACCGCTTCCCGATACACTTTCATTCTTTCTTGAGTTAAGTCTTCTCTTATGGTTACCCCACTGCGAGCTAGCCTCTTCTTCACACTAAATATAAGAGCTCTTTCCCTATAACTGATAAAGCGCACGATGATAGGCCTAGGCCTTCCATCTTCGCCAACCTGGCCTGTGCGGTGACTTCGAGAAATGGTACTTGGATGCAGTGGGCAGTTGAGTTGCTTGTGGAACAGCTCAAGAAGTAGTTGATCTGTGTTCTCGTGCTCTCTTTCTGCTATCCCAAAACACTCTAAGATTGTGACGTCTTCCGTACTGTTCTAGTGCATCTAGTTTCCTGCTACTTTGACGGTTTCCAACTTACTTGTTTGTAGGTCATTTTGTAGGCCTGCTATTGCTTGGTTATGTTCAGCACGCTGCACATCTAGTTTTCCCGACAGTCTGTTGACTTCTATCTTAACTGCTTGTACCTCTTTCTGAAGTTCAGCAATTTCGAGGTTATGTTTTGCAAGCATGGCATCCAATTTGGGGTTATGGATTCCATGAAGTTCTTTGTTACCACTTCAGTGATTATTTGAGTTATCTCTTTGATAAACGTGGGCGATTTTAAGACTGCAGTTACCACCTTGTTTGCCATTGTTTCGATTTCTTCGTTTTCTTTCAGTTCCGCGACTGTTTTAGGCCTAGCAGCCTTGCCCTGCTCCAGGCTGTCATGTTCAAACTTGTAGTTTTAGCCACCTTGGATTTGATTAGGTATACCTGTGGAGAGTTTGTAGAGGGACCTTGGAATGGCGGAATAAATAGACCTGACAGTACTAAATGAATACATCTTTTATCTCCATCTATCCTCAATCATATTACATATTTTCATACATAACAATGGCGACGAGTATCGGATATAAATTAAAGAGTATTTTAAGTAAATATAAAAGTGAATTAAACAAAAGTCTAAAAGTTTTCGAGTGTTTTATAAATATAACCTCAAAAAAAGTGCACCACGTTTTTTCAACATGTGTGATCCATCAATGTTTCCCCCTTTCAACTCGAAAGATCCTAACCAGAAATGGGAAAAATGGCTAAAACGATTTGACATATTCTTAAAAGCCTCAAACATCACCAATGCAGAGAGAAAAAAAAACATGTTCCTATTTCTAATGGGGGAGGAAACATACGAAGTCCTAGAGTCACTTCCAGGGAACCAGCTGGGGAAGAGTCCTACGAAATTCTAGCACAACGCCTATCCTCACACTTCAAACCAAAAATAAATGTAGACTTCGAGATTTTCACCTTCAGGCAGACAATTCAAAATAACACAGAATCAATAGACCAGTTCTATGAAAGATTACTGAAACTGTCAAAAAACTGCCAATTCCAAAATCCAGAAAACGAGATCAAGGCTCAAATAATAGCACACACGAATAACAAACGAATACGGCGATATGCCCTTCGAGATTCTCCAACTCTAGGGGAACTGCTAGACACAGCTCGTACATATGAAGCCACAGACACCCTAGCCCAGCGCATGGAAGAAATCTCGACCAGGTCAAGGACGAACCCGAGCGTGGAGTCGCTCAATGCAGTAGGTTCCCAATCTAGGCCTAGATCGGGCCTACAAACCAGTCAATGCAGCCATCATTCAACAGGCCCAGGCCTAATACAGGCAGGCCTATCATCACTGCTCAGAGTCCGGCCAGGTTTTCAGACAATTCACACCCAGGGCCATCACGCTCAATGTCTACAAAAAAATGCTACTTCTGTGATCAAGTCTGGCCACACGAGGGAGGACGCTTAGCTTGCCCGGCCTACAATAAAGTATGCTCCATCTGCCAGAAGCGGGGTCATTTTCAAAAGGTATGTAATTCAAGATATATATGCATACTCCTGTTTACTCTACCACTACAGAGTCATTAGAGGACTCTAGGCCTAGGCCTATGCATACTCCTGTTTACTCTACCACAGAAGAGTCATTAGAAAATTCTAGGCCTATTCAACAGGCGATGGCACAGTATGTCTCATCAGAGGAGGAGGAAATCTTTGTAATATCGTCAGCAAATCACATGTCTGTAGGCTCTAAAACCCCCAAAGTCAATATTGGCGTAAATGGGGCACAAGTAACGTTCGTTTTAGACACTGGTGCTTCAGTCTCATCATTAGTAAAAGAATACTCAGAGAATCTAAAATTCCATATGAAACAGTAGGAACTTCAACAAAAATATTCTCGTATGGTTCTACAGAACCCATGCCTGTAATAGGATGTTTCATTGCCACTCTCACCAGCGAACAAAAGTCAGCACAAGCAATGTTGTATGTTGTCAAGGGGAATAGTGTCCCACTTCTAAGTTACTCATCAGCAATGAGTCTTGACTTAATCGAAATAAAGACTCAAGAGGTAGGATTTGCCACAAACTCGATTCCACAAGTAAAATGTACCAAAATAAATTCCCTAAAGTCTTCACGGGAATTGGTAAACTCGAAAACTTCCAAGTCCACTTACACATTGACCAGAATATTAAACCAGTAGCACAAAAACATCGAAGAATTCCATTTCACATACGAAAGTCCGTAGAAAAGGAAGTTGCACGTCTCGAAGAAATGGACGTTATTGAAAAGGTGTACGGTCCAACACCATGGGTATCACCCATTGTGCCAGTCCCAAAACCAAATGATCCCGATACAATTAGACTGTGTGTAGACATGAGACAGCCGAACTTGGCTATTAAACGTGAGAATCATATAACCCCAACAATTGACGATCTTATTTCTTCACTCAATGGAGCAAAAGTCTTCAGTAAATTAGATCTTAACGAGGGCTACCACCAGCTTTTGCTGGATGAAGAGTCCAGGTTCATAACCACCTTCTCGACACATATCGGTTTAAGAAGGTATAAGCGCCTTAACTTCGGTATAAATGCGGCAAGCGAAATATTTCAAGACACTATCAGGCAGGTCCTTAACAATATTAAAGGTGTAATAAATATCAGTGACGATACCCTGGTTTATGGAGATACTCAAGAAAGTCACGACGCAGCACTAGCCCAGGTATTACAAAGATTGGAAGACTCGAATCTCACTCTCAATTTAAAAAAATGTTCATTCAGTCAATCTACACTAAAATTCTTTGGATACATGTTTTCGGAAAAGGGCATCGAGGTCGATCCGGATAAGGTTGAGGCAATCTCTGTTATGGGACCTCCAAGAAATGTAACAGAAGTACGTAGTCTACTCGGTATGTTGCAGTTCTGCGGAAAGTTCATTCCGGACCTTTCATCCATAAGTGCACCAATCCGCCATCTAACAATGAAAGAGGTTGACTTTCAATGGGCCTGTGAGCAACAGGAGGCACTAGATAAACTCAAATTTCAACTCCAATCTAGCAAAGCGCTAGCATACTTCGACTCATCTAAATCACTTCATTTAACAGTCGATGCCGGACCAAAAGGACTTGGAGCAATCCTCTCACAAAAACATCCAAGCGAACCAGACGAAGTCATTGCTTATGCAAGCCGAGCTCTAACACCAGTCGAAGAACGTTATAGTACGATCGAAAAGGAAATGCTAGCGGTTGTATATGGAGTAGAACATTTCCACCTGTATCTTTTTTGGAGCAGCTAATTTTATCATACACACAGACCACAAGCCCCTAGTTCACATACTAGGTAATGCGCGCTCAGTGACGTCTGCTAGACTAGAACGTTGACTCTCCGACTAATGCCATACTCTTTCCAAGTCCTACACAAGCGAGGAACTGAAAACCCAGCAGACTATATGTCGCGCCAGCCCCGACCCTCCAAGACAACTTCGTCCCGAACTCCCAAGACTCCGGAGGAATACATAAACTTCATTGTTAAAAATGCCGTCCCAAAAGCAATGTCATTGGAAGAAGTCAAACTCGCTACAAGCAAAGACGATACCCTTCAGGACTTAATTAACATCATACAATCACCAAACCCATCCACGGAAATTCGAAAACATAACCACCTACACTCATTCTGGAGTATCATCGATGAGATCACCACTGCTGACGGCATTCTCCTTCGAAACAATCTAATAGTAATCCCTGAGACTTTACGTGTGAAAGTCGTCCAACTTGCCCATCGAGGACATCTGGGTATAGTCAAGACCAAGCAACTAATCCGTACAAAAGTGTGGTTTCCCGGAATCGATCGGAGCGTGGAAGAAGAAATCAAAACTTGCCACCCATGCCAGTCAATTACCAAATCCAATTCAAGAGAACCTATCATGTCAACTCCAATTCCCAATCATCCATGGGAAAACTTAGCGATTGATTTCGACGGACCTTACCCAAATGGGAAATACCTTATGATTGTCACAGACGAACATTCGCGTTACCCAATCGTGGAAATAATCTCATCAACCAGCGCAGAGATAGTAATACCAACGCTACGGCGATTGTTTACATTGTTCGGGATACCAGCCCAGCTAAAATCAGACAACGCCCCCCCGTTCAATAGCCAAGCCTTTGCTGATTTCGCATTAACGTTAAACTTTCGTCACCACTGTGTCACACCACTATGGCCCGAAGCAAACGGGCTCGCAGAGCGAAGCGTGCAGAATCTACGCAAAACAATACTAGCGGCCCACCTATCCAAACTTGACATCCAAACTGAACTAGATGCTTTTCTTCTCAACTACCGAGCTACACCGCATTCTACCACTGGCATCCCTCCGTACACAGCACTATTTGGAAGGCCGATGAAGACCACTCTACCACAACTCCTTCTGCTGAGATATCAACCGGACAATCTTCAATTGCAACCACTGACGCGGAACAAGAAGAAGGCCAAATCATACGCCGACGCAAAACGTAAAGTTTCCGAAAGTAAATTCAAGCTTGGAGACTTGGTACTTGTCAAAAACAAAAAATAAACAAGTTGACACCTCCGTTCGATCCAGTCCCATACACCATAACCTCAATCAATGGTTCCAAAATAATCGCATCCAGACCCACCAAAACAATAACCCGAAATTCATCCTTTTTCAAACCATACCACCACAAAAAAATAACTCGATAACCCTGGAAGAAAACGAACATTCAGAGGAAGAAGAGGAACTGCATGATCATCTACAAGGGAACCCTAATCCTGGGAACCCTCCAGCTAGAGATCTCTATCCAGCTCCAGCACCCCAGCGTCCACAACGAAATCGTCAACCTCCTGCATACCTGCAAGACTACGACTAGCCTAGAATAGAAAATGCACTTCATGCAAAGTAAAACCTTAAGTTAAAGAAATGCACTTCATGCCAAATAAAACCTAGAATAGAAATTGCACTTAATGCAAAGTAAAACCTTCAGTTTAAAGAAATGCACTTCATGCCAAATAAAGCCTAGAATAGAAAATGCACTTAATGCAAAGTAAAACCTTCAGTTTAAAGAAATGCACTTCATGCCAAGTAAAACCTTCATTTGAAAAAAAGGGAGGAACTGTCATGTTCAAACTTGTAGTTTTAGCCACCTTGGATTTGATTAGGTATACCTGTGGAGAGTTTGTAGAGGGACCTTGGAATGGCGGAATAAATAGACCTGACAGTACTAAATGAATACATCTTTTATCTCCATCTAACCTCAATCATATTACATATTTTTTATACATAACACAGGCCTAGGGCTCCACTGTGCCTGCTAGATCTATTCTTTCCAGTCATGGTTTTATTTATAGGCTTATTTATACTGTGTAAAGAAGATTATTCTAATGTCTATATATTTACCGAGTTGCAACAACCTAGGCTTATAATTACTACTTAAAAACGACTTCAAGGATAAGGGGACTGACACACACACTACTCTATGTCCGAACTTTTAAGGGGGGAGCTAAAGGTAGTAGGTATCTGAGAGAATAGACGCACAACAAGAGAGACTTGACGCCCAACAGGAGAAACTTGACGCCCAACAAGAGAGACTCGAAGACTTGAATAAAGAGCTGAAATCAGCTTCAAAGAGACTAGACATACAACAGAAGCGACTCGACGATCATGAAAATAAACTAGACAACAGCGAGCAATATAGCAGACGTAACTGCCTGCTGGTTCACGGGCTCGAGGAAACTACAAATGAAAATCCGTACGAAGTGGCTATCAACCTGTTAACGAGAACCCTAGACATGGAGGTCTCAGTTTGCGACATCGATAGGTGCCATCGTCTGGGTTCCCGGAACGAAATGAATGCAAATAAGAGACCTCTCATCATTAAGTTCCTCGCATACCAAACTCGCGAAGTAGCTTGGAAGAGAAAGAAAGCATTAAAACCTCATAGACTTCTCATCACCGAATCGCTGACTGCCCCCAGATATGAGCTACTTCGAAATGTACAAAAAATCGTTGGCCCAACGAGCTGCTGGACGCAAGACGGAGCAATCATAGCCATTCACAAAGAAAGAAGAGTTCGCATCAACTCTAAAGCCGATCTATCACTTCTCTACTCTACGTAGATATGTGAGTTTAATAACTAAACATTTGGGCACACCACTCGTAATTTTAGAATTGATCAGTAAAGTAAAGTAGGTGTCCATACTGCAGGTTAGATTATTTTTGTAAACCTATTTTTAGTTCTAGATAATCTTAATTGTAACTGATAATCTGCCGTAAGGTATAATAACCGACCTAATTTCTCCCTTAACATAGAAGGCATAGGCATAACTAAAGTATTTTCTTTTTTTCTCTTTATGTTTTATTTTATACCTTGCTTGTACTTTTAATTTTAATTCTAATTTGACTTGACTTTATCTTAAACCATTGTAGCAATACTATACTTTTAACTTTAATTCGAATTTAACTTATTATATCTTGAACCATTGTAGTAGTACTATTCCAATCATCTAAAAGATGATGACTGATGGTTTATGCGATCTAGATGAAGTCAACTCTTCTCTCATACTCGGGAGCATTGACGAACTAAATGAAACATTTTCACATGTGTCGGGACCGAAAATAATACATTTTAATATACGTAGTATTAGGAAGCATTTTGATGAACTCATAATTATATTGGAAACATCCAAAATTATATTCGACATTATAATCCTCTCAGAAACACAGCTTGTAGGAACAAACGGGAACGAATTTGAAATCGAAGGCTACACATCCTACAACTATAGTAACAAACTAACACAATTTGACGGAGTCTATATATTTATCAGGAATGGAATCTATAACAAATTACAGATCGCAATCGTAGAAGAAATAACACAAGCTAACTGTATCAAAATTATAATCGCTATAAGAAATGAAACATTCTCTATTCTTGCCATGTATAGGTCGCCGTCTAGCAAAGTACGCGTTTTCCTAAAAGAATTACAAAACGAGTTATCAAAATTAAAAAACAAGCACGTTATACTGATAGGAGACATAAATATTAATATTAATCCCGATCAAGAAAGAGCAACAGAACCACAAAATACACAAGAATACTTGAATATCTTATCTGCTAACGGGTTTCTACCACTGATAATGAACTCTACTAGAATCAATAATCAGTCAAAATCTTGCATTGATCACATATTTCTCAAAACGAACCAAGTTACAAAATTTCACTCGGCAATAGTACAAACAAAAATGACTGACCATTATCCTGTCATAATTGGAATGAAAAATGTAAATGCAACCATGGAGCCAAATAAATGTAAAGATAGCAATAAACACACAGAGGTACTCAATTACATGCAACTAGATGAACTTTTAGCAAACGAAACATGGGAACCGGTGCTAAATGAAAGAAACATAGACAGAGCCACAAATAAATTTATTGACATATTGAAAATGCACATAAAAACCAGCTCCAAGAAAGTTATAACTAAAACAAATAACAGAACAAAAAAACTAAAACCATGGATAACATTAGGACTCATAAAGTCAATTAAGCACAGAGATCGACTGAGCAAGCATGCTTTAAAAAATCCTCATGATATTGAATTACGATCATATTATCAAACATATAGAAATCAATTAAATAGGTTAATAAAATTTACTAAGAATGAGTATTATAAAAGTAGAATAGTGGATGCAAATAAAGATATAAAAAAGTATGGAAAGTCATCAATGAGGCAACAAATAATCATAAAGCAAATTCCAAACAAACTATAGACAAAATAAAGGTAAACAATAACATTTTAAATACAGAGAGTAATCCGCTATTAGTTGCAGAAACTTTCTTGAACTACTTTAGTGATGTGGGGAAAAATCTAGCGGAAAACATACTAAATAAGCCTGCGTCTTCTAACCACCTGAACAGAGATGATTTTCCTATTAATCAACAAAACGGGTCGATATTCCTCAACCCTACGATTGACGAAGAGATAATCAGAAACATCAATGAACTAAAAACTAACTCTGCACCAGGACATGACCTTATAAATACAAAGATCATCAAATCAGCCAAATTTCACATAGTCAAACCTCTAAAATACATCATAGACTTAAGCTTCACTACAGGAATATTTCCTAACATCTTTAAAAAATCTATAATAATTCCAATTCATAAGAAAGGTGACAAAACTATCGTAAGCAACTACAGACCAATATCCCTAATTAGCAACATTGCAAAAATTCACGAAAAATGCATAAAATTCCGATTGTAGGCCTACGAATACTTTGAAACTAATAAAATTTTATCCCCTAATCAATTTGGGTTCAGACAAAAATTAAACACGCAGCACGCTATTCACACCTTAACAGAAATCGTCACCTCTCAACTAGACAACGGTAAAAAATCATTAGCTGTTTTTCTCGATTTAGCTAAAGCTTTTGACACCGTGTCGCACATAAAACTGTTGGCAAAACTGGAGCGATACGGCATCCGAGGTGTAGCCCTACAACTCATAAAGAGTTACTTGAGCAACAGAGAACAAGTTGTAAAAGTAAACGAGACCCTCAGCAGCTCTTCAATTGTTGAATACGGCGTCCCTCAAGGAACTGTTCTAGGTCCACTTCTATTTACAATATATATAAACGACTTGTGTAATTCCAAATTAAAATGTAAAATCATTACCTTTGCTGATGACACTGTCCTCATATTCTCAAGCGATAACTGGAAAACCACATATGAAATTGCCGACAGCGAAATGATAAAAATAAAGCTGTGGCTTGATACAAATTTGCTTACTCTAAACGAAGATAAAACATTTCACATTGCTTTCTCTCCTACAGAAACAGACCAACCTATAAACGACTACCACCTCCAAATCCATACAAATACCTGCTCCACTACAGTTGCATGTGACTGCAAAACAGTTGAAAAAGTTTACCAAACTCAATATCTTGGTGTGACTATAGACCAGCACATGAAATGGGACTGCCACATTAAATCTGTGTGCAAAAAACTAAGGAACACTCTGTACAAATATTACACACTTAGAAACGTCCTTAATCTCTCCTCACTTAAAATGATCTACTATGCTCTAGCGCAATCTCTACTTGATATGGAATTTTAGCCTGGGGTGGGACTTATTATAATCACCTGATACCCCTCGTTGCGATACAAAAACACATTTTAAAGATAATAATGAAAAAACACTTTCAATATCCTACATTACTGCTGTACAGTGAAAGCAAAATGCTTGACATTCGAAAGCTGTATGCGAAAAATCTCCTAAAGTTTGTTCATACCAATCTTAACAGTTTTAGAAAAATATCTCATCAATCACTAACAAGAGAAAACCATAAACACAATCTTATAATTCCAAGAGTAAACAAAACTCTATCACAGAAGCAAGTTGCTTTCTTGGGTCCAAAATTGTATAACCATGTACCACCAGAAATAAGAAATAGCTCAATATCTATTTCAATAATAAAATACACAAGTGGATTTACTCTTTACCGATTAATAAGCTGGAGGAAATATTAACTCTCAAAGCCCGACGGTTTTCGAAAAAGACTGATTAAAATTAAAATTAAACTTAAAAACCATGGCTAAGAACGAATCAGTAAAATATAGCCTTATAATGTCACGTGTGTCTCACTTCGCTTTTCCCCTGATCCTTAATATCATATTATGTTTAAGTCCTCTCTTCTCTTGAGTATGGCAGATGAGTTGAATTCTCATTCTCATTTTCATTTTCACTGAAAGCTGATCCGAAAGTTACTAATTTCTATATTTAGCTGTATCATATTTGTTTAATTAGTTATCAACTTATCATATAATAGTACAATATAATGGTTTGTTACTTTTTTAGATATACTTTTAAGTTTTTCATGTGTTTCACTAATTATAATCATTGTCAAATTATACAATTAAATTATATCTACATCATATTATGTCAAGTTAAATAATTGAAATAATGGTTATTACTACACAATTAACACTCTTTGTACTAGAACTAGAAAGTAGAATAGTTTTTTAGCTTTAGCTATAGTAATAATAAATTAATTAATAAAGACTACTATTGTAATAGGGTAACCACGAACAAGTATATTTTCCTTATGTGGTTGCCCAACTTACGCGACAAAAAACATACCTTTTGAAAATGTATGTATCTATCTATCTATATAGTTTTTGGTGAAAATTCTTTTAAAACATTTCTCCTAATAAACCCCAGTAGACGCATGGATTTAGGAATAATGACTGAATGACTGAAGCAATGCAAAACTGCTCATCCATCAAAGTGACTAAGTAATAGCGTTCGCTAAATGGCCTAACATAATACGTTTTTTTTTACACGTTGAGTGTATTTAATAAATTTAATACATGTACTTGGGTGTGCTAGTATACATCATGCAGTCATGCCTGAAACAGTTACCTAGGTGACAGGTCAAGTAATTAGGACGATAAAGGTCTAAGTCAACGTGACATATTGGAATTTCGTTTCATATTATTTTAATTCACCTCTGCTTAGAGTTCACACGACTATTTCAACAATATGAAAACAGTTCATGACAATGGTAACTATACCAACAGTGTTGGCTCGTTCCGAATTCAGTCTTCATCAAACTTTGGGGATAGGGGAAAACAACAAAACAAATTGAAAATATACCGAACCATTTTCCAAATTTTCAACTTTTTAGCCCCCAAAACGCACCCCCCTCCCCCCCCCCAAAAACGTCAATACTAGGGAAATATGTCATTTCTATACCCTTCAACATAGAATATGAAGAAGATGAGTGAAATTTTATCGAAACGTCGGCCTAATGAAAATATACGTGGCATTATAACCGAAAAACCAAGTACGGTACATTTTTTTAGGCTACACTACAAAACCTACCAAATAAAAAAACCTTTTTAAAAAAAAACACATTTTTTATTTAATGTACTTATTTTGTTTATTCACCCCCTTTTCAGCTGTCCTCCCTTAAGCGCGCGACTCTGGTTCGGGAGGTCCCGGGTGCGAATCCCGTCGAGACCGGCAATCTTCACTACAGTTTTTTTCCGAGGATTTCAAGGGATTGAGTCCTCTTAAACAGCCCTCGGACATCCCTTCACAATTGGCCTATCCTCAACATACCTTTGACACCTGAAGAGACATAAATTGCACCCTGGGCAGGTTTCCCATAAAAATTATTTAAAATATCGTAATTAAAACAATGGTAGTTATGTCAAAAGGTCATTATTACCAAAATAGAGGATGCTCACCTTATCTTTTAACATCATGCATAATTTCGTTTGAAGTTTTTGGAAGTACTTTATCGCAAATATCTGATACAAAACTAAGGAAGTAATAAATAAAAATAATTCAAAATGTTCAACCCCCAAAATAACTACCCCAAACATCTCTTAACTATTTAGAATTCCGTTGTCCCCCATGGTCAGTACTTTCAGCCTTCTATTACCTCAAATTGTTGAAAAGAAAATCGAGTATCTATAACCAAATCTCGATTTGTTTTGTAGTAGTTAACCTGCAATATAGGGTCCTTGCATGGCTGGCTCTACCTCAAAATAAGTAGGGTAAAATGCAAGGTATGTCCCAAATATAACTCTTAATATCTATGCTTAAGGATGGTTATATACTCAATGGCTATACAGAGATAATCTTGAAATATTATTTGAGTGGGAAAGAACCCTCATACTTTGTAAATCAGTTTTGATAAATTGATTGATAAATAACCCATTCAATGTATATTCTGTACATTTTTGGATGAGCGAAGCGAAGACTTCAATTTCACCGACCCCCCAAAAAATTTAGCTCGGGTGTTTTTTTTTTTGTTTTTTTTCCCGTCTGTTTGTTCGCTCTCTACCGGGCAAACGGCATATCCGATCTTGATGAAAATTTGAGAGGACCTTCGAAATCTCTGAACTTAGAGGTGTATTGTTTTTGGGCACAATCGAAGAAATATTTCTCATGAATATCGTACTTTTACGATTTTTTTCGATTTTTAATGCGATATTTTCGTGCCATTCGGGCCGATTCTGACCAAACGGGTGGGGCTACAACGTCATATTATACATGGACATTAAGGTTATGGTGATGTAGTACCTAATGAAACAAAAAGTTGAAAAAGTTAGCCAGAATCTATAGAAATAAAGCTTTTAATATAAGTTTTTTACGGTTTAGTGCGATATTTTCGTGCCATTTGGGCCGATTGTGACCAAACGGGTGGGGCTACAACGTTCATATTAAACATGGACATTAAGGTTATGGTGATGTAGTACCTTTTGAAACAAAAAGTTGAAAAAGTTAGCCAGAATCCATAGAAATAAAGCTTTTAATATAAGTTTTTACGGTAAATATAATAACAAGTGACAAGAAACAATAGAAACTTGACAACAATCACCTACAATGCATAGGCAGCAAAGCAAAGCACTTGCAAAAGTAAAGATATCCCACGCAAACCAAAAACTTAAAAAAGCTCATCCATCAACGCGGCGGGACTTAAGCGTTTTCCTAGTTATTATATGGGGCCTGATAAAAGCAGCAAGGGGGGGGGGATACCAAATTTAATTGTGGCCCAGTACTCAACAAAATGAACATCCTGTGTCATGCCTCACCATTCATTACTTACACCAAAATATTGGAGTGACACATTCTAAGTATAAATTTAATCTTTATCGTTTGCAGACTTAAGCCCTTTTAGCAGCAATATATTCATCATAACCATCTGAAATATATTAATTTTTACCTTAATTGATATCAACGGGTTTAAATCACATACATATTTATTTAGGTAGGCCCAACTATGCTCATGTGTTTTTTGTTGACACAAATGTTTTTGACTTTGTGGGAACCGTTGATTCTGATTGGTTGGTTTCATCGATCAGGGTCAACCGACGTGGACGAGACTCCTGCTATATAAGGTGATGTGGTAGGGTATTGCTACAGACTTGCCTAAACTAAAACCATGACATTCTCCCCTAGCTTTGGTCTCCTGTTGGTTGTACTGGCTGCGGTTGGCAACGTCAACTGCGTTGCCAGTACCAACAGTAACTCATCGCCAGACTATTGCAGTCTGTGTACGAATCATTTCATGTGCAGCTTCCAGGTAGGTATCCTGTTTTGCACAATTGTTGCATTCACATTGATTGGGAATAACTATTATTCACTTTTCAGTTCAATGAATATTTCTATTCTCTAGTCATTGAATAAATATTAACATTTAAATAATGAGACAAATCAATTTAATAACATTTAATTAAAAATATTCACTTTTTCATATGTTTCTTTTATTTGTTGTATTGTCAATTTGGCATTGGATAAATTTAATCATTCAACCATGATTCAATTAACAATAATAATATTTCAATTCATTCAAATCAATTTGTGTTTAATAGAAATTAATCTTTATTTTAAACTGTTGTGTGTGTTATGTTGTACTGAACATACAAAAAATGAGACATTTAAATTAATTTAACTCAATAATATTTAATAAAAAGGATTTGGTTACTTAAATAATGTTTTATTTATTATTTATTTTTGATTGTGTTCTGTAAAAAAGTAAAATAACATCATTTATATAATTTTTTGTAATGTTTTAAATAATTTTTATTGGACATAAGAAAATATACACAGTATTTACTAGTACAACAATTTCCACCGTGTTGTCCAGGATAGGATATCTATATGCAAAACAAAAACAAAATTATATCTAAATATTTGAATACCAGCAGACCACAATATGTAGACATACTAGGTAGGTAATGAGACAGGATAGCAGGCCTTTGTCTTTGTGATTATTTGTTGTTGAAGCTTTATTCAATTTCTTGTTTTCACAGTTTGTACGCGACGCAATGAAATAAGTTAATAACCCGATGAAATAATTTTAATTTTAATATTCTGGGCCGCAAACACCTTCGTTTTGAAATAAATAATATAACATCTGCTTGTTTCCCGCAAGGACTGTGGCGGTCGGTGCTGTGTGCAACACTCAAGGTGACAAGAAGGTCGGTGGGGGCGTGACAGTCGCAGACAGGACGGCCATCTTGAATCTGCAGAACGCGGCACGTCAGCGGGTTGCGTCGGGGCTGGAGACAAGGGGGGGCCCCAGGACCCAACCACCGTCGGTTCATTTACAGCAGCTGGCAAGTACAGGATTAATTTCATTTATTTATTTACGTCTATCTTATTCAGTTATTCAGTATCAGGGAAAAACTGATTTACAAAGGAAGGAGGACAACTAAATTATAGGGCTTAATAATAATTAAACACCTGGTTACAACATAAAAGTCAAGTCGGGGGTGACGTATCACCAGCTTTCTCGGGCTGTGGACTGTCAGTGCTTGCTAGCCAGGCTCAACACCTCCTCATTTACTTCGATGTCTTCTATGACAGGCATTAATACCAGTTCTCTCCATTTCTTTCTATCCTCCCAGATTCTTTCTTCTTTAGGCTAATTCTATCCCATGATTTCCCCCTTTCTTCAACGTTCAACGTTCCATTTTATTTGGTCTCTCCATCTATCTCGTGGGCGTTCAACTTTTCTTACTCCCCCCCCTGTCCCCCCTTGTGCGTTCGAATTCTCTTCTTGGGATTCTCTATCTTGATTTATTCTTCGTACGACGTGCCCATACCATCAAAGTCTTTCTTTTCCTATTTAATTCGTAGTCTTTCCTCTCCTAGTTTCTTTCGTATTGTTTTGCTCCGTACCTGTAGGCCTACTTTGTCTATTTTTGTTAAGGCTACAGAACTTCTTAAAAATTTCATCTCTGCTGCTTGTAATCTGCTGTCTTCCTTTCCTCCTATTGTCCATGTCACTGATGCATATCATATGATATTATTGGGAGGAAATACATTTTGTATAATAGCATCTTGCACCTGCATGATATTTCTTCCTTCCATAATAGTTTACGTACACTTTAGTAAAATTTGTCTGCTAATATAATTCTTAATTAAAAGTTATTATATACATGCAAACGCAATATAATAATGAACTTTGAAATAGTAATTACAGTAATGTATAGTAATTAAAAGACAATAACTTTGGTAACAAATTCAAAGAAATTTATTTGAGAACCAAATATAAAAAGGAAAATAAAAAAATATACGTTTTAAAAAAATACTTTTAGAAAAGTGCATGATACCTATTGGATTGGTACATTTATTGGATGAGCGTAGCGAGCGAAGCGAATATTCCATTTCACTACACTGGAGAAAAAAATCCGGAATATATTTTTTTTCTTTCTTTTTTTCTGTATTTTTGTGTGTTTGTCAGCACGATTTCGGCTAAACCAATACTCCATTTGAGATAAAATTTTATGGAGGCCTTCGAAATCTCTAAACTTAGAACTGCTACGTTTTTGAGCGCAATAAAAAATTATTTCTTATGAAAATCGCAATTTTACGATTTTTTTTCGATTTTTGGAAAATTTATTTTACTTATAACACCAAAATTCTTTATCCGATTTTAATGATTTTTTCACAGAACCTTAATTTTATGAATTTATATTTTTCGTGTGAAATTTAAGCGCAATCGAATTATTATTTCTTATAATAATCACAATTTTTCGATTTTTTCTATACGAATTAGTACGATTAATTAAAAAAAAAAATTTTTTTTTTTTTTATTTAAAAAAAAATCTTCAACTTAGTAATAATTTTTTCACAGAACAACAGAAAATCGGCATAACACATGGCAGCTCAATGCACCAATTACGCTCATCCAACAACGCGGCGGGACTTAAGCGTTTTCCTAGTGTAATTAACCAATGAGTAAATAAAAAAAATAAAAAAAAATTGTATGCCAGGTCTGGGACTCGGAACTGGCTATACTGGCCCAGCGTTGGACGGATCGGTGTGACTACGGCGGCATCCCTTGCAGCAGTCAACCGACTGACATGTGCAGTGACGGCATCAATATGTGCGGCAAAGTAAAACGTTTCGACACGGGGAAAAATAGCCGCATATCAATGTACGGCGGCGTGAATTGGACGAGTGCTATCACTTCTTGGAGCGACCAGGTCGTGAATTTCAACAAGAATCACATCAACCCTTTCATGTAGTCGATTTAATAATTAATAAAGAAATAAGTTTGTGTTTTGGAATATGGAAAACATGGGCCTAGAACAAGCTAGATACGATTCCACCAACGGACAGCGCCAGAATTAGTTCGGAACAACCTTAGAACTGGTTTATTTATTTTATATCTATAATATCCTGTTCAGTTATGAAAACTGATTTAGAAAGGACAACTGCCTTACTAGTTATTATTATGCGTTTATTGCGTACATTCATTACATATTATTACATTAGGTATATAATAAACATACGGATGGAGGCAAATAGCGGACCTAAGATCAATTTAAGACATATACACCCATCCTAAGAATTATATAGCCTAACAATAATAAAATACATATCAAACAAGAAGAAACAGACTGTATACAAATGATACAAATCAAATTCATAAAACAAAACAAAAACCCTACTGAAAGGAAGTTCCTTTACTTCATAAGGCAGTGCATTCCTGGATTCTCTCCCTCTGGAGAAGCCGGACTTATTGTTGTATTGAGCCTTGTTGCGAAAGTCAGCATTTACTCCAAGAAATGCAAGCCCAAACAAGTCTAAATCAGTAAAAAATCTTTTGGCTATTAGTCCGGTCGAGAGAAGTAAGTCCGTGCGTTTTTGAGAGGGAACTGATTTTTTTATGATTGAAGTGCATCACCAGGATGTTAAGGATGATATTTAGCCTGTGAGTCTTTTTTTTATTTCCGTCGTTCGGCCACCATCTTGGAAAATATCCGCTACATTGTGTTTGTCAGACGCTATTTTTAGAATAAATCCAAAATGGCTAGAGAGTTAAACGAAAAGTTTAAATGGCGAAAGTATTACCATACAATTCCCTACAAAATAATGCTTACCATATTTTTGGTAGGAGCAACGGTGATGTCACAGAATCGTTTTATATCAGTTACTACCAATAAGTACCAGTTTTTATACGCACAGCACAGAACAATTGCAGGTAATTACGTTTTAAACACTTATTTTAAACCCTTTTCAATTTTGTTTAAGAAGTCTCCGGTCAAAATAAAAAAATCATAGTAGCAACGAAATTGGTTAGTGCATTTACCCCGGATTTGGAATTTTCAAATGATGATATAAATTTTCCTCAAAATAATCTGGTTGAGAGAAGTAATTCCGTGTGTTTTTGTGACGGGACCTCTTTTATGATTGAAATTGTATTACCAGGATGATAAGGACGAAATTTAGCCTGGGAGTCTTTTTTCTAATTTTGACGTTTGGCCGCCATCATGGAAAATGTCCACTGCTATAACCAAAACATATACTTTTGGTGAAAAATGGAATTAAAAGCATCATTTGATTGTCATTGAATTCCTCTAAATGTTTAAAACTCCTTTAAAATAATAAGTGTACCTGTTTGGCCGCCATCTTGAAAATGGCCGTCACTATACAAATTAACGAAAACATAGGCCTATCAATATCAATGTAAGTAAGTGGTGAATTTTGGAGCTCAATATACCATTTGATGGGTATTGAATTTAGCTTTATGTTTAAAATCCTCCCCTTGGATATAAGTGCACACATTTTCTGGTTAATCTAGGCCTATGATAAATATTGAAAGTCTGAAATAAAAGGACAGTACAGATATTCTTCGATTATGCCAAGTTGTATTCAGATGTAATGATTTATGGCTGCAGGACAAGGAACGCGCCGAACATCAAATCACGCCGGCTTCCTCTTAATACTAGGAAAACGCTTAAGTCCCGCCGCGTTGTTGGATGAGCGTAATTGGTGCATTGAGCTGCCATGTGTTATGCGGATTTTCTGTTGTTCTGTGAAAAAATTATTACTAAGTTGAAGATTTTTTTAAATTAAATTAAATTAAATAAAAAATAAACTTAAATTTTAATTTTTTTAATTAATCGTACTAATTAAAAAAAAAGAAAAATGCATTTTTATAAGAAATAATTATTTGATTGCGCTCAAATTTCACACGAATATATAAATTCATAAAATTAAGGTTCTGTGAAAAAATTATTACAATAGAATAAAGCATGTAGGTGTTATAAGTAAAAAAATTGTACTAAAAAAGAAAAAAAAAAAAAAAATTTATATTTTCATGAAAAATAATTTTTCGATTGCGCTCAAATTTCACACGGATATCTTAATTCATAAAATTAAGGTTCTGTAAAAAAATCATTAAAATCCGATTAAGCATGTAGGCGTTATAAGAAAAATAAATTTTGAAAAAAGCGTAAAATTGCGATTTTTATGAGAAATAATTTTTTGATTGCGCTCAAAAACGTGGCAGTTCTAAGTTCAGAGATTTCGAAGGCCTCCATAAAATTTCATCGCAAACGGAGTATCGGTTTAGCCGGAATCGTGCTGACAAACACACAAAAATACAGAAAAAAAAGACGGAAAGAAAAAAAAAACATTCCGGATTTTTTTCTCCAGTGTAGTGAAATGGAATCTTCGCTTCGCTCGCTTCGCTCGCTACGCTCATCCAATAAAAATTATACAAAATTCATAAATTTTTATTTGCCAATCTGTTGCTGTCAAACTCTGTAATGGGTCAGCATTTAAGATATAGGCCTGCCACCACTCCTCGCCTTCCATCACATTCCAGTCTCAAATTTTATTCTTACAGACGGGGGAACGGTTCGACTAACCACTACTCTCAGCTGGTCTGGGGGAAAACAAAGTACGTTGGCTGTGGCGTGACGGAATACCATCCTGGTGTTGCACCTTCCCAATTATGGGCACGTTACTCGTGTTTCTATGGTCCGGCCGGGAACATAGAGAACGACGTTATGTACCGCACTAATTAATCCAAGTAATGTCCTAGAAACAAACGCAGCGTGAATTATACTCTTCGCTGTACACTTTCAAAAACACAAGTGTCATTAAATAAATTAACAAACAAATACAATCGTACTTACAGTCGACCCACTCAGTCACATAACTAATTTTAAGTGGGGTACATTAAATTTAAAGCAAACCAAGTAGATTAAAAAAAGTTTTAGTATTTGAATTTTATGTATGTGACATGTACGTAATATACTCTAAGCATGGTTCTTGTCATGTGACGAGTTTGAAATTATTAAAATAAATCAAATCTAATCAAATCAACCCTGTTGGTCCTTTGCACTTGTAAGTTCATCTATCAATAAACCCTTGGAAATCTAATGACAATTTCACCTGACTACTTACTCTAATCCATTAATTTCCCCAACAAAAAAACAAAAATCCAAATTTTCCATGGCGCTGTTCGGTCCCGTATTGAGTTACTATAATTAAACTTAAATATATATATTTAAAAAAAAATAGTAACATTAAAGCCAAACTTACTTCATAAGAAATAGTTTGAGCATCTTCCTCTCCACTGAATCTCATCAGTGACTGATGCCTGCCTGGGGCGAATGAAACCAATCCTACACACATTGGGTGACTGGCAAAGCTGCATGGCTAGTAGTTTGCTTGTAGTTCGACTGAAGGATGGGAAAGTAGGGAAAACAACATCCCCTGTGGCGAATGAAACCAATCCTACACACATTGGGTGACTGGCAAAGCTGCATGGCTACTAGTTTGCTTGTAGTTCGACTGAAGGATGGGAAAGTAGGGAAAACAACATCCAAGTCTAAACAGTGGCGATATCATATCAATCTCGTGGCCGGAAGCTTGTTGGAGGGATGTGTTCCTCACGGCTATACCTATACCGACAAGAACCGAGCCGTACGTACCCCACGACAGTGAATTAACTTGGCCGAAGGTGTGCGCATGCAATAGTGTGGGCCGTTGGTACATCCCATAAAAGTAAATTTTATGGAGCATCAGTTAATTAAAACTATGTAGTATTCAAGTAACCCACCATTTGGAGGAGAAATAGTTTGTTACCAAACACAATTGTCAATTATTTTCTGTGCACACCTACACTTTTCCTAAAATCAGCCAGGTTTGATCAAATCCATGTCTTCAATCCTTCAGCTATAGTAGTAGCTCTTCTGCAAGTCATGTTTGTTTCTTCTAAGTGGAATTCTGAATAATGTACTTACATTTTAAAATTGTAACGAGTCTTCATAGTTTGGCCACGGATGATACAATATTTTCATTCAATTCATCTGTAATGTATATAGAATTACATTATAATATTACCGAATATTATATTAGGTGTGTGATAGGATTCAACAGCTTACCTTCCAGAAGTGATGGTGGCTGACGAATTTCTTGATAAATAGACATAAAATATAATACAAAATGTTAAGGTTGATGCATGAATTTATTTCATCAATTAAGTAGGTATTCAATCTGAAATCAGCATTTCATTTTATATTTTACTCTTCCCTTTCAAAATATCTAAAATTATTTCTCAATTTCATTAATTGGGAAACACTCCCGTAGGTGTAATAGATTTTATACTAGGAAAACGCTAAAGTCCCGCCGCGTTGATGGATGAGCTTTTTTTAAGTTTTTAGTTTGCGTGGGATATCTTTACTTTTACAAGTGTTTTGCTTTACTGCCTAGGCATGGTAGGTGATTGTTGTCATGTTTCTTTTGTTACTATCTTGTCAAATGGTATTATTTACCGTAAAAAACTCATATTAAAAGCTTTATTTCTATGGATTCTGGCTAACTTTTTCAACTATTTCTTTCAAAAGGTAAACGTTGTAGCCCCACCCGTTTGGTCAGAATTGGCCCAAATGGCACGAAAATATCGCACAAAAAGTCATTAAACTTATATTAAAAGCTTTATTTCTATAGATTCTGGTTAACTTTTTCAACTTTTTCTTTCAGAAAGCAATACATCACCATTACCTTAATGCCCATGTGAAATATAAACGTTGTAGCCCCACCCGTTTGGTCAGAATCGGCCCAAATGTGACGAAAATATCGCACTAAAAATCGGAAAAATCGTAAAAGTACGATATTCATGAGAAATATTTCTTCGATTGTACCCAAAAACAATACACCTCTAAGTTTAGAGATTTCGAAGGTCCCCTCCAATTTTCATCAAGATCGCTTATGCCGTTTGCCCGGAATCCTGCTAAAAAACAGACAAAAAAACAAACAAAAAAACATTGGAGCTAAATTTTTTGGGGGGTCAGTGAAATTGAAGTCTTCGCTTCGCTCATCCAATAAATCAATCCAGAAATTAAAAAATCCATACATTTGATACACCCCGCTGGGATGGATTTTGTAATTTCTGAATTGATTTCTATAAAATCTTAAATTAAATTATGATTAATGAATAATTATCTTGTATGGGAGATATACAGAAGGATGACAGTTTACCAGAAGTCATTCAAACACAAATTATAACCATCAACAAGTAAATAATGGCCAAGCAGAGATTGGTATTTAAAATAGAATATAGATCCAACCAAACTGGTTGGGCGCGATTCACTATAGCGGGGGCACGACAGAATCAGCAAAGCTAATTCGGAACAGCTTTGTAAGTTTATTATATACCTACTTTAAGAAGAGTCGGCGAGGCTGGCACGGAGACGAAAAAAGCGCTCAGCTTTCTGTTCGGTATTATATTTCACCTGAACGTTTTAATAAAGAATCAATATATGAGATCCAGTAGGCTACGTGTATTCCTAAATGAATTCCTTGATTTTGAATGAAAAAATCGTGAAATCTCCGTAATGTGCAAAATTTTGTATAACTTCGGGAGTTTACTCCAAAGTCCAAATGTAGATTTTTTAACACAAATTTTCATACTGGATATCAGCGTTTAAATCAATGTAAACGCGCAGGTTAATTTAGTAAATCGTACGATAAGCGTGGGGGGGGGGGGGGGGGAATTTCATGAATTGAAATCCATGTTTTGGATTTCCCATTTTTTCGACTTATGTCCCGCAATGGATTTTTTAAGGCTTATTTTTTACAACCAAGTATTGATATCAATATAAAAGTATTTTAATTAACATTCATGCAAAATTTGGTAATGATATTACCGAACGTTTAGCAGAAATCATCAACACCTGAGTGCGCGCATTTCAGTTGGGCCAAGATCAGCGTCCCCTCTTAATTACAGTACTAATTAAAAACACCCCTGGCAACAAGGGAAACGTTATCCCATCTGACCCGACATTTGGATGAAAATAAAACCAGCAAGTTTTTACTCCTCTCCATCTTATTTATTTCCATATAGCAAAAACAACATCTAACAAAAAATTAATATCAGTTTCTCTTCGACAGTCGAGGCGGCCTCATATCTTACAGTCGGCTTGGAAAACCACCCTCGGCTGTCTACGAGGGTGCACGTTTCGTTTGTCGACATGTTTAATGCCGATCGCAAATAAAAAACAATCTTTTATACACGGGGAACCACCCAACACTTTCTGTAAATAAAACAAGTGCGAAGCCTACTTTCAATAATAATATTAATAATAACTAGGAAAACGCTAAAGTCCCGCCGCGTTGATGGATGAGCGTTTTTTGTAAGTTTTTTGTTGCGTTTTGTGCGTTTGTTTGCACTTTTCCTTTGTAAGTGCTTTTTGAATGCATTTTAGGTGATTGTTGTCAAGTTACTATTGTTACTTGTTAATTGGTATTATAAACTTAAAAAACTCATATTAAAACCTTTATTTCTGTGGATTCTGACTATTTTTTTCAACTTTTTCTTTCAAAAGGTACTACATCACCATAACCTTAATGTCCATGTGAAATCTGAACGTTGTAGCCCCACCCGTTTGGTCAGAATCGGCCCAAATGTGACGAAAATATTGCACTAAAAATTGAAAAAACTAATATTAAAACCTTTATTTCTATGGATTCTAGCTAACTTTTTCAACTTTTTCTTTCAAAAGGTACTACATCACCATAATCTTAATGTCCATGTGAAATATGAACGTTGTAGCCCCACCCGTTTGGTCAGAATCGGCCCAAATGTGACGAAAATATCGCACTAAAAATCGAAAAAAAATCGTAAAAGTACGATATTCATGAGAAATATTTCTTCGATTGTACCCAAAAACAATACACCTCTAAGTTCAGAGAAAACGAAGGTCCGTCAAATTTTCATCAAGATCGCATATGCCGTTTGCCCGGAGAGAGCGAACAGACAGAAAAAAAAACAAAAAAAAACACCGAGCTAAATTTTTTGGGGGGTCAGTGAAATTGAAGTCTTCGCTTCCGCTCGCTACGCTCATCCAATTAATAAGTGGTTGCAATTGCAAAATATCCCCTTGTCTCATAAAATAGAGTAGAATAAAGTGATGGTTAGATCGAAGTGACAAGTACCTTCTTTCTACATATTACTTTATATAAGTTGAGAAAAGCTTGGAATTATAGACGTGACATCAGTTTGATTCAAATAATTTTAAATAATAGATATCGTGTGGTAAATTTTGATAAAAATATAATAATCAAATTCAAATGTACACAACTTGTTACTTGTACACTCAAATTCATTGTTTATTTTGTTTTGTTTACTAAAATATGAAGTTTTTAGTGAGGAATATTGTGTTGCCAAAAAGAGTTTTGAAATCCTCAAGTATTAATATTTTATTATTTTTGCGGTTTTGCCCTTACGTTGAATGACTTGACAACACCCCACCCCACAAAGCAGGAAATACCAAACAAATTGGTATAAACATTGATTGCTGAAATACAATAAAATGAAACGTTATACACTTGGCCAAACCTTAGCTGTTGTGACCTTCTGTTTTTGTTTGTTTCAAAGATAGGCACCTCACTAGTATCAATTTTTTCAAATTAATGCCATGTCAGACATCAAATAATTATGTGTTCATTTTGTACTCAATGTTTACAAGAACACATGTTAATTTGTATGATGCGTTCGTTACGCTATACTAACAAATAAGGTTTTGTACTTTTTGGATGAGCGAAGCGAAGACTTCAATTTCACCGACCCCCCAAAAAATTTAGCTCGGGTGTTTTTTTGTTTGTTTTTTTGTTTTTTTGTTTTTTTGTTTGTTTTTCTGTCTGTTTGTTCGCTCTCTACCGGGCAAACGGCATATGCGATCTGGATGAAAATTTGACAGGACCTTCGAAATCTCTGAACTTAGACTTGCCACGTTTTTGGGTACAATCGAAGAAATATTTCTCATGAATATCGTACTTTTACGATTTTTTTCGATTTTTTGGGCGATATTTTCGTGCCATTTGGGCCAATTCTGACCAAACGGGTGAAGCTAAAACGTTCATATTATACATGGACATTAAGGTTATGGTGATTTAGTACATTTTGAAAGAAAAAGTTGAAAAAGTTAGCCAGAATCTATAGAAATAAAGCTTTTAATATAAGATTTTTGTTTTTTTGTACGATATTTTCGTGCCATTTGGGCCAATTCTGACCAAACGGGTGGGGTTTCAACGTTCATATTATACATGGACATTAAGGTTATGGTGATGTAGTACCTTTTGACAAGAAACAAAAGAAACTTGACAACATTCACCTACAATGCGTAGGCAGCAAAACAAAGCACTTGCAAAAGTAAAGATATCCCAAGCAAACTTAAAACTTTAAAAAGCTCATCCATCAACGCGGCGGGACTTTAGCGTTTTCCTAGTTCTACGAAGACCAACCAGTGTCTCTATTGTATTGTTATCAAGAAAGAGACGAGACAATAATATTGTTTTTTTTGTCTGTTTGTTCGCTCTCTACCGAGCAAACGGCATATGCGATCTTGATGAAAATTGGAGGGGGCCTTCAAAATCTCTAAACTTAGAGCTGTATTGTTTTTGGGTATAATCGAAGAAATATTTCTCATGAATATCGTACTTTTACGATTTTTTTTCAATTTATAGTGCGATATTTTCGTGACATTTGGGCCGATTCTGACCAAACGGTTGGGGCTACAACGTTCAAATTTCACACGGACATTAAGGTTATGGTGATGTAGTACCTTTTGAAAGAAAAAAATGAAAAAGTTGTCCAGAATTCATAGAAATAAAGGTTTTAGTATAAGTTTTTGAGGTTTATAATAAAAATTATTAACAAGTAACAATAGAAACTTAACAACAATCACCTACAATGCGTCAAAAAAGCACTTGAAGAAGAAAAGAGATTCCACATAATCTAAAACCTTAAAAAAAGCTCATCCATCAACGCGACGGGACTAAAGCGTTTTCCTAGTATGGAGTAAATCTTACAATATTGTTTTATGAAGCCACTCATAACCAACAAAACAAAACCGTTTGAACCGGTATTGCATTTATGAAACCATTGTTTTGCAAAAATGCTAACACCTTGGCATTACATAGTTACGAATTACTTTACTTTGAAATGTATTAGCCTATTTAATTAAATCACAGTAATGCAAACAAATTAATTTTTTTGGTGGCATATAAATTCAAAATCGTCAACTTTAGCGTAGCTACATGCTGTCGCCAACTCTCAGCGAGTACAATAATATGAACTGTTACATCATATGGGTACATATAAACAATAACAATTAAATATATTATGGTTTGCAGTTACATTTATCAGACTGGCCATGTTAAAGTTATTCAAAATGTGTTTCCAGTCGGGCTGTGCAAACCTGGACGTTTAATATTGAACCACACTCGAACTTTCAGCAGGGTTGCCTATCGAACTTCTACAAAATATCGAACCAACCCTGAAAAGAACTCGAACCAAACGTCAAATGATATCAAACAGTTAAAATACTAGGTAAAATAGTGATTGATAAGTCTGGACCGGCACCTCCACCAAGAAAATATGTAGCTTCTGGACCGGCACATACACCATCTAAATTTTATATTTTTATTTAAAGGCCTAATTGAGAAATGAGAACCTTATATGACAATGTCAAATAATTAGTGCCCGCACGTCACTACAAATAACTAAAACTAGGAAAACGCTTAAGTCCCGCCGCGTTGATGGATGAGCGTAATTTTTTTTAAACGAAAAAAGCGTAAAATTGCGATTTTTTTAATAGATAATTTTTCGATAACGCTCAAATTTCACACGAATATATTCATTCATAAAATTAAAGTTCTGTGAAAAAATCATTACAATCGGATAAAGCATGTAGGTTTTATTCGTCGAAGAAATGTTAAAAATTAAAAAAAATCGTAAAATTGCGATTATCATGAGAAATGATTTTTCGATTGCGCTCAAATTTCACACGAATATATTAATTCATAAAATTAAGGTTCTGTGAAAAAATCATTACAATGGGATAAAGCATGTAGGTGTTATAAGTCAAAGAATTTTTAAAAAATCGAAAAAAATCGTAAAATTGCGATTTTCATGAGAAATAATTTTTTGATCGATTTTTCCCTCCGTGCAGTTCTTCGTTCAGAGATTTCATAGACCTCCATAAAATTTCATTGCAATTGGAGTATTGGTTTAGCCGGAATCGTGTTCACAGACACACAAAAATACAAAAAAAAAAGAAAAAAAAAACATTCCGGATTTTTTTGTCCAGTGTAGTGAAATGGAATCTTCGCTACGCTCGCTCCGCTCGCTACGCTCATCCAATAAAAAAATAAACAATTTCACCCAAAATTCGAACTTTTTTCCACTTGGTTCAAATTTTCTTTTAGTTCCGAGTTCGAATTTTGAACGTTCACAGATCCCTAGTTTCCAGACGCGGTTTAGCGTAAGTTTACTACACATTAAAGAGAACAAACTTCACTTTGTTGACAAACACACAATTCACAACAATAGAGAGTTCTGCTTCTAGAAGCCTATTATCCCACACATAACAAAACTTGTAAAAATAAAGACAAACCTTACACAATCAAAAGAAATGAGGTCTAAAAAAAGGGCTAAGCTCATCTACCCTTCCACATTTGCGCATTCTTAATTCATAAACGTTCAGTGCCCCGTAACAGCATCCTTGAAAAGCTTGGCAAAGTAGAATTTGCAACTACTATTAATTGGATGAGCGAAGCGAAGACATAATTTGACTTTGTGTTTTTTTGTTTGTTTTTTTATTTACTTACGTTACCCCAAGAAAAATAGCTCGGGTGTTTTGTTTTTGTTAGTTTTTTGTCTGTTTGTTCGCTCTCTACCGGGCAAACGGCATATTATGCGATCTTGATGAAAATTGGAGGGGACCTTCGAAATCTCTGAACTTAGAGCTGTATTGTTTCTGGGTACAATCAAAGAAATATTTCTCATACATATCATACCTTCACGATTTTTTTCGATTTATGTGCAATATTTTCGTGATATTTGGCAAACAGCTACTCCGATATTGATGAAACTTTATAGGAACGTTTAAAATCACTGAAATCATATATGTTATGATTTTAGAGACACTTGAAAAAATATTATAGAAATCGTACTTTTACGATTTTTTCTCCGGTTTTTAATACGATATTTTCGTGATATTTTGGCCGATTTTGACCAAACAAGTGGGGCTACAACGTTCATATTTTACATTGACATAAAGATTATGGTGATGTAGTGCCACATGAAAGAAAAAGTTGAAAAAAATGGTCAAAACTCATAGAAATAAAAGTTTTAATATAAGCCTTTTACAGGTGTATAATGAACAAGTAATATCAAGTAACTATAGAAAAAGTAAGGAGATTCCACATAAAAACGTAATCATTGGATAGAAATATTCCAAAAAAAAGCTCATCCATCAACGCGACTGGAAAAAGCGTTCGCGAAGAACCTAGTTTAAACATAATAATTCATCCAAATTCTTTTTTTCGAATTAATTTAAACGTAATATCATGCAAATTCTATTTTGCCAAGCTGTTCCAGGATGTTGTTACGGAACACTGTACGTTTATGAATTAATAATGCGTAAATGTGGAAGGGTAGATGAGCTATTTCTTTTGATTGTGTAAGGTTTGGCTGTAGTTTTTACAAGTTTTTGTTATGTGTGGGATCTCATTACTTTTTCAAGTTCCATTGCAAAATCATTTGTTAAAATATAATAATTTTATCAAAGTCGATTTAATTGCTAAGAAATTAACAATTAAAAATAGAATTTAAAATATCTCGTGGCCCAAAGACATGCTTTTTGTTAACAATGTGGGCGATCATTGTCAAGTAACTAAGGTTACTTGTTGATTGTATGCCTGTATAAGGCTTATATTAAAACCTATAATTGGAAGCCTTGTGTGTGTAAAACCTATAATTGGAAGCCTTCCAGCAAACTTTTTCAACTTTTTCTTTCAAAGGGAACTACATCAATATTACCTTAATGTCCATGTTTGTGGTAAAAAAGTAAAAATTTTAAACTCGAAATCATAAAAAAATGGTTTGGCCATTGAATTTGGTTCATGACAATGTATCTTTTTTATGATTTCGAGTTTAAAAATGTTATTTTTTTACCACAAAAATCGTTGACTTGGCGCTCGTCAACAGGAGAAATGATTTTACTTCTTTTCAAAGCGAAACTAGGGAGAAAGAATGAAAAGCTTGGCTCAACTTCTATATCTCACAGCATTCACAGCCGAAGACTTTTGAAGGAGAGCTGCTTGGCTGCCGTTTTTGACAAAATTTTGTATTTGTGTGGATAATTATGTACTTGCATTTATTTCCGAATGATTACAAAATAAGGAATGAGTGGAAATGGTGCTGTTGAAACCCTTTCAGTACCGAATTAAATTGGTCAAAATTAGGTTATTCAATAATTTTAAAATACTAATATTTTTTCTAAGATTTTTAGTGTTTTTGGATGAGCGTAGCGAGCGAAGCGAGTGAAGCGAAGACTTCAATTTCACTGAACCCCCAAAAAATTTAGCTCGGGTGTTTTTTTTTTTTTTTTTTTTTTTTTTTTTGTATTTTTGTCTGTTTGTTTGCTCTCTACCGGGCAAACGGCATATGCGATCTTGATGAAAATTTGACAGGACCTTCGAAATCTCTGAACTTAGACTTGCTACGTTTTTGGGTACAATCGAAGAAATATTTCTCATGAATATCGTACTTTTACGATTTTTTTCGATTTTTAGTGCAATATTTTCGTGACATTTGGGCCGATTCTGACCAAACGGGTGGGGCTACAACGTTCATATTTCACATGGACATTAAGGTAATGGTGATGTATTGCTTTTTAAAAGAAAAAGTTGAGAAAGTTAGCCAGAATCTATAGAAATAAAGCTTTTAATATAAGTTTTTTGATTTTTTGTGCGATATTTTCGTGCCATTTGGGCCAATTCTGACCAAACGGGTGGGGCTACAACGTTCATATTATACATGGACATTAAGGTTATGGTGATGTAGTACCTTTTGAAAGAAAAAGTTGAAAAAGTTAGCCAGAATCCATAGAAATAAAGCTTTTAATATAAGTTTTTTAAGGTAAATAATACCAATTGACAAGAAACAATAGAAACTTGACAACAATCACCTACAATGCGTAGGCAGCAAAACAAAGCACTTGCAAAAGTAAAGATATGCCACGCAAACTAAAAACTATAAAAAGCTCATCCTTCAATGCGGCGGGACTTTAGCGTTTTCCTAGTTTAAATATTTTTTATCGCGTTTTTTAAGGAAGTTTGAACACAACTATAGGTGTTTAATATCTATGCGCTAACCAGCAGCCAGCTCACTGGCCGACCGAGACGGGAGAGTCGATGCGAATGCGATCATATTTCTTTCATCGCACAGAGCAATAGCTGTGTCTATGTGTGCCACGATCTCCGAGCTATCCATAGATATTAATCACCTATAGAAACTAAACCCACCCGCAAATTAAAAAAATTGTAAAAAAAAAAAAAACAGCAGCCAAGCTCTCCTTCAAAAGTCTTCGGTTGTGAGTGCTGTGAGATATAGAAGTTGAGCCAAACATTTCATTCTTCATCCCTAGTTTCGCATTGAAAAGAAGTAAGATCATTTCGCCTGTTGACGAGCGCCAAGCCAACCATTTCGAGGTAAAAAAAAGTAAAAATATTAAACTCGAAATCACAAAAAAATTACTTTGCTATTGAATTTGGTTCATTACGATAACTCTAAAAAGTAAAAAGAATGTATTTATATGGCTGCAAATTCCTAATATTCACAATATGAATACTGTTTTCGTGCTGTTTGTACACTCTTTTTGTTACATCATTCACTTTGATTTTGTGGATATTAAGAATTGTCAGCCATATTGGATTAAAACTTTGGTTGTTATCTCATCGTTATTTAAGTCACTTAAATGTGCGTAGAAAGAATTTTTCCTCCAATGGTATTTAGTGCTTAATAATGGACAGTCAAATATGGCATTTTTGAGGAAATGACAACAATGGAAAAAACCCAAATTCCGGGTAAATGCGAAATCCGATTTCGCTGACCTGATTATTTAAAATACTAATTGGATGAGCGAAGCGAAGACTTCAATTTCACCGACCCCCCAAAAAATTTAGCTCGGGTGTTTTTTTTTTTTTTTTTTTTTTTTTTTGTATTTTTGTCTGTTTGTTCGCTCTCTACCGGGCAAACGGCATATGCGATCTTGATGAAAATTTGACAGGACCTTCGAAATCTCTGAACTTAGACTTGCTACGTTTTTGGGTACAATCGAAGAAATATTTCTCATGAATATCGTACTTTTACGATTTTTTTCGATTTTTAGTGCGATATTTTCGTGACATTTGGGCCGATTCTGACCAAACGGGTGGGGCTACAATGTTCATATTTCACATGGACATTAAGGTAATGGTGATGTATTGCTTTTTAAAAGAAAAAGTTGAAAAAGTTAGCCAGAATCTATAGAAATAAAGCTTCTAATATAAGTTTTTTTATTTTTTTGCGATATTTTAGTGCCATTTGGGCCAATTCTGATCAAACGGGTGGGGCCACAACGTCCATATTATACATGGACATTAAGGTTATGGTGATGTAGTACCTTTTGAAAGAAAAAGTTGAAAAAGTTAGCCAGAATCCATAGAAATAAAGCTTTTAATATAAGTTTTTTACGGTAAATAATACCAATTGACAAGAAACAAAAGAAACTTGACAACATTCACCTACAATGCGTAGGCAGCAAAACAAAGCACTTGCAAAAGTAAAGATATCCCACGCAAACTAAAAACTTTAAAAAGCTCATCCATCAACGCGGCGGGACTTTAGCGTTTTCCTAGTGATAGCTAGAAGGACCACCATACAAAAGTCCTTTTTGGATGATCGAAGCGAAGACTTCAATTTCACCGACCCCCCAAAATATTTAGCTCGGGTGTTTTTTTTTTTTTTTTTTTTTTTTTTGTCTGTTTGTTCGCTCTCTACCGGGCAAACGGCATATGCGATCTTGATGAAAATTTGACAGGACCTTTGAAATCTCTGAACTTAGACTTGCTACGTTTTTGGGTACAATCGAAGAGATATTTCTCATGAATATCGTACTTTTACGATTTTTTTTTCGATTTTTAGTGCGATATTTTCGTGACATTTGGGCCGATTCTGACCAAACGGGTGGGGCTACAACGTTCATATTTCACATGCACATTAAGGTTATGGTGATGTATTGACGTTTGAAAGAAAATTTTGAAAAAGTTAGCCAGAATCTATAGAAATAAAGGTTTTAATTTGAGTTTTTTGAGATGTTAAAAAATAAAACCTTTATTTCTATAGATTCTGGCTAACTTTTTCAACGTTTTCTTTCAAAAGTCAATACATTACCCTTACCTTAATGTCCATGTGAAATATGAACGTTGTAGCCCCACCCGTTTGGTCAGAATCCGCCCAAATAGCACGAAAATATAAATTTTAGATCTTTCTCACAGCCATTGTATGAAAACTTCACAGGAGATTGTATACCTTACTCACAGCCTTGTTACAAACAATCAAAGATCCAACAGACCTAATGATTGCTTTGTATGGGCCGTGTTAATATGTTTTTATTATTTTAAAATAATATTAACATTTTATAATTAAAAAGCTCATCCATCAACGCGACTTAAAAAAGCGTTTGCGAAGCTTCCTAGTGTATTTAAATGTATTTCTTACGGATTTACCGGGCATTGTTGATGCTGGGGGTGAAAATTAGGAAATCAGCTGGTACTCTAATAAGCAACTTATAAACCACGATTTTGTGACGTAATCTTTGCCCCTACCAAAAGTATAGAATATCTTTTTTGTAGGGAATTGAATGGGGAATATTTTTGCCATCGCAACATTTTGTCTATCTCCAACCAATTTGGAGATATTCGATAACCAACATTTTTTGGCCGCCATATTCCAATATGACGGTCGAAGCTGCAGTCCGATTGTAGGGGAGTTTAGTATGATGATTAATATTATATAAGAAAGGTATCTGCAAAAATTCAGCAACACCGCAATTTTTTCCTATAAACGTCATGTGACAGGATTAATTTGTGTAGTCATAAAATCTTTATCGCGTGGTTCAAAAATGATGTTATAAAACAAAATACAAACATACAGCACATAATAATGTATTGATGAGGCATCATACTAATGAAGGCCTAATCAATACGAGTAAAGATATTTTGAAAATGCATTTAATTTGTATAATATGGATGGCGAAACTTTTAATACACTTTGTCTTTACAACGAAATAATAAGTGTAGGTATGTAATTAAAAAATCGTAGTTCAGTTGTGTGATTGGTACATTTCAATTTTCTATTATCTATAAACAAAATCAATACAAATAATGACTGAATTAATTAGTGGTGTGCGAGTCCTGATGTTTTAGTTCGGGTCGAACTCGCGCGACCCGGCACCTCCACCAAAATCATTAATTATACTCGCACACCCCCAGAGAAAATGAATTATCTTCTTGGAAGTGGAGGAACTATATTTCATTGTTTTTACTACTAGGAAAACGCTTAAGTCCCGCCGCGTTGGTGCATTGAGCTGCCATGTGTTATACGGATTTTCTGTTGTTCTGTAAAAAAATTATAACGAAGTTCAAGTTTAAAAAAAAAATTAAATTAAATTAAATAAAAAATAAACTTAAATTAAATTTTTTAAAATTAATCATGATTTAAAAAAAAACAAAAATCGAAAAATTGCGATTTTTATAAGAAATAATTATTCGATTGCGCTCAAATTTCACACGAATATATAAATTCATAAAATTAAGGTTCTGTGAAAAAATCATTACAAAAGGATAAAGCATGTAGGTGTTATAAGACAAAAAATTGTTTAAAAAAGAAAAAAAACGCAAAATTTATATTTACATGAAAAATAATTTTTCGATTGCGCTCAAATTTCACACGAATATCTAAATTCATAAAATTAAGGTTCTGAGAAAAAAACATTACAAAAGGATAAAGCATGTATAGACCGGAACCCACCATTAGTGAGACCCTCCCCCCCCCCCGCGGAGAAATGGAGACCCATATATTATGTTAGGGTGGTTATTTTGGAGTAGAAATCCACTTGTTGGCCAGTTGGCCAGTGGTGGGTGCGGGGTACAGGGGTGCCCAAAGGGTCAATTGTGCTGTTTTTTGTAACTGTTTTTATTTTTTTAAGGCCAAACCGTTGAACGAAATCTATTTTTGACTTTTGGTTCGTGTAAGGAATGAAAAATAGAATTTTATACATATTTTTATTTTCTTGTATGTACCGGAAATAACAATTTTGAGTTTTCCAAAATCAAAGTCAAAATGGCCCCAAATTGCCCGTTTTGGTTAAAACTGATAAATTATGTTAGGGTGAACATTTGTTAGTAGAAATCCACTTGTTGGCCAGTTGGCCAGTGGTGGGTGCGGCGTACAGGGCCGTCCAAAAAGTAAATTTTGGGGATGATTTTCAACTGTTTTTATTTTTTTAATGCCAAATCGTTGGACAAAATCTATTTTGGGCTTTAGATTCGTGTAAGGATTTGAAAATAGAATGTTAGGCATATTTTTATTTTCTCATATGTCCCGGGAAAATAACAATTTTGAGTTTTCCAAAATCAAAGTCAAAATGGCCCTAAATTGCCCGTTTTGGTTAAAACTGATAAATTATGTATGGGTACATATTTTTTAGTAGAAATCCACTTGTTGGCCAGTTGGCCAGTGGTGGATGCGGCGTACAGGGGCGTCCAAAAAGTAAATTTTGGGGATGATTTTTATCTGTTTTTATTTTTTTTAATGCCAAATCGTTTTACAAACTCTATTTTGAGCTTTAGATTCGTGTGAGGATTTGAAAATAGAATGTTAAGCATATTTTTATTTTCTCGTATGTCCCGGAAATAACAATTTTGAGTTTTCCAAAATCAAAGTCAAAATGGACCCAAATTGCCCGTTTTGGTTAAAACTGATAAATTATGTTTGGTTGGTTATTATTTAGTAGAAATCCACTTGTTGGCCAGTTGGCCAGTGGTGGATGCGGCGTACAGGGGCGTCCAAAAAGTAAATTTTGGGGATGATTTTGAACTGTTTTTATTTTTTTAATGCCAAATCGTTTTACAAAATCTATTTTGAGCTTTATATTCGTGTGAGGATTTGAAAATAGAATGTTAAGCATATTTTTATTTTCTCTTACGTCCCGGAAATAACAATTTTGAGTTTTCTAAAATCAAAGTCAAAAATAACCCCAAATTGCCCGTTTTGGTTAAAACTGATAAATTGTGTTAGGGTTTATATTATTTAGTAGAAATCCACTTGTTGGCCAGTTGGCCAGTGGTGGATGCGGCGTACAGGGGCGTCCAAAAAGTAATGAAAATAGAATGCTATGCATATTTTTATTTGCAAATATTTTATTTTACAAACACTGTGACTAAATCGACCATCGAAGAGCTGTAATCTACACAAGAAGAGGCCGATAGTCGAATGATGCTCCACTGTTGTCATGCAGCATCTCGACACGACGCTAGTTTTAGCATCATTGTTTGTTCTCCTGACACTGACGTCTTCATCATCTTATTGAAATACGCGCAGCAAGTAAACCAACAAGTACTTTTAGATACTGGCTTTGGAGACAAAAGAGAAGACTTGTTGACATCAAAAAAGTAATTTCTTAGAGAGGGGCAAAATTATGTGAAGTTCTTACGCCATTTCACGCGTTTACTGGTTGCGACACCACTGCAAGTTCTTTTGTTAGAAGAGGATTTTTTTTCATTTAAAACTATTAGAGAAACACCCCGAATTCGAGAACACTATCGTATCTCTTGGCACCTCGGTTACTGTTGAAGAAACTACGTGCGACCAATAAGAAAGATTTGTTTGCCTTATGTCTGGCGATACCAGTACTGCTGATGTAAATGAAACTCGCTAACATCTTTTTGGCAAAGGATTTAAAAAATCACTGTTTAAACCACTGACAAACTACAGCGGCACTGATCTCAGCTTACTACCACCATGCATATCATCTTTACGGTTGCATATCCTGCGTGAAAATTATCAATCAATGATATGGCGTAAAGCAACAGACGCAGTGCCCGACATACCTGAACCCATAAGTCATGGCTGGTCGGTAACCCCGGATGGACTAATCTACGCGTGGACCGAAGGCAACGTCTCCCAAATGAGTAAGTTAATATTTAGGAAACACAAGACAATGCATCCGATGTGGAAGTGGAAGATGATCCCGACGACATCGAGATTAGAAGAGGCAGAGACGTTGTTGAGAGTGAAGATGAAGACGAAGATGAACTAGACTACTGATTACATGATCATCAAACACATCCACATAATACTCAATATAATATCTACATTAATATTACATGATATGTACATTTTTATGTCAAAAGTAGGGCAACTTAGGATCATTTTGACTTCTTTTTCGAAAAAGACAAACATTTCATTTCCGGGACACGCAAGAAAGTAAAAAATGTAGATAATATTGTATTTACACGTATCAAAAGTAAAAAATAGATTTCGCTCAACGATTCGGCCGCATAAAAATAAAAACTGTAAAAAATCATCCTCCAAATTCACTTTTTGGACGACCCTGTACGCCGCATCCACCACTGGCCAACTGGCCAACAAGTGGATTTCTACAAAATAATAATCTACCAAACTCAATTTTGCAGTTTTAACCAAAACGGACAATTTGGGTCCATTTTGACTTTGATTTTGGAAAACTCAAAATTGTTATTTCCGGGACATACGAGAAAATAAAAATATGCTTAACATTCTATTTTCAAATCCTTACACGAATCTAAAGCCCAAAATAGATTTTGTCCAACGATTTGGCATTAAAAAAATAAAAACAGTTGAAATCATCCCCAAAATTTACTTTTTGGACGGCCCTGTACGCCGCACCCACCACTGGCCAACTGGCCAACAAGTGGATTTCTACTAACAAATGTTCACCCTAACATAATTTATCAGTTTTAACCAAAACGGGCAATTTGGGGCCATTTTGACTTTGATTTTGGAAAACTCAAAATTGTTATTTCCGGTACATACAAGAAAATAAAAATATGTATAAAATTCTATTTTTAATTCCTTACACGAATCAAAAGTCAAAAATAGATTTCGTTTAACGGTTTGGCCTTAAAAAAATAAAAACAGTTACAAAAAACAGCACAATTGACCCTTTGGGCACCCCTGTACCCCGCATCCACCACTAGCCAACTGGCCAACAAGTGAATTTCTACTCCAAAATAACCACCCTAACATAATATATGGCTCTCCATTTCTCCGCAGGGTGGGGGGGGCGGAGGGTTTCCCTGCCTGGGTTCTGGTCTAGTAGGTGTTATAAGACAAAAAATTGTTTAAAAAAGAAAAAAAACGCAAAATTTATATTTACATGAAAAATAATTTTTCGATTGCGCTCAAATTTCACACGAATATCTAAATTCATAAAATTAAGGTTCTGAGAAAAAAAAAATTGAAATCAGATAAAGCATGTAGGTGTTATAAGTCAAAGAAATTTTTTTTAAATCGAAAAAAATCGTAAAATTGCGATTTTCATGAGAAATAATTTTCCGATTGTGCTCAAAAACGTGGCAGTTCTAAGTTCAGAGATTTCGAAGGCTTCCATAAAATTTCATGGCAATTGGAGTATTAGTTTAGCCGGAATCGTGTTAAAAAACACACAAAAATACAAAAAAAAAGAAAGAAGAAAAAAAAAATCCGGATTTTTTTCTCCAGTGTAGTGAAATGGAATCTTCGCTTCGCTACGTTATACGCTACACTATATTCACAGAGCCATCACCCGCTGACGTCATCTAACAGGCCGTGAGGACACTATATTCACAGAGCCATCACTCGCTGACGTCATCTAACAGACCGTGAGGACACATATTCACAGAGCCATCACTCGCTGACGTCATCTAACAGGCCGTGAGGGACACTATATTCACAGAGCCATCACTCGCTGACGTCATAACAGACCGTGAGGACACATAATCACAGAGCCATCACTCGCTGAGTCACCTAACAGGCCGTGAGGACACTATATTACACAGCCATCACTCGCTGACGTCATCTAACAGACCGGAGGACACCATACATGCAGAGCCATCACTCGCTGACGTCATCTAACATGCCGTGAGGACACTATATTCACAGTGCCATCACTCGCTGACGTCATCTAACAGGCCGTGGTAAAACACAATGGCCGTATTTTCATTTAGCATTGGGCCTATTGGGACTTTTAAACACTGGGCCAAGGGCGCAGTTAATATTAGAATAAGGTAAGTATATTAATGGATTTACCAAACACTGCATAACCTTAGCGCAGGCTTATTTCCAGCAGAGAAATTAATTAGGGCCAGTTGTTCTAGTGACATAAATAGGGCAAGTTGCGTGTGTCTCGAAAGTAGGAAATAGTTCCCTCCAAGCAACTTTCTTTAAAAAAAAAAACACCAATAATTAGTATTTTTATTTTTCTAGCAATTGCACAAATAATCGCAAATTAAGGAACAACTTCATAAAAAGTTAGAAGAGGGCCATGAGGCCCCAGTCATACATAAAGTGTCAAACTTACTATGCCTAAGTTACACCTCTTAAAACCATATTATAAAATACAATAGAAAAAATAAACGAATAATATTAAAGGCGATAGTAATGGGGTTTGAAGTGAAAAATAGTTTAAAGGGTGGAAAAATGAGGGTTTTGGTACAAATAATAAAAAATGAGATTATAAAAGAGTGAACAAAAATGTTGGTGAACAAAAGTAAAAAAATTTTAAAAAATGATGGTGAAAATAATTTTTATGACTTTCAAAATGTTTTTAAATTGAAAATTTTTTAAAAGTAAATGCTTCTCATTAAAAATTTTTCAGTGATTGCTAATATGCAGAACAATAGTAGAATCCGTTTTGATAAGATGAAGTTCGTGCACGAGGAGGGATGATCAAAGTTCCTGGGTCATGTCTACGAGGTTTATTGTCGAGAGTGATGCGATGAAATGGATTTCAATCCGCAGAACCAGTGATTTGTTGTCGAAGGAACTTTACATCTGCTTCTTTGCAGAAATTCTCAATGGAAGGAAGGTCTCAAGCATGTCGTCTCTTCGTCGCACTATCTGAATAAAACCTTGATTTGATTCGTAAAGCTAGCTCTTGTAGTCAGATACCAAGCAGGGATACCATAATATAATAAAAAGAATAATAAGTGATGACAGGCCAACTGCCAAATCAAAGTTAGATAATCAGTCCAAATTGTATGAGGTTTTGAGTGGATTGAGTCCTTTATGTTTCTTGTTACAAATATAAGTAATTTTCACGGGGCGCTCTCCGAAGCCCCACTCTCCGATACCCCACCAACCGTTTTAGTCTCCGATGCCCCACTCTCCGATGGCCCATCTACCTGCTTAAGAAACCCATGTTACACCACGTAGCACGGTCTCTTACGCGGTAAATTCAAATGTTAAAAATATAATTCTCTATATTGAACAGTATTGTTTCTCGTTTTCAAACTTGCCTGTATTATTAAGGGGGGGGGGGATATTGCCACCAAATATTTTTTGGAACAAAATATTTATAGGTAAAGGGGTTAGGTTAGGTTAGGTTAGGTTAGGTTAGGTTAGGTTAGGTTAGGTTAGGTTAGGTTAGTTTAGTTTAATTTAGGTTAGGTTAGGTGAGGTTAGGTTAGGTTAGCTGGTCATATAGCTAAACGAACTATAAAACCACTAATATTTATACAAAATATTCAATTCAACTACATACATACATTATAAATACAGGTAAATAATCAGTTTGAGAAGACTATTCAATATACCATGCACTTTGAACTATTTGCATTTACCGCGCTGTGGGAGTGCACTTACATTACGTGGTGTAACATGGGCTTCATTAGCAGGTAGGTGGGCCATCGGAGAGTGGGGTATCGGAGATGCGTCCATTTTCACCCACGAGTTTATACTATTTCAGTGTGCAAATTCTATTTTAGATCATTTGTTAAGGTAATTCCAAGCAATTTAATTGATTCACATTTTGGGATAATTTCGCCGTGAAGTGAACCGTAACTAGGCCGCTTCGCGAACGCTTTTTCCAATCGCGTTGATGGATGAGCTTTTTTGGAATATTTCTGTCCTTACTTTTTCTATGGTTACTTGATATTACTTGTTCATTATACACCTGTAAAAGGCTTATATTAAAACCTTTATTTCTATGAATTTTGACCAACTTTTTCAACTTTTTCTTTCAAAAGGCACTACATTACCATAATCTTTATGTCGATGTAAAATATGAACGTTGTAGCCCCACCCGTTTGGTCAGAATTGGCCCAAATATCACGAAAATGTCGTATTAAAAACTGGGGAACAAACAGACAAAAAACTAACAAAAACCAAACACCCGAGCTATTTTTCTTGGGGTAGGACCTAACGTAAGTGAAAAAAAAAGTGAAATTGAAGTCTTCGCTTCGCTCATTCAAAAATGACATACTGCTGAGCTATAAAATACAAAATCTTTGATGCTTAGAGTCGGAAATGCCATACACGAACTGTTTGCGATTTGTTGCAACCTGCACCAAGGAAAACTCGTGCCTTTGTCTGTCATCACTCATCAGAGAAGCGTAGTTACATCAGGTTGGTGATTGCAAGACAATTGAACAAAATGTTTTTATACCCATTTCGAAGAAGTATTAAATTGTTTCTTCATTCCTGTAACGAAGATCTGAAAGTATTTATCGCATACTGGTTCGTTCATGTTTTTTTGTATGAGATAATATAATGGCAGGTACAAATAGAAGTATGGTTCCGTTCCAATTTCATACTGAAACAAAAAGCAGTTGAATGAATATTATAATTTTTGGAAAGTTAAAAAGTAGTGAATCTCTTCTATAGCATCACTTCTCTGTCCAACCACACAACACACACACACACACACACAACCTTCGATGGCACGCGTTTTATTTGGTTGACTCAGGACCTCCACCAAGATATCTAAATGCAGACAAAGATTTTCTTCTTCTTCTTCTTCGACAATATTTGCTTACCAAATCCAAATCAATGAAACTAACGCTTAACCTTAACACTTAATAGACTGCTGGTGAGAATACGTCAGATATAAAAATAAAACTTATACAGATTTTGTCGTTTCTTATATTCCTTCTTTCATCCAGCCAACTTTAAGAGAGTATAGGACATGCGTTTTAGGCAAATTGCTGTTCGCTCGGCCAACTGACACCACAGGTGTCTGAAATTTTGAACATATGTCACAAATGTGGAATTATAGGGCTCTACAGTAACATGTTTGTAAATTTTGTTTTAAAATAATTTATAAAAATTAAATAAGTTTTCAAGAATTTTGATTTTACTAAAAACTCTAAAATTTGCCATATTCGTGATTTTTTCTGACTGATTAAGTCAAAATTTGGAAAATCTATGACCACAGGGCTGTCTATGAATGCTTTATTGACAACTTTGCAGTTTCATTTTCGTCGGATGCATCTTGGCCGAGCGAATAGCTATTTGCTAACGAAGAAGAAGAACGAAGAAGCACAAGAACTCACCGACTTCCACAGTTTGTAAAGCGTCTGGAAGATCGGCGAGGTAATGTAGAATCTACCTCCCCATCCTGCAAGATGGCCGCACCAAACTCCGCCGCCTCCATTATGCTTAAAGCCACGTCACAGAAGGTAGCATGGTCCCGGAAGTTGTATCTGGAGTTTAACACCATCAAGCGATCTGGGGAGAAAGTATAACTGTGTTTACATAGAGGATTCAACACGTTTTTGAATACTAGGAAAACGCTTAAGTCCCGCCGCGTTGATGGATGAGCTTTTTTGTAAGTTTTTAGTTTGCGTAGGACCACTTTTTCTTTGCAAGTGCTTTTTGAATGCATTGTAGGTCATTGTTGTGAAGTTCTATTGTTACTTGTTAATTGTTATTATAAATCTAAAAAAACTCATATTAAAATCTTTATTCTATGGATTCTGGCTTACTTTGTCAACTTTTTCTTTCAAAAAGCAATACATCACCATGTAAAATATGAACGTTGTAGCCAGGTCTTCACGAAATGAAAAGGTTGTATCAAGCCGACGTTGCGATGCTCTGCAACATGATACCTCGAACATTGATGTGTTCGTCCTGTGATCACACAGGTTGTCGGTAGCCAATGAGTTATAGGCTCCACAAAGTTGAATCTGTGACTGGTCAAACATTCTACCGATATCATTATCTTACTGGTTCCACAGATACAATAGAACCGAATTATATCGATATAATGCCGGGGGATAATATCTTAATATTTGCTGCCTCTGGTTCAAGCAGGTTTGATAGTGAAAGTTCTGCATTCTAATATAAGCATTCAAGATCTGAAAATGGTCTATTAGACCATTTTCAGAATTAACTGCGCATGCGCGCTCCGTTGCAAAGATCTATGGGAGAAAGGTGCATTTACATGCTAAATGCCATATGATTGGGATTGTGGTTGACTGCACTGCCATTGTTGGAAACGCAGTTCTCCACACACCCGAGCATATGGCATTTAGCGTGTAAATGCCCTTTCTCCCATAATGCTTTGCGCACGCGATATAGAGGGCGCTGGTGATTTTGAAAATCGTCTGGCTTCACTTGCCTGGATGGAAATAGAGATAGATGTTGATCAGGTCTTGGTCCCCTGAACGAAGCAGATGTTTGTAAGTGTGGTAGTATTGCACGATGTGCCTCGTCCAATGAGATCTCCGCATTCGAGTCATGTTCATGAGAATCACGCCGGCGTTCATACCTGTGGAGCACAGAGAAGACTAAAGCGTGTAATCACGCATGCATATGCCTTAAATGCATGGCCTATGAGTGACTACTTACCGCGCAATGACCTGTATGTAGTGTGTACTGTCTTATCGTTATACTGCTTTAGGTTTTCTAGACAATTGTTATTCAGAACCAGGATCTCTGATTCAACTCAAAATTCAACAATCGAGTCAGAACTATTTTTTTGTCTTACCAAAGTAGGTTGACTAGTTTAATATCCCTACGCGACCTTCTCGTTATTCTGTTTTTTTAGGTAGTCATGTTCCACCAATTGCCTTTGCATTGTTGCCATTAGATCAAGAAGTTCTTTGTCTATTAGGATGCAGTTGTTAGTAGAGAACCTGGATCATCTAGGGCGACGGTCGTTCGCCCGCAGCCAAGCGCACGCGACTGCTAGAAGGCGATGACTTACTCGACCCTGTTTACTCCTACCCGAGTTGGAGGGTTTTCAGCTATCTGCACACGCCGTCCCGAAAAATTTACAATCTTGAAACTCGGTATATGACCTGATATGTGGTCCATGACATACCAAAAAAAAAAAAATCAGCCCGTTTCCGATAACCCTTTTCTGTTTTAAAAAAAGTGCGTAAATATCGACGATAATCGTCCGGCTGGCTGGTTGGTTGGTTGGTTGGTTGGGGGGGGGGGGAGGTAGTGGATTCTGCCAGAGAGGAATAAAAGCCTACAGAGAAAACAGTACATCTTAGAACTATGAAACTTGAACCACACTTATAGATGAACCTCAGACTCACAAACTTCCGCCGAGAGACAAGCAATATTTCACCCCCAACACCCCCTAAATCATCCCCTAAAATAAAATAATTCTTTAGCTCTAACCCAAAATTGAATTTTTTGTCAAATTAGTTATTAAAATTATGTCTTATGTGTTTTAACCCATGGGTCTATTCTCATTATAAAAAACCACATTTTGTCAACCCCCATCCCTAATAGTTTTATTTTTTTTAAACCTTGTTTCCAGCATTCACCAAAGGCACCTAATGATTTATCATCATGAAATTGACATGATGGTACATAACAATATGAAAAATAATCCGCCAAGAGGAAATTAAACGATTTTTCCCACCCCAACCCCCTTAAACTGGAATAATTCATAGCTCTAATCTGAAATTGATATTTTATTCAATTAGTTATTAAATTATGTTTTAATGTGTTTAAACCCAATCGGCCTATTTCATTTCTAAACCACATTTTTTCAACCAACACCCCTTATAGTTTATATTATTTTAACCTTGATTTCCAGCATTCACCATGAAGGCCCCTAATGAGTTATCAGCATGAAATTTTGGCATGATGGTACATCTAATATAAAAATCATTCGCCGAGAGGCAAGCGTTTATTCCACCCCAACACCCCTAAATCATCCCCTAAAATTGGGGAATAATTGATAACTCAAAACCCAAAAATTTGAATTTTTATTCAAGTTATTAAATTATTTTTTAATGTGCTTTAACCCAATCGGTATTCTCATTTCCTTTATCTCTTTTTTTCAACCCCCATCCCTAATAGTTTATTATTTTTTTACCTTGATTTCCAGCATTCACCTTGAAGGCACCTAATGATTTATCAGCATGAAATTTGGCATGATGCTACTTTACAAATTGAAAATCATTCGTCGAGAGGCAAGCGATATTCCACCCACAACACCCCCTAAATAATCCCCTAAAATTGGAATAATTCATAGCTCTAACCGAAAATTGAATTTTTATTTAAATGAGTTATTAAAATTATGTTTTAATGTGTTTTAACCCAATCGGCATATTTTCATTATATAAACCACATTTTGTCAACCCCCATCCCTAATAGTTTATATTATTTATCTTGTTTCCAGCATTCACCACGAAGCCCCTAATGAGTTATAATCATGAAATTTGTCATTATGGTACAAAAATAATATGAAAAATAATCCGCCAAAGGGGGCAAACGATATCCACCTCCAACATCCAAAAATTTGGGAAAAAAATTTTTCATAGCTCTAATCTAAAATTGATGTTTTTATTTAAATAAGGTGGTTATTAAAATTATGTTTTAATGTGTTTTAACCCAATCGGCCTATTCTCATTTCCTAAACCACATTTTTTTAACCCCCATCCCTTATAGTTTATATTATTTTTACCTTGATTTCCAGCATTCACCATGAAGGCACCTAATGAGACTGAGTTATCAGCATGGAATTTGGCATGACGTTACAAACTAATATGAAAAAATAATTCGTCGCGATGCAAGCGATATTCCACGCCCAACATCCCCTAAATCATCCTCTAAAATTGGAATAATTCATAGCTCTAACCCAAAATTGTATTTTTATTCAAATTAGTAAATTATGTTGTTCTGAATCGGCCTTGTTGATTCTGGCGTAGATCCGCGGGTGTTCGCACTGTCCATACCACTGATTGCTATATTTCCTATTTAAAATATCGATCTTTGGTTGGTTATCGCTCACTCGTAAATTGCGTCGGGGCCTACAGGGTAGGCTTAGTCGCTTTGATTTACTGTCCCTCACTGAAATTAAGTTCTATAACTGAGTGGGTAGACTCTAAATACAATTTATTTATTTATTTATTTATTTAATGTGTTTTAACCCAATAAGCCTATTCTCATTTCCTAAACAACACTTTTTCAACCCCCATCCCTAATAGTTTATATTATTTTTACCTTGATTTCCAGCATTCACCATAAAGGTACCGAATGAGTTATCAGCAGAATTTGGAATGGTGGTACATAATAATATGAAACATAATAACCCGGGCAGGAGACAAGCGATTTTTCACCCCACGTTCCTACCACTCTTTACTTTGGGAAAAAACGTTATGTTATAGTTATTACAATTTTTAATATATTTTTAATTTGCTGATTAAAATTATAGTCAATGTGTTATAGCCCGGGTCAACAAATCATTCACGCAAAAACCCAAGACGACATTTTCCATATTAAATTTAATAAAAACATTGAATATTGCCAACTAGGCCTACAGATTGTAAAAAAATAAATGATGGTAGCTTTGTTTCTAGACAATCGTTTTAAAAGGCACTGTATCCAACTTTACACGTATTTCACATATTTTAAGCCTTGATATGAAACAAAGAAAAAAAGATTTGGGTATCCCCCCAAAATACAAAATTTTGTAAAAAACGGCAGCCAAACTCTCCCTTTCCCAAAATCTTCGGCTGTGAATGCTGTGAGATATAGAAGTTGAGTCAAGCATTTTTATTCTTTCTCCCTAGTTTCGCATTGAAAAGAAGTAAGATCATTTAGCCCGTTGACGAGCGCCAAGCCAACCATTTTCGTTTAAAAAAAATTAAAATTTAAACTCAGGTACGATTGATGTTGGTACGAGGACTCTAAAAAGTCAATGACCAAGTAATTTTTTTATTGATGATTTTGGTACGAGGACTCTAAAAAGTCAATGACCAAGTAATTTTTTTATGATTTTGAGTTTAAAATTTTAACTTTTTTTACCACGAAATTGGTTGGCTTGGCGCTCGTCAACAGGCGAAATGATCCTACTTCTTTTCAATGCGAAACTAGGGATAAAGAATGAAATGCTTGGCTCAACTTCTTTATCTCACAGCATTCACAGCCAAAGACTTTGGAAGGAGAGCTTGGCTGCCGTTTTTAATTTTACATATTTTTGTATTTTGGGGGGATATTAACTACGTTAGTTGTTAGTAGCGCCAGTGGCGTGGTGGTGACTAGGTCAGGAACTTAATCGAATTCTAAGTCATTTGACTATCACCAATATTTCCCTTCAGTAGATCGTATTATTTTTGTTACAGTTCTTGGTTCAACTTATTAACTTTTCATTCTTCATTATACTTAAACCTGATGAGACAGTTTAGCCAAGGCCCCTCAAATTCCACTCTTTGAACAAAACGTCGATAATATTATGACCATACCGGCTGTCAAAATTCTGAAAGTCGGCCATGGCTTTGACGTCACATACTACATAACATACGAACGAAATATGTAAGAGAATCACTCCAGCATTTAGACATATGAGGAACAAACAAACCAAACTACGTATGTGAAGCTGGTGAAGAATTCTTTTTTGCATGGTTAGTCGTAGAGACGTAGAATTCTAGTGAGCGGCAGCTCCCTACATGTTATGTTCTGACCGCCGTTTGCTTGAGTGTGTATGTACAAACCTATAAAACTCATTACTTTAAGGAAAAATAAGATAATGTGTGATGCGCTCGCGGTAAAACTTACAACATTGACAGAAAACGTATGAGTGCTATCATGTGATAATCACGTGATATTAAAATAATGCTGACGTGATTATAAGAGAACCATTGACCTAAACAAATTGCAAATTATTGGTTGAACATTGTTTGAATATACGAATATGTTTGGTAGTATTAAAGTGTAAGACATATACCCTGTTAACATACTATTCATTGCAATTAAATTCTGACGTCATTTAAAAAATGTAAATCATTAATACATGTGTGGTAGAAAAATATTATTTTGTATACGTTGAAAAGTATAAATGAAATAATATTATTATAAAATGAAACACATTGATATTATTTATATAAAAGGACGATGCGACTTACACCCTACAATGTGGTTACATAGGTCATATTACGTGTAAAAATAAATACAAATTTTGAAATTGGGGTGAATAAGGGGATGAGGGGGTTGTGGAATAAGAAATAATAAAAGGACGATGCGACTTACACCCTACAATGTGGTTACATAGGTCATATTACGGTTCAATCACCCACCGAGATCCTCCATTGTGTGTGTGGAGGATTCTCCATAAGAGCCCATGTTAAATCGAGATCCTCCACTGTTGCAGGAACCCCAATTCACCCCTACTGTCGTTATTCCACGACCACTCACAAAAGATGCCGTTATTCCACGACTACTCACCAAAAGATTCTATTATTCCACGACCACTCACCAAAAGATGCTGTTATTCCACGACCTCTCACCAATAGATGCTGTTATTCCACGACTACTCACCAATAGATGCTGTTATTCCACGACCTCTCAACAAAAGATGCTGTTATTCCACGACCACTTACCAATAGATGGTATTTCAGTTACACTCGACTTTATCTAGAGCAGTACTCACCCCCTGGAAGGTAGTAAGGGGCCTTGGCATACTCCTCGTAGTTACCCCCGTAAGGTAGATCACATTCAGGGACCATGCCCACTTCTTGAGTCTCGTTCATACGGCTGAACTCATGCCAAGAATCTTCCAAGGGCCTCGCAAACAAGACGTCTTCGTCGACAAATATCGCAGCGTCTATGTCCACCAGTATGCTCTGCAGGACACCAAATTTTCAAAATATTATTTAGTAAGTCGGAAGGAAGTGTTATAATCGTGAGTTGAAAATCGTTAGAATTTTCTCCATCTTGTCAAGTAAAGCAACAAAATTTAACTTTGTTTTTGCGTTGTTTCAAAATATGCATTTTACATATATATTTAAATATGTCAAGTGTCAGATACTTTATTAATAGAACATCAAATTTGTGGGTTCCAAGGGTGTCCAAGTTGTAAGCTCAATCCTCGGTAAAGGGCCACTTTAAATGCATGTACAAATTAACTAGGAAAACGCTCAGTTGGACGCGTTGTTGAGCGAGCACCGGTACGTGCAACATGACCCGAGTGCGACATTCCCATAAAGCCCACCACACAGTGTAGGCCTAACTGGATATTGACATTGTACACTTTATACTATTCCAACATCTTTGCATTGTTCTAATTCACGTCATGCCTTCTAAAGTGTATCTTTCTATCTTCACTGCCACCTTCATTTTTAACATCATTTTTCGAAATATGATAACCAATAAGTCTTGAAGGTCTTGACCGATTTAGCTGAAAATTTGGAAAATAGGAGAGAATGTTGTACTTATTGACCCTGCAAAATTTCATAACGATCGGAACATTTTAATTTTTTTATTTTTTTATTTTATTTTTTATTTTTTATAACCAACGATCGGATTTTGTTCAAAAACTATACAGCAACCCGCCTAGGTGGTATGTACATGTGTGCAAAATTTCAGGTCGATCAGAAAAACGGTGCGACCTGTATCGAAGCAGTAACAGAAAAAAACAAAAAAAAACAAAAAAAAACAGACATTCGAGCCATAAGAGTCAAGTGGAGACGCTCGCTTCGCTCGCTCAATTAATGTTAATGTATGCCTATAAATCGTGTTTCTGTTTCTGTCGCTGAATTTTGTTCTATTTAGTTGTCATTCAGATATTTCGTCATATGGTTTTCATCTTCCAATCACTTCACTTAGTTCTCTTCCCGCATTTCATAAAATTGTGACATTGTCAGTTCAGTTCAAGTTCACCTACTGCAGTCCTCGGTCAGACACTCTACACTACAGTTGCAAAGTTGCGTTTTTCTCTCGTGAATCACGCAACTCCTCGCGATTCAGCTTCAACCGACGTAGCATACATCCGTGCTCTACACCCTCATTGGCTCACAGTATTTTCAACTGTCTCTATTTCATCGCATTTTCTAGCTTATCGGATCTTTTTCCTATCTTCTCTTCCCAAACGGCCGTTTCGTCCATCTTTACCTATCTATTCATGACGCCAAACAACGTCGTGACGTGTAAGACGCCTTTATCACGACGCCTTGGTCTCACCGCCAAGAAAAAGCTCACAGCGCTCCATTGCCACAGGTATCATCATTCCATGTGAGTTTTACTGTGTCATATTTTCTTTTCTTAAATTTCCTGTTCTCTCCGCCAATCTCAAAGTCCACTAATTCTCTCTTAGGCATTCGGACTAAACAATTGGTTTTAATTAATAGCTATAATACCTTCTTGCAGGTCTTTGCTAAAACAAAAGGGGCAATGTAGGAACTAGCTACATAAATAAAGATCCTCTCACCGGAAGGAAGAGCCTCTGGGAGGCGCACGGAACCACCAGCTTGCGCCAAGCGCCAGTATCTTCCACCTTGGGGTATGTCAAAAGATGTAGTTCGAAGGAAAAAGAGTTGTTGGTTTTGAGTCTGTAGCCATCAAGAGTGTCCTTAAAGTACGGGAGAAAGTCGTCCTCGAGAAATATTATGATCTTCAGTGGTGAATTGGTGAAGAGAATGGCAGATTTCACTAAGTTGGTAGCTTCAGGAAAACGGTGACCACACGTAACCGTTACTATAACGATTTCTGGAGCACTGGAAATAAAATACAAGGATTGTTAATTTCCTGTTCTTTCTCGCGGTGCAGGTGGAAAGGGTGTGACCAGAAGCTGTTAGGAGGACTCAACTGACTTATTAGGAGGTGAGATTTTAAAGCAAGTGGAGAATTTTAAGTACGTGGGGGGGTATAGTACCATGCGATGCCTGGATTCAACCAGAGATAGGAAGAAGGACGCAGCAAGCTGTTGGGTTATTCAAATCTATCCGAGACCTCATATGGAACAGAGAAGTACCAAATAAGAGCATGGTAACGATCAACCAGACCTAGTCTGTTCCAATACTGACATATTATGCAGCAGAGACTTGGAATATGACAACAGTGGGTGAGAGCCTTGTGCAGGCTGTAGATATGAAGTTTTTGAGAAGCATTGTAGGTAAGACTAGATGGAACCGAATACGGAATGAGAATATCCGAGATCAAGTAGGCGTGAGGAACTTAATGGATTGAATTGGAGAGAGAAGATTAAGTGGTTCCATGTCAAAAGGATGGAAAGAGCGAGATTACCGAGAAGGATGATGGAATTTGAAATTCTAGGTAAAGTAAAGTGAAGTTTTATTTACCCGTTGATAAGTACACAATACAAATATAGGCATCATCAAGGTTGGTGATACAAGTAAACTAATAGCTAAGCTAACGTTGAGTACTTAAATGAGTTAATGGATATACATTATGGTTACATTGCTTGATAAATATGTTATGTACATACAATAGTAAAAGAGCCTTACGATTCGGTTAAATTAGAGCGAGTAACAGAGTATTATGTTGTAGCGTTTGAGCCTAAACGAAGGACTTAAGCCCCACTGACGGTCGACAATTAACTCAACGTAGTTAAAGCCCCTAACAAAATTACGTCTTAAGTATATAATCAAAAACATCCGATGATGCTTCTTGCACAATAGGTAGACGTGCCTGACTAGTCCGGTGTCGCTGCACCCTACTGGTTTTCTCGACACAATGACGAACACACCACTGTAGAATAAACAACCTAGGAATACACTAGTATTCCTAGTACACCTCAGCTTACCAAGGCTCCAAAAAGCAAAGAGAGGCGTCGGCGGCTGGGCTGCGGCTACCTCGTCCGTCCTCAGGATGGTGTCCTCTGTCTAGCCTAGGTTCAGCTTAAAACTAGTGGTGGTATTGCGACGTGGCTGACGGCGACATGTCTTGCTGTGACACTTTTCCAGTCAGCAGCGTGCGCTCTCAAGCGCCGTTAACACACGTCCGATGCGTGAGTCTCTCTCTCTCTCTACCAAGTGCGTAATCGGACCAGCTGTTTCCTACCTGCTTCGGCTCTCCGCCAAGCACGTGGGCTGCTCCTGTCAGATGAGCGATCGCTCCCTTGGCTACCCCTCTCGCCGTTCCGTAGCTGGCGGGGCGAAGCGGTTCACTTCCCCTCCTTCACTTTCCCTTTCATCTCGGCTTGCAATGGTCAAGCAGCTAGCTGCAACTCAGCTGTTCCCTTCGCGCTCCACTGTCGTGGGCTTTAGCTCTCCAAGCGTACTGGGTTCGATGCGCGCTACGTACCGCGCCACCAACCTGCACCAACTACTTCGCGCTACTTACAACTTCAGTTACGAATACTTACAACGCGCCTACACTTACAAATTAACATGACATTTAGGTTGCGATCTCTCGACTTATAAAGAACCACGGGCCTCGCGACTACACCGAACAACGTGCCTCGCGCCTACACCACTGGTACCGCGGGTACTCTCTTGTGATATTTACCTAAGTTACTAATATTAAAGACGCCTTTCACGATGCCTCCGTCGTCCGTTAGCTCATAGACATTCTTGCCGGCGATTGCTGCGATCGTAAAAGGGCCTATGTACAACAAAAAGAGCTTTTTGGCCTCTTTGCTTGCCAGGTTGGACACATTTAAGTCTTGTAGTAGTACTCGGTTTCCTACGGCAAACACGGTGCTCACAGGATGCTTCTTAGCATTGAGCCTCTTCCGTCGGTCGGCTTGCTTACTCAAAGGCGCCTTGACCATCAATCTCTTCATCTCGTCGGTCACCTCGCTTGGCTCTGCCTCGGGGTATTTAAACAGCTTGGCTTCCCCTCGTTTGGTCAGGCACTGGTGATGCAGCTCATGTGGCGTGAAGCCCGTGCGCTCGTGCACTGAACTGTTTAGCCAGTATTCCAACTGCGGCACCCACTTCACCCAACTCGCATGCTTTTCATTGCAGTACTTTCTTAGGAACCTCCCTAATTAACGCATAATCCTTTCGCTAGGATTGGATTGCGGGTGTCGTATGGACGAGTGGTACGCTCTGATCTGGTGCGCTTCTAGTGCGTCATACCACAATCTTGACGTATATTGCGTACGATGATCGCTCAACATTCTTTTAGGGCAAGACACGTGCTTGACGTACTGCTCCAACTTGCTCACGCACGCCTTCGCCGTGGCCGTCCTCAACACATACAATGACACATACTTGGTATACAGGTCGACAAACACTAGAATATATCTAGCAGCGCCTCGCCCTTTGGGCAGGGACCGGTAGATGTCCGTAGCCGTGAGCACGTCTCTCTCTGAAGGTACGATTGGCTGGTACGTCCCATGAAGGCTGCAGTTGGTATGCTTGGTTTTCTGACACAAGTCACACGTGGGCAGGAGTCTTCTTACCGAACGTGACATTCCCTTCCAGTAGGCCTAGAAACTTTCTTGCAATGCGGCTAAGCATTTAGTTGCACCAAAGTGTCCCAACTCGTGGTGGATCGCCCATGTCACCTCGTCGATTAGATTGGCCGGTACACACACCTTCCAAGTGCGCTCTCGATCCACGCGCTGCGGCTGGTGGTACAAAACCTTGTTGTACACTCGGTACCACTCTCCCAACGCAGGGTCGGTGCTAAAGGCTAGTTCCTTGAGTATGGCACCGAACTGTGCGTCGTTCGCCTGGTGTTCCGCCACCTTCTTCAGCTTCACTTTCAGGGCTGGTTCTACCGACAGGTCAATCTTTGTGATGATTACTTCCTTCTCGCGGCTAATCGACTCCACCACCTCTCCTCGGTCGTTCATCGGGTACCGACTGAGTACGTCCGTTACGAGATTTTCCTTTCCCGCGCAATACACGATCTTCAGACCGTACTCTTGGATCGCCAGTATCCATCTCGTCAAACGGTTAGACAGTAAGCGGCACTGCATCATAAAGGTCAGGGCCTTATGATCAGTTATGACGGTGAGATCTTTCGATCCAAACACGAAAATTCTAAACTTATTCACGATTCAACCGTAGCCGTGCTTTGTTCCCATGGCGTGGGTGATGTTGCGTGGGCTAACTCGCGAAGTTATTCGAATTGATAGATTTAAATTGGTTCTACATATGATTCAACATCTTTAACCGGCCCGCACGCACAATAAAACGAGCCATTCTGGCTAATCCCGCAATATTACCGCAAATTCGGCTGATATTCCCGCACAAGACTGTCCGCACTTCGACCCACTTCAACGGTTTCAGATCCAGTGGCAGAGCTTGGCTTGCTCTGCAAACCTATCGAGTTTATCGAGACGACGCGCTAGGCCTAGACGTGGTCCGACAGCGCCCTTGATTGGCCGCTGGGGGCTAATCTTACCCTTCTACACCAATGGGGTGGCCATCGTCCGTATGTCTGTCTGTAGGCGGTAGGCTTGGTAACTTTCCATTGCCTCAAGGCCTTGCAGGGTTCACCTAACTTGGGCAGGGTTGCAATCTAGCAACGTCTGTCAACCTTGTGCTGACAGTGGCGCTCTGGCCATTGGTCGAAATCAAACAACCCGCCGGAAACTATCGATTCTTATGAAATTCCAGGAACTGCTCAATGAAGCCTCCTTGCTAACCTGTTGCCAAACCTGCACATCGCTCGACACCTGAATACACACGTTCTAGCTTGTACACACTTGTTGCCCCGGTTAGGCACCTGAGTCAGCCCTAGGGTACTCTGGTATCACTTAGCACTTTTGATGGACTAATATATTACCATATTTGATGATCTATCACCCTGGGTGAATTAATTTAATTATATGATATGCAAATAAATGCACAAAATAGAGATGGTGTAGGGGCTGCATGGCACTCCGTTACAATGTCAGTAATAAGAATAGTAGGAGACCAAGGGGCAGACCACGACAACAATGGCAGAATAGTGTGAGAAAAGATGTGGAACAGCGAGGAGGAGACTGGAATGTGGTGGAAGGAGAGGAGTCGTGGCAGGACAGAAGAAGTTGGAGAGGCCTTTCTTCTATGCCGACCCAACGCAGAGTTGGACGAGTCACTAGATTAATGATGACTTAAATGTGCAATAAGAAAATATTTATTTTCTTACCTTTCATTATATTTTCCAGTTTGGTTCTCTCTCGGTTGGGATTTGTACACGATGTTTTTCGGTTGTACATCAAACACTTCCTCTGGCACTCGAAAAGGTACCAGTTTCAATATCTGAACCTTTCCATTTATTATATTGTCAAATAAAATAACTGGTTTGGGCTCCATAAACGTCACGTGAGTACTTCTGTTGTGGATTTAGATATAGAATCACAAATTAATACTTACAAGATAATAGTGAATAGGGAATGATAGAGCCACCGACACCCTCTGAAGCCTACCAGGACCTGCAAGGTGGGTGCAAAAACTATGTTTGCTATTACTTAATAGAATACAGTTTACCGCAATACTCTATCACGAAAGACACACGAGCTAAACAATAATGCATCTTTATCAACGTTAAAGGGCGTCGCGACGCCCCCGACGTCCTCTGAAGCCTACCAGGACCTGCAAGGTATGTTTTAAAAACTTGTATGCTATTACGGTACTTAATAGAATACAATTTACTGCAATACTCTAGCACGAAAGGTACACGAGATAAAAATTCATCCCTCTTTTAAAAAGACCATTTAAGGGCGTCGCGACCCCCCCGGCGCCCTCTGAAGCGTGCCAGGACCTGCAAGGTTGGTGCAAAAACTTTGTTTGCTATTACTTAATAGAATACAGTTCACCGATTACTCTATCACGAATGGCACATGAGATAACAAATCATCCCTCTTAAAAAACGTTATATGGCGTCGCGACGCTCCCGACGCCCTCTCAAGCGTACCAGGATCTGCAAAATAGGTGCAAAAAATTTGAATGCTATTACTTAATAGAATACAGTTCACCGCAACACTATTTCAAAAGGCACACGAGATAAAAAATCATCCCTTTTAAAAAAACGTGTAAGGGCGTCGCGACGCCCCCGACGCCCTCTACAGCATAGCATGGCCTGCAAGGAAAGTGCAAAAAACTTGTATCCTACTACCTAATAGAATACAACTTACCGCAAAACTCTTCCACGAAAGATGCACAGGATACCTGTTGCCCCCCTACTATACAAAAATCGCAATTTCACGGTTTTAAAAAACAAAATGTCTTCGACTTATAACATATTAGATTGCAATGATTTTATCACAGAACCTTAATAGAATGAATTTTAACATTCGTGTTAAATTTGAGCGCAATCTAAAAATTATTTCTCACGAAAATCGCAATTTTACACTTTTTTTGTTTTTATTTTATTTTATAATTACACTTATCTAACAACGCGCTGAAAAAGCGTCTGCGAAGCTTCCTAATACAATTTATCATAAAAATATAATTTGATGTGACTTTCAAAATAATACCATTGTAAGAATGTACAAAATGACATTGTTTGAGATATCTTACCTTTCGTTATATTTTATATTATGGTCCCTACTTGACCGGATTACATTGTCAATGTCGAATGTCTGGATCTGACTCAGAATTGGATTTGCTTCTAAAACAATTGATTTGGGCTCTACCAGTGATGGGAAGTATCTAGGTATTTGATCTAGATACATTTTGTGTATCTATTACCTAACCTAGAACCTTTTAAATAAATACCTTTACCTGTATCTAGGTATTTTATTTTGAAGTATCTGCGATTTTCAGATACAAGATATTTTTTCCAACATTCCAGTAAAAGTAAAATAGACACATCAGTTGCACCCTCGCTTAATACAACTAGCTCTAATCAGTCCCGTGCAGCACAATGTCAGATGCAAACATTGGCATATTTGAAAGACAAAAGTAGAGATTTGCAATGTCTGCTCTGCATAAGGACCCAATCATTAAGAAAATATTCCTAGAAAACAACACTATACTCCTTCATCAGCCCAGTTGAAAAAGATTTCAGCACAGGCGGCCAGATCCTCCCCCGCCCCCCGAAGGAACCGATTGACTGACGATATCGTCAGTCAATCGTTCGAAAGGCTGCTGTTTTTTATATGTAATTGTAGTCAGTAGAAGTCTAAAATATAGGAATAGAATAACCTATTTTGCTAATTGCTATCAATCTTCTTTACACATCTTTACACACACAGGGTCTATTTAAAAAATTATTTTTTTGTATTCTCGGTGCCTTGGTTATCTATTTCCCTGTTGAAGTCCTATCATTCTTAGTAACATGGCTCATGCCCTATTTATTGATTTATTGATTGATTTGTGACTTATCCCATGATGTGACAGGCCGGCCAGTGTAGGGTTATGGACATGTCCATACCCTCTTTAGCCTTCGTGCCCTACCTATTCTTTCTTATTTGGCAAGTTACTTTACCAAATACTTATTAGTAAATAACTTGTGTTAAATTTACGTTATTCCTTATCATCTGACACAAGAACTGTTTGATATCCACATGTATTACCTGTTAATGATTAAAAATTGGCTGCTTTTAAAATAACAGAAAATTTTAAAAATATTTATTAAATTATTATTTCATGTAACATGACGTAACAAACTTTTTTTTAACAAGTATCTTGTATCTGACAGGTTCATTTTTAAGTATCTTGTATCTTTACCTAGGTACATTTTTAAAAAGGATTTTGTACCTGGATCTAGGTACATTTGAACAAGAGTATCTATATCTATATCTAGGTACAAATAAAAAGTATCTTACCCAACACTGGACCATACATCTGGCAAAGTACTGCTGTCAATGTGATTCGAGATAAGATAATAAATAAATACTATTACCATAATGAAAATCATACGATAATAGAATTTTTCCCGTTTTATTTTCATTCGAAGGAACATGTTTCCACAATATTTTCGTATGAACAACATAATTACGATGACACGTTTGTATGAACGTGCTAGCTCTTCGCATGACGTCGTCAATTTGTCAGGTAGTACCGTCAACAACACGACACCTTGACAGGTGATTGCCATAAATCGCAATTGCGTTTCAATTGCGAAGAACGTAATTGGTGCCTAAAATATAATTAGTTAGCGAACAATGATATTGCGAGAACAATGGTTATTGAACTTCTTATACGCGAAAAAAAGAGAATAACTTGAGGGAAAATTAAATGAGCGTTTGATTGTAGATGTGCTATAGACAGTGTGACGTCATCCTTTTTGACCAACACTGTTGGCTCGAGCGCTAAGCGCGCGACGCCGATTCGGAAGGTTCAGGGTTCAAATCTCGTCGAGACTGGCAATCCTGACTGAAGGTTTTATCCGAGGTTTTCCTCAGTCATTCAAGGGTCAAGGGTCAGTCAAGGGGTAGAGTCCTTTTAATCAGTCCTCGGACATCCTTTACAATAATTGTCTTAATTCCAATTTACCCAGTTAGACCAACCACGATTATACTTGTGACCTGAATCGTCTCTTATCTAGAGTATGGAATGAGGAGTACTTAGGGTAGTGGTGACCGTGTAATAAGAGTCATAAGTCATCAAAAGAAGGGTGCACTGTATTACAATAGACATAAATGATCAGCCTACTCTCGCCTGGTATCGGTGAGCTCATGCACTGTTCTCAGCTGAACGTGGGTTCGTATCCCTAGCATTACCGATATTATATATAATTAGTCGTTGTTGGACGAGTGAGTATCACAATTACATTTGCAGCTGCAGTATGCATGGATGCATGCAGCTCTGACTCATCAAGTCGAGGACTTGTCTAGCTGCTACTGCTGAGTTCCCGATATCGCTATGCTCGTGGACGCGGGCGACTCCAAAACAATGAAAACATATCACATCGCCAACGCCAAAGTATGAAGCTACAAATATTCCAAAATATGTGTTAGAAAGGTCAATACATGAACTCGAGTTCGACGTGATATGTTCTGCATCTATCTTTAATGCTCCTCAAATCAAATCCAATTTAGCAAAGCTCTGCAAAACACGATTTTTGTCAGTAATTAATTTTTTGTAAGTTGGCAGGGCAAGCTATAATTCTGAAAATTTTCACAGTTGTTAACATTCATAGTGGTAACATTGGTGAGAAAGGGTATTTTTTTCCAAAACCAACTTTAAGTTTAAAAAAAAAGAAGTAATTTTTACAAATTTTAATTTTTGTAGGTTGGATTCAGGTGAATTTTGCTGTCCATGTTAACAGCACACTATCTATTGGTCCTTGACGTTGGTGTGAAATTTGGTCAAAATCGGACGAGTTGTTAGGCCCCTGCGCATCGAACACACATACATACACACATAAACACAACGAAGTGCCGAAAACTTGCCATAGAGGACTCCGTTCGCTCCGCTCACTCGTCCAATAATTAAGTGAACTTTGTTTCCCTCTATGACTCTGGTACAGATGGTGTCGACCCTCGGCCACGGACTCCTCAGCAGCTGGTGATGCTTGCCTCTTCGTTCTTCACCTCTTGTAAGGCGATAGCCTCGGTCCTGTTCTTGTGTCTAGCACTCCTGGTTGAAACCCTTGCTTTCAAAGCCGGACACCTAGTCCTGTCGCTTCCAATGAGCACAGAAGTCGCTTATCCTGGGCACCTGCCCGTACGTCTCCTAGACGAGTTCTCTTGGTTCGACTCCCGGATAGGCACCTAGCCCTCTCGCCGGTCTGCCTTCAACTCATTCACTCATTCCTCTTTGTGTAATCATTCGGAAATAAATGTAAATATATATTATCTGTTTTCTTTGATGATGGTGTGCGAGTCCTGATGTTTTAGTTCGGGTCGAACCCGCGCGACCCGACACCTCCACCAAAATCATTAATAATACTCGCACACCCCCAGAGAAAATGAATTATCTTCTTGGAAGTGGAGGAACTATATTTCATTGTTTTTACTATTAGTATTATCAGCGGAGTGTATTTTTAAAGTAAAACTCTATCCTTCCATGCACGGTATAGTTAAGAAAAAATACCAGGACACTTTCTCCCAAAAATTGCACATCGTTAAAAATACGTCATTTTAATGAGTCTCTCGGGACACCGATACAAGTTTTATATACCACAATTAAGAAATTAAAAAAGTCCGCCCCGACCGGGATTTTTTGAATTTATAAATTGTAGTTAGTAAAAACAATTACACCTACGGGATTGTTTTCCCGACTAACCAAATTGAGAAACCAGTACAAGTGTTCAGAAAACGGTACTGTAACGGTCAAACCGGTACGTCTGGTCACCCCTTCTTTAATCAATGGGTTGCCTTAACAGTACCCCCAAAACAATAGTTCGCGGTTCGACCACTTAGCTGCGCTATTGTTCTAGTTTTCTCGAAAGTTTGTTGTCGTTCGTCGCAACCATCCCTTGCTGTGAGTCACCTCTCATAGTACCTATGAGTAATTTCACAATGCAATGTGTTGTTTTGAGCAGAAGTGTCACAATGTCAGCTTGTCCTTCAGTAGCTTTCAAACTGGCGGCTACCCATGCAAATGCATGCACCTAGACGCGTGACGTCGTTGCTAGAAGTCGAGGCATAGGATAGTATTTTATGTTTTAGGCAAATTGTTTTTCACTCGGCTGACACCACAGGTGTTTACAATTTTTAACAGATGTCACGAAAGTGGATAACTCATTTCAAAAATTTGTTTTTAAATAATTTATAAAAAATCAATTAGTTTTCACAAATTTTGATTTTGTTAAAAAGTCGAAAATTGACTATATTCATGATCTTTTCTGGCTAATTCAGACAAAATTTGTAGATCTATGACTGTAGGGCTGTCCATGTATGCTTTATTGCAACTTTAAATAAATAAATAATAAATAAATTGTATTTAGAGTCTTCCACTCAGTTATATAACTGATTTTCATTTTGCAAAGTTTCATGTACGTCGGATGCATCTTGGCCGATGAGCGAATAGATATCTGCTAAGTGCCAAATGTGTCCCATTTTAATGCTATTCGACCGCGTTTTTTCTATTTTCCAATATATGCTACGTCAAAATATAGTGAATGGCTTTAAAACCTGGCTATCTTAGAAAATCAAAAATATTTTTTTCAAAATTTTCTGATCCGGTACACGGCCAATATAGCCACCTCAAAATAATTTACAACTTCAATTCTGTATGTACCTCAGACGCAGTGCCTTTTGCTTTCAAAACCAAAATCGGGGAACAGGGACAGGAGAAAATCAAAATTAGGATGATAATCAAAACACGTAATTACCAAGGCGTGGTAATTTGTACAAATTTGAAATAAAACATGCTATTAACCATTATAAATATCTTGCTTCCAAAACACTAGGGACTAAATTTGGGGAGGACCATGGGTCCAAAAATGACAAAAATCATATCTGAACTTTAAGAAATGTCTCATTCAAAGAAAACGCTACAACTGAGATGTTTCAAACTTGGAATTCACTTTGACATCTCTCGTTTTATCACTTTTGAATATGGAAAGCAAAATTGGGTAACGGGTACCGGAGGGCGGAGAAAATCAAAATTATCAAAAGCTAGGTAGTTCCGTACTCTTACTAATAAGACGCTATACAGAGAAAACGGTTCATCTTAGATCTTTGAAACTTGGGCCACAATCAGATGTAGCCTTCTCATGCACAATTCAAAACCAAACCCGGGCAATTGGGACCGGGGAAAATCAAAATTAAAATCAAAACGCGTAATTACTCAGGCGTAGTAATTTGTACAAGATTGAAATTAAACATGCTCTAAACCATTATAACTATCTAGCGTTTAAAACACAAGGGGCACCTTTGGGGGGGGGGGCGTGGGCCCACAAATGTCAAAAAACAACTCTGAACTTAACAAATTTAATCATTTAGTCCATCATTTACGCCTTGAGAGCAAATAAACAACAAAAAGATGTAATATCCAAACAAATTAAAAAATTTGTAAAAAAAACAAAAAAAAAACGGCGGCCAAGCTCTCCTTCAAAAGTCTTCGGCTGTGAATGCTGTGAGATATAGAAGTGAGCCAAGCTTTTTATTCTTTCTTCCTAGTTTTGCTTTGAAAATAAGTAAGATCATTTCGCCTGTTACATGCATGCAACATGCAATGGCCGCCTGTTTTTGGAGCACTGGAAGTACTTTGACAGCTGAATTATTAGGTCATATTATTAAGCCAAAGCAGCTCCTAACAGACCCGTGCTAGTGGTAAACCTACGCTGAAAATTCCTAATTTTGCGCTCGGGGCGGTTACAAAGAATGACAGTGTACTCTCGGTGGATACCTACACTCGCTACTCGGTCCTGCACTAGTTACTAACTCTGCATACGAAACAATTATGTGAGAAAATAACCGGCTTAGCAGAACAAGCATGGACAAACATGTGCGATTTGAGTGGCGCACGCTGGATTTGGTTTTTGGGGGGAAGGGGGGGGGGGGGGTTAAAAAATTGTAACCATCAGTTATTGCATTTTTTATTATTGTTAAGTAAACTATGTTACATCAAACTGTGCTTAATTTATTACAATCGAATGTTGAGCCTTCTTGTTTTTTTAGACAAAATTTCCAGGACTTCGTTTGGGGTCACTGGGATGTTGTCGTCAATGAAAGCCAAAGCAAGACCGTTCAGACGATTTTTTGTCGTTGTACTGCGTTAGTAAGTTTTCAGGTACTTCAGGGAGGAGAAAAGACCTTTCGCAGGAGTATGTGGTTACAGAAAGTGTGACCATTATAGATAGAGATCGTCGGAAACATTGCAGAATTGCATATTTGCAATTCCAGAGCACTTGACAGAGGCTTTCGAAGTCCTTTTACATGGTTTTGCCACAAGATTACCTCACCCTTGATATCAGATGGAAGCTCATAAAAGTCAGCTAGGTCCATCAGGTCCACCACATCTGTCCGAATCATGAAGTTCACCTTCTGAGGGTGTTAGAAGGGTCTGAAAAGGCTTTAGTGTTTTACTGTGCAAAACAAACTTTGCGTTAATTGCCCCTATGGTCTCATCCAGAAACGGAATGGAAAGTGCCCTTCGGAAATAACCCTCTGGATTTTCCGCTGGCATGTTAGCTCTGTGTGTTTGACGACCAACAATTCTTGGTCTTGCAATCGATGATGATGATGATGATTGATGAATCTTCATTTTTCCTCTTTTTAAAGAGCAATAACTTATCCATGATATCGACAAGTGGCGACTGTCGTTGAAGTGTGGGGATGAGTACTGTGAGGGCCTGTTTCGCACCCCTCACATATTTTCTTTTGGTTTATTGTTTTTGGAGACGGTTACAGGCTAGCAGAGGGTGAGTGGGCACTTGGCGGCAAGAGTATCGTGTTTCTAGAATTTAGTTGTTTTGTAAACTTGGGAGGAAGCGTTCGGGAACCCAACGGCCTTCCAAGTTAACGTATTTCTGTAATTTGTAATTTTCTGTTAATTGCCATTGGTTGGTCGGTTTGTGAATTTGAATCCCACAATGGGCCAAGAGGTTTTGAACGACTCAAGGAGTCAGGGTGGACATGGCTCTGGAGCAGGGAGAGCGTGGGAGACCATCGCTGAGTGCGGATGTGTATTCGTAAGCTCGTTGATACCAAGTTGGAGTACAGTGGATAAGTGAACGGTGGCGAATCAAAGTACCTATTTGATTCTTTATCACGGCGTGTGTACGGGTTGCATCTGTATTGGAGGTGAAGAGTTGACTAGCGCGTGGACGCGTTCCGACGCCGACCTTCAACCCCCGACGCTGATCAACAACCCCCCCCTTCATTCTTCAGCTAGCGCGTCGCATCCTCTGCTGTTTTTTTTTGGTTCAGCCGTGTTTATGGTATCACTTTTATTTATTGTTATTCATTGTTCGTATTATGTGTGTTTCTTGTGTACCGCGTCCACGTCACTCTGGTGAGTCAAATAAACCTGTCTTTCTTTTAGTTAATCATCTACTTTAATGAATGTCACCCTTCCTCAGACAAAGAACCACTCCCGAGAACCCACTTGTTAAAACCCACTAGAATGTCTGCAGTTAGTTCGGTCCGTCACAGCTTGGCGACCAACTGCAGGGCTCTGAGAATGGGGGACATAATTAAAAATAGATAATTACTAGCTTGTCCTGGTAACCGCTTCGTAATTAATTGTTTGTTAGTATCTGTTTGGTTTGTTTTTTGTATTTTGGGACGTTTGTCCGTGTTTATATTTTTATGGCTTATGTTGTTTATATTAGCGTAGTCTAGATCAGATCATTGGTAATGGTAAACACTAGGCAAGGGCGCAAGCACGCTAGCTGACAACAATATGTCTGACAATGGCAACGTAAATAACCCCGAACAAGTTGAAGGAGGCTCGGTACCCCTACCTATTGCAGCCATTACCGTGGAAGAGGCTGTGGCCAAGAAGGTAGAGGCGCAGTTAGCGTTATTCAGCAACAAATGTTGCAAACGTTCACTGCAATGATGGCAACCAGCACACCCCAACCCCAGCAAGTGCAAGTACAGCCATCACAGCCGAACAGTCCAGGGTCAGGGAGGGGCAAGAAGGCAGCGCGATGGGTGGTAGCGCTCTTCCGACGCCACAGCGATAGAACCAGCCCCCAGATCATATGGCACCGGAACAGCCCCACCTTCGCAGGGATGCCCAAACACCATCCAGTGGTGTTGTATTCGTAAGCTGGAATCTACTTCGAGCTGACGGGATTGCCAAGTCGGCTACGTCTGAACGTAGCTCTTGACTGTTTGGAGGGGAGCCGCCAAGACGTGGGGTGACGCGTTCAACGAGGTGTTCGTGGACTACCCCACATTCAGGGACGCTTTCGCTACGTGAGTTTTGGGGGAAAAGCGCCAGCAACACGTCCGGAGTTCCCTACACAACGGAGTGTACACCGAGCGTCCGACCTGAACATGGCGGATTATTTCCTATCGTTGTTAGCTAAGGGACGACACCTGGTACCAACCCATGACCGACGAGGCGATCATTGATGCGGCTATAGGCCATTTCCCGGTGGCTATTGAGCGGACACTCCTGGGCGCGAAGCTGCAGGACGTAGGGAAAACACTCGCGATGTTGAGGAAGCTCGACGAATCTGAAGAGCGTCGTCAGACGAGGGAGCAGGGTCAGGACCGCCGCACTGGCAACTGGGACCGTCGGGGTGGTCAAGGGTCGTCGCATAAGGAAGGTGGTGGCCAGCAACCGAGCAGAGGGTCGAACTTGCCGGTGAGGACCCTAACAGCTCATGAACAAGAGAGCACTACCTCACCCTCACCGACCACGCCTACTTCCGAGTTGTCGGGAAACTAGACAAGGCTGCGCCACTTAACGCCACTTTGGCTGCAGTCTCAGTTCGTCAAGTTCAAGGACGAAACAGTGGCGACCAAGAACGGATAAAGGGGTTGATGAATCTATACGATGACCTTCTTGCCGACGAAACGGGTGAACCGAAAAATATCAGGGTAGAACGAGTGAAGGCCAAGATCTGCGAAGAGGCTGCGAAGGCTGTGGAGATGTGGCAAAAGATGTCAGAAGAGGAGGAGCGAAGGCGCCGAGCTGTGAGCTGCATTGGCCTCCGCGATTCCAAAAGTGACGTCATCACCCGCGAACCCAGTAATGCGCCTGTAGCTGAATCCTGTCCAGTCGAACCCAAGACCGTGGGTAATGAGGTGAGAAGGTCAGCGGAAGCGAACGAGATAATTAGCAAAGGGAAACATACCAAACCGAAGATAGCCGGTGTCTGCTGTCACAGACATTGTCGGAAACGTAAGATTGTGCCTGCATTGTCTGAGGGGGGATGAGATGAGGATGAGCGTAATGACCGAGCCAGGGGTGCACAGACAACGAGCTGCGAGCTGCAACAGTCTACGTGTGTCCGCTGCTGACGTTATCACCAGTCCCCAGTCAAGTACTGCGTCCTCCCGGAAAACTCAGTCAGATCAAACCGAGGTTGTCTGGAGTGTTGTTGATAGGAGCGATACCTGCCTTATACTACAAGCTTCAAATCACTGGCGCGCGTCATATTAGGCTCAGCGATAAACGCCAGAGTGACACAGCCGACGGGTGGAACAAGGAGTTCGCAATAAGTCTCTAAGACCCATGAATGCAAAACGCGTACCCGTACCTACTAAACAACCCACAGACTGATCTGGTAAGATATGGTACGCCCAGCATCACTAAACTTAGAAAGTACCGCGCACAAAACTAGTCGGGGTGTTACGGTGCTATTGACAGCAGTTGCCATAGCTCTAGTTGTTGGTTTGTGTGTGAAATACCGTAATACTGTAGTAGGTATGCAGTTAATATAAGCTATTTTTATTCATTGTTGGTCCCTTGTTTGCCCACCCCTGGTTGGAGACAATATCAAGTGTGAGTACCTCAACAGGGGGTCAACGTGCTAAGACTGTTTACAAACATTGGGAGTGGAAACAGATGGTCAAGGTCGAGGTGGGTGCAAGGCCGCCCGCCGGAGGGTCGTAAACCCTGGCCTGATTTTTGAGAAAGTGATAGGGTCTGAGGGAACCTCTTTTGTTTATCTCGTTTGTCTGACCCTCTACTATGTGGTGTTTGGTATAGGGTTGTAATGTTTAGGTTCCTTCAGCACTTGATTACTAGGTAACATTTTAACAGTAGCCTAGAGATAATTGTATATTTTAAAGTTGTAATGATAATTAGTTTATTTAGATTAAAATTTTATATTTTTTAAATTTTAATTGTAATTAGTTTATTTAGATTAAAATTTAAAAAAATCTGAGGGGATGCTGTGAGGGCCTGTTTCGCACCCCTCACATATTTTCTTTTGGTTTATGTTTTTGGAGACGGTTACAGGCTAGCAGAGGGTGAGTGGGCACTTGGCGGCAAGAGTATCGTGTTTCTAGAATTTAGTTGTTTTTGTAAACTTGGGAGGAAGCGTTCTGGGAAACCCAACGGCCTTCAAGTTAACGTATTTCTGTAATTTGTATTTTTCTGTTAATTGCCATTGGTTGGTCGGTTTGTGAATTTGAATCCCACCAATGGGCCAGAGGGTTTTGAACGACTCAAGGAGTCAGGGTGGACATGGCTCTGGAGCAGTGGAGAGCGTGGGAGACCATCGTGAGTGCGGATGTGTATTTCGTAAGCTCGTTGATACCAAGTTGGAGTACAGTGGATAAGTGAACGTGTGCGAATCAAAGTACCTATTTGATTCTTTATCACGGCGTGTGTACGGGTTGCATCTGTATTGGAGGTGAAGAGTTGACTAGCTGCGTGGACGCGTTCCGACGCCGACCTTCAACCCCCGACGCTGATCAACAACCCCCCCCTTCATTCTTCAGCTAGCGCGTCGCATCCTCTGCGTGTTTTTTTTGGTTCATCCTTGTTTATGGTATCACTTTTATTTTATTGTTATTCATTGTTCGTATTATGTGTGTTTCTTGTGTACCGCCGTCCACGTCACTCTGGTGAGTCAAATAAACCTGTCTTTCTTTTAGTTAATCATCTATTTTTTAATGAATGTCACCCCTTCCTCAGACAAAGAACCCACTCCCCCGAGAACCCACTTGTTAAAACCCACTAGAATGTCTGCATGTTAGGTTCGGTCCGTCACAGTACTAGGCTACTAGCGCGCATGCGCACGCTGTCAGGAGAAGGGTGCTAAGCAAGAGAATGCGAAGACATACCAGGTTAACCATAAAACCATAAAACGCTTCGTTGGAGGCTGGCCGTAAATGTTCACACAAAACATAAAATTCTCACTCACATGCAGCAAAGGGCAAAAATCAAAATTACTGAATGCGAATGTTTGCGGGCGGTTAACCTGACAACAGGTCCATTTATTATTATTATTATTATTATTATTATTATATTATTATTATTATTATTATTATTATTAATATTATTTGTTTTTTTGGCTCTGGCTCGGGGGGGGGGGGGGGTTCCTCCCCCTTCGTTGCGCCACTCACAATAGAGCATGCTGCAACAGTACACAAATTCTACCCACACGGGGAGAGAAGGTGTTCTTACCAAGCACGCTAGTGCTGTGCCGCTCCACTTCCAGTGAGCTGTGGACTGCCTGCGACAGCTTGGAGATTCCGCTCGTACTTATACTAATTTCTCTGGCTATTTGAAATGCTGCCAGTTAGTTGAGGGCTTTCATGATGTTTAAATATATAGGGAGGAATCATAGGATGCACATGCACATTACTGAAATGATAGAATAAAATAAATTTCATCATGTATTCTGACAAATTGATATCCTGGCTGTACAAGTTAAAAGTGATTCTAAATTGGATCCAACAATGCAATTTTGTTAAAAATAAAAATAAAAATATAGATATACCTGGCTGATTTAGTTAAGGTACATATAAAGCTTATTATAGTATTCAGATTTTGTTGTACTGAACCTGTCGCGTGTCTTGAGGTGGGGGAGGGGTGGAATGTTGCCGTCTTAGACTGCGATGCACCAGGGTAGCCGAGTAGTCGGGGAGGCCATTGTAGAAGCGCCGACGCTTAGGCGAGCGCTCGGAAGCCACGCCGTGGACCAAGATGGGACCGCTCTCCAGTGGCGGACCGGGTAGCCGGACATCCTTTGGTAGGCCGGTAGGCCTTGAGACGATTTCGTTCGATACGCGATACGCTTAAGGCTTTTACAAAGGCTTACTTGCAAGTTGGATGCTGTTGATGTGCGTCGATTGGTTATCATTTGGGTGACGGCCACGTGGACGTGGCTGGTCCGAACCAAAGCGAAACAACACGCAAAATTGGCCCGAACGGCGGTTTAGAGGAACTTTATGTGCATATGTATGCCACTCCCGTATGGTGTTGAGAGAGAACTTACCACATTCAAGCGAGGTCGTCGCGCATGGCATCTACTGATTCGCCATGTGGCTAGCCTGTACTAGGCTACAGCGACGTAATTGGGTATATCAATGAAAATAAAATGCCTACAAGCTTTCCCGAACTCTGCCCTCTCGATGGGGCACGTATTACGTAAATACATCTTGATGCTGAAGCCCTTACGCCCTGGTAGTGGTTCGACACACTGGTTAGACTTAACTGTCTTGTTCCGTGGTTCTTGCGTTAGTGAACGAGACGAACCCGTAGCTGGACCTCGGTCCAAACATCCGTTCCAGCACAGCTTGACCTGCGGATGGAACTTTAGTTTCCATCCCGGTGATTGCGGCTTCGGTGCTGCCTTCGACTCTGCTCGATCGGGAGGACCAATCAGATGAGCGGGGTTTTTTCCAATTCAGACGACTTGTCCGCCGCTGGTGACATCACGTGACTTAGTTGCCGCGCAAACACATCCTACACTTGCCATTGGCCTAGCCAAGAAGTGAAATCGCCGAAGCGTGACGTGCTGCTAATTTGCCACCCGCATTCCTGAGCGCCAACCCTTCACAAAACTGCACTTGTATAGGCGCTCCACGCTAAGAAAGGAGATGGCGCGCGCTTTCGACGGGCCAATCAGCAATCGTTAATTTAAATTGGAGCCTACTGAATGGCTACAATTCACCCGGTAAGAGCGCGCGCAACTGCTTTCTTAGCGTGGAGCGCCTATAGCTCGCTCGCATGGCAGGTTTTCACAGAACTTACCGTTACCTCTAGCCTCGAAGGCAAAAACATCGGCCTCTGGCCTCACTTGAACCATCTTGAATAGGCACTTTAGACACTGAGTTCTAGTTTGTAGACCATTAAATTGCATTGGATATGCAAATTAATACCACATTTATATATTATGCAACCATCACATTTTCAACATTTATGCAAATTACACAGATAAAACGAAAAAATCATAGGCAGGGGCTGGACTGTCACATTATTGAAGTTGTTCAAATTAATTGAAGTTGTTCAAATAAAAGTGGTCCTTTAGATGCCTACAAATTAACTACTTCATAAGAATCAAGTAATGTCGAAAGAGAAGTTGAAAGTATTTCTAGGATGAAGGGCATACCTGAAGGAACTATGCCTATCCAGTGACATCTGAATAAAAAAAAAATAATAGATGTCAGTCTGTGTAGTTTTTTTTGTTGCAAGAATGGTATTGAAGCGAGCTCTCATTGGTCCTTTATATTTTAACAATTGTTGCCAACTGTTAAAGCGATTGTTGATGTTACAAATGTTTTATTTATTTGTTTTAATTCAAATGAATGTGTATAGCCTAATAAAATAACTTTTAAAATAATAATTTTTGCCTTGGAGATTATTAAGCATAATTTATATGTCGTTTAATAAGATAAGAAGAAGGCTTTCAATAAAGCCATCAATTTTTTGTGTGGTCCACATGCGAAATGGCCGTCGAGAAGTGTCATGAGGTCGTTCAAACTTGGTTGAAATCAGAGTCGATAAAGAAGTTTCCCCGTTGGGGAGGTCCTCCAACTCCCTTTACCGGCCTGGGTTATATAAAAAGTCGTTTTTTGGCGTTGGGAATCTAACGTTCCGCGCGACTCTGTGTGACGATTGATGGAACTACTTCAAAAAAAGTACGTCACTTTTCTACTAGTAGTTAACAGTCGATGACGAAAAATGGCGGACACGTCAAAATATTAAATACGATCGAATGTTGGCGAATGTTTTGGCATAAAGCAAACTCTCTTTATTAATGAGGATATTTCTGATGGAGTAGACCTAAGCTTAGGACCTAGGCCGACAATATGTATTGTTCAAGATTTCCATTTGAGTGCCTAGGGCGTACTTACGTCTCAAAACTGTATTGTGGCCTTGGGCCTAGGCTACACTTACGTCCGTAAGGCTTAAACAACCCATATCTCAATCAATTTCGTACGAAAATGTCAGTGACGCCTGCGCAACACTTTATAGTACAATAATAAATCAAAAGTAAATCGTTTTAAAAGGCTAGGGCCCTGGGCTAATATGATTGAAATAAAATTAAAGTTTGACGTTTCGTCTGTTGTTTTGTTAATTGCATTGTCACTGCATATCGATAATCTACTGACCGTATTTAGCGTGCAGTGCTTTTATTAGTTTCACATTTGAGCCGCCCTCAGCGCGCAGAACGTTAGATTCCGTTTTGACTTGGGAGTAAGGGGACCATAGAAGGGGACCTCCCCAAAGGAGAAACTTCTTTATCGACTCTGGTTGAAATCAACTCTCACTGTCTCACAGCATCATAGTCGCCTACTATAAAACCAATGTTTAACATAATATATCCCAACTCTAGGATTATAAGAGACCCACGCATACAACAACTTGTAAAAATACAGAAAAACCTTGGGAATGGCATCAAGCATTTTATATGTATCTGTATAATATTTTATAACAAGGCCGCTTTGCGAATGCTTTCTTTAGTCGCGTTGATGGATGAGGATATTAGTTTGATTGGGATCTCTTTACTTTGCAAGTGCTTTTTGAACACATTGTAGGTGATTGTTGTCAATTTTTTATTGTTACTTGTTAATTGTTATTATATACCTCAAAAAACTAATATCAAAACCTTTATTTATATGGAATCTGGATAATGTTTTCAACTTTTAAAAAAATTCTTAATTTTCCCCGATTACAGAAAAGGCAACCCGGAAAACGAAATCGGTAGCTTTTAGCTTTGAGGGGCAAAAAACGGTCAAAAACGGCAAAGTGTAAAAACGACTTTGAGAAGACTTACAAACCTAAACCTAACGCTAATGCTCACACGAGATCATAAAAAATAAAGATAAAATACAAATCGGTAACTTTCAGCCTTTAGAGGCCAAAAACGACCAAAAAAGGCAACATGTAAAAAAGATTTTATGAAGCCCGATTTAACAATGAGCTTACGCTAATGCCATCACATGAACATAAAAATAGATACGAAATAGGAATCGGTAGCTTATAGCTTTTATGGGAAAAAACGTCCAAAAAAGGCAAATTTACCGATTTAACCATTCACTAACACAAATGCTAATACGAGATCTTAAAAAATATAAAGGAAATATGAATCGGTTGCTTTTAACTCTTTCAGCACAAAAATGGATAAGAGGGCACAATAGTAGAGGTCGCCATTTCATCTAAAATAGTGTTAGTTAACATGAGTGAGTGTTATACAATAGTAGTTTGCACATTGTTTATATTAATTAGAAACATAACAAAAACTTGTAAAAATGCAGCCAAACCTTACACACTCGAAAGAAATGAGATCTAGCAAAAGGGCCAAGCTCATCTACCCTTCCACATTTGCGCATTCTTAATTCATAAACGTACAGTGTCCCGTAACAACATCCTTGAAAAGCTTGGCAAAATAGAATTTGCAACTATTAATTTAAACGTAATAGTTCATCCAAATTCTTTTTTTGTAATGAGTTTAAACGTAATGGTCATGCAAATTCTATTTTGCCAAGCTTTTCAAGGAAAGTGTTACGGGACACTGTACGTGTGAAATGGTAGATGAGCTTGACCCTTTTTTCAAGATCTCATTACTTTTGAGTGTGTAAGGTTTGGCTGTATTTTTACAAGTTTTGTGTTATGTGTGGGATCTCATTACTTTTTCAAATTCCATTGCATTTGTTAAAATTTTTATCAAAGTCGATTTAATTGCTATGTGGTCTAAAACTTGGTTTACCAATAAACAATAGAATGAAAAAATGTGGCCAAAGACTTGCTTTTTGTAAACAATGTAGGCGATCATTGTCAAGTAACTATAGTTACTTGTTGATTGTATGCCTGTATAAGGCTTATTTTAAAACCTTCATTTGGAAGCCTTCCAGCAAACCTTTTTAAACTTTTTCTTTCAAAAGGAACTACATCACTTTTACTTAATGTCCATGTAAAATATGAACGTTGTAGCCCCACCCGTTTGGTCAGAATCGCTGGGCAATTGAAACTGACGAATTAGACAGTAGTATAGTAGTAGTAACCACACATAACAAAAACTTGTAAAAATACAGCCAAACCTTACACACTCAAAAGAAATGAGATCTAAAAAGGGCCAAGTCATCTACCCTTCCACATTTGCGCATTCTTAATTCATAAACGTACAGTGCCCCGTAACAACATCCTTGAAAAGCTTGGCAAAATAGAATTTGCAACTATTAATTCAAACGTAATAGTTTATACAAATTCTATTTTCTAATTAATTAAACGTAATGGTCATGCAAATTCTATTTTGCTAAGCTTTTCAAGGATGTTGTTACGGGACACTGTACGTTTATGAATCACGAATGCGCAAATGTGGAAGGGTAGATGAGCTTGGCACTTTTTTAAGCGAGCGTTTCCATTTGACTCTGCCGGAAAAATTAGTCACTGGTTTTGTTTTTTTTTTGTTTTTTTTGTATGTCTCGCCATAACGTTCGAACGGAGGCTCGGATCGAGTTGAAATTTTGACCATCCGCAAGCTTCGTTCTCGATTGAATGCCATTAGTTTTGTGGCAAAATCGTTCAAAAAGTTAAAAAGTTACATTAAAGTTAATCGAAAGTTTTTTTTTCAAACTAAACGGCGACAAAATCTGAGATAGCCAAATCATTTAGAATGTCCGTCCGGTCACGAATATGTTAATTTTATTTTGATCCGATAAGTAGTGTAGTTGGAAATTACATTATAACAAAAGTAACGTTGCCATGGCAACGAAAAGACGCGCGAAGTTTCTAATGCACTGCCACCTAGAAGTAATCAAAATACTTTCGAGGAAGCAGTCTATTATTTGTCAACACAGAGTTTAAATAGTTTTCCCAAGGAGTCAAGGTCCTCTAGATGGCGGTGGATTTTATCCACAAAGTAAAGGTTTACACACGGGTTTACCCAAATACCTTGGCAATAATAAATAATATTGGAAACATGGCCCTGTGGACAGCGAACGTCGCAAATTTTAAAATTTTAAAAAATGTGCAATGTGGGTCTAGCTATAGCACGTGCTCGCTTATCAACGCGTCCAACTGAGCGTTTCCTAGTAAGATCTCATTTCTTTTGAGTGTGTGTTTGGCTGTATTTTTACAAGTTTTGTTATGTGTGGGATCTCATTACTTTTTCAAGTTCCATTGCAAAATTATTTGTTAAAATATAATAATTTTATCAAAGTCGATTTAATTGCTATCGCATTACCAACTAGGAAAACGCTTAAGTCCCGCCGCGTTGTTGGATGAGCGTAATTGGTGCATTGAGCTGCCATGTGTTATGCGGATTTTCTGTTGTTCTGTGAAAAAATCATTACTTGGTTGAAGATTTTTTTTAATTAAATTAAATTAAATAAAAAATAAACTTTAATTTTTAATTTTTTTAATAAATCGTAATTTTAAAAAGAAAAAAATCGTAAAATTGCGATTTTCATAAGAAATAATTATTCGATTGCGCTCAAATTTCACACGAATATATTAATTCATAAAATTAAGGTTCTGTGAAAAAATCATTACAATCGGATAAAGCATGTAGGTGTTATTAGTCAAAGAATTGTTTAAAAAAAAAAAAACGTAAAATTTCGATTTTCATGAGAAATAATTTTTCGATTGCGCTCAAATTTCAAACGAATATCTTAATTCATAAAATTAAGGTTCTGTGAAAAAATCATTAAAATCGGACAAAGCATGTAGGTGTTATAAGCTGAAGAAATTTTTTAAAAATCGAAAAAAATCGTAAAATTGCGATTTTTATGAGAAATAATTTTTCGATTGCGCTCAAAAACGTGGCAGTTCTTCGTTCAGAGATTTCGAAGGCCTCCATAAAATTTCATCGCAATTGGAGTATCGGTTTAGCCGGAATCGTGTTAACAGACACACAAAAATACAGAAAAAAAAAAAAAAAAAAACATTCCGGATTTTTTTCTCCAGTGTAGTGAAATGGAATCTTCGCTTCGCTCGCTACGCTCATCCAAATAGAATGAAAAAATGTAGTGGTCTAAAGACTTGCTTTTTGTAAACAATGTAGGCGATCATTGTCAAGTAGCTATAGTTATACTTGTTGATTATATGCCTGTATAAGGCTTATTCTAAAACCTTTATTTGAAAGTCTTCCAGCAAACTTTTAAACCTTTTTCTTTCAATTGGAACTACATCACTATTACCTTAATGTCCATGTAAAATATGAACGTTGTAGCCCCACCTGTTTGGTCAGAATCGCTGGGCAATTGAAACTGATGAATTAGACAGTAGTAGTAGCCAGTAGTAACTAACATCCTTAAAGTGATTTTAAGCATGTTTCAAGTCATTTTTTCACCAAGAAGGAATGTTCGTACACCAACCAAATTTAGCATGTGTTGTCAGGTACCCAAATCCCCTTGATTTTGGTACTTTTTAAGTTCACATCACGTTTCATGATGGCTGGGTGACACCTCGAAATCACCCCAACTCTGCTTGCTGTATAAAGGTGCCTGAGTGTGTAGCGCTCCGCGGCTTGGCTGCGGCGCCCTACCGGGCAACTAGATAAAATACGATTACTGTTTTTATATTTTGTATTGTAGGCCAGCTGCACCGCACATTGAGTGGTGGAGTGGACACTAATTATCACTGATCATTTCAAAAGTTATACACACTTTACTGCTTTGCCTTTCCTGTTGATCAAGTAACATTAACTTTGATTTGACTTTAAATAGATTTTATAAAAATTAAATAAGAAAGCGAACCGTACATATATATAACCCATTAAAACTGCATTTTTTAATTTCCTTTTCTGAACTGGTCCTGTGTGACGAAATGCTTTTTTGCCTTTGCCGGCCCCCAAAGTTAAAGGGTACTGAAATCGGTTTCCACATTTAATTTGAATTTGTATTGATTTTACAAATTTATTGCAACCTATCGCAGCGTTTTCGGGCAATTAGTATTCTATTTGATACATTGCCTTTTTGCCGTTTTTTGGTTCCCAAACTATAATCGACATATTTTGATTTACTCATTACATGTTCTGTATTGTCTTGAAATATTGAAGTTATTTTTTTATTTTTTTTTATTTAGGGTTTCTTTAAAGCATAGCTTTACATAAATTTTGTAAAATATTACATTTAATGCTTAATACACTTACTACTCTACCCAGCGTTATTGGACAATTGGTATTCATTTGCATAGATATATTGCCTTTTACCCTTTTTCGCTCTAAAAGGTAAAACGTACTATTTTCAATTTCAGATATTGTTTTCTGTTTGAGCTTAAAATATCACATTTGTTTCCACCTTACCCAACGTTATAGGCCAATTTGTAATCTGTATAAGAAATATTATCCTTTTTTGCCGTTCTTTGGCTGTAAAATCTAAAAGCTACCGATTTCGCTTTCCGGGTTGGCCTTGATGTAATCAGTGGAAAATTTCAAATTTTTTGAGCCCACTCTCGGCTTGTTCGGACAGTTGATCCCAGAAAAGTGCGTATCTGATAGCCTATAATGTCCATGTGAAATATGGACATTCTAGCCCCACCCGTTTGGTCAGAATCGGGCCAAATGTCACGAAAATATCGCACTTAAAATCGAAAAAATCGTAAAAGTACGATATTCATGAGAAATATATATTCGATTGTACCCAAAAACGTGGCAGGGTCTTAGTTCAGAGATTTCGAAGCTCCCCTCCAATTTTCATCAAGATCGGATATGCCGTTTGTCCGGTAGAGTGCGAACAAACAGACAAAAAACAAACAAAAAAACATTGGAGCTAAATTTTTTGAGGGGTCAGTAAAATTGAAGTCTTCGCTTCGCTCATCCAATTACTAGGAAAACGCCAAAGTCGTTGTTGAACGAGTGAGCGAGTACCACATTAACATTTGCAGCTGCAGCATAGCATGCATGCATGCAGCTCTGCATGAGTCATCATTTCGAGACTTGTCTGGCACTGATCGCTATGCACGTGAACGCAGGCGACACCAAAACAATGAAAACATATCACATCGCCAACGCCACCAAGATTCCAACATTTGTGTTAGAAAGGTCCATACATGAACTTGAGTTTGACTCGATATGTTCTGCATCCATTTTTTATGCTTCTCAAATCAAATCCAGTTTAGTAAAGCTCTGCAAAACACGATTTTTTTGCAGTAATTATTTTTTTGTAAGTTATCAGGGCAAGATATAATTCTGAAAATTTTCACAGTTGTTAAAATTCATAGTAGTAACATTGTTAAGAAAGGGTATTATTTCCAAAGCGAACTTTAAGTTTAATAGAATAAAGTAGTCATTTTTGCAAATTTAAATTTTTTGTAGGTTGGATTCCTGCGAAATTGGTCTTTGACGTTGGTGTGAAATTTCGTCAAATCGGACGAGTAGTTTGGCCCCTGAGCATCGAACACACAGACATACATACGTACATACACACATAAACACAACGAAGTGTCGAAAACTTGCCATAGAGACTCCGTTCGTTACGCTCACTCGTCCAATTATTCTGTAATGCTTTATAGAAACCCATACATTTTTTTTAAATGTACAAATCCCACAGAATCCAAATCCCATTATTAGGTCCATGTTGCAAAATCTCCAAATGATTCAATAATAAATTACCTAAATTAAAAATATTTATTTATTAATTAATATTAAAATAGGAAAAAAGCGAAACGTGCCTATGATCCAAATAGAAAACAGGCTAAAACATTTAAAATTTATTTTCTAACTCAACAACAAGTCTAATTAAAAATTATAAGAACAGTGTATGTCCAATAATTACATATTAATAACAAACCACATAACCACCACCCATATCATGACAGTATGGTCTGGTTGGGTAAGTGGCGGCGGTGGTGGTGGCGTTGGTGGTGGTGGTGGGCTTGGTGGTGGTGGTGGAGGTAGTGCTGGTGGTCACTATGTTCTCGAGGAGAGCGGACAGAGGAGAGTCCGTATTGAGTGGCCAAACAGCCTCACCTCGACCGATCTGAAAACAATTCATTTGAAAGTACTTATATGTAAACAAGGAGAACATGTTTTGAAATGCATAATATACCGTACTAACATAGCCAGTGTGAAATACGGTAAAGATTGCGTGGATTACTCAATCTCCTAGTGGAATTTTGGGTAACCTTGAGCGTGCGAGATTCGGAACATCTTGGTCACCGCCTGACATTCAAAAATTGAAAATGCATTGTCGGTAAATTTAATCCCCCACAAAAACAAAAATTTGTAAAAAAAAAAAAAAAAACGGCAGCTAAGATCTCCTTCAAAAGCCTTCGGCTGTGAATGCTGTGAGATTTAGAAGTTGAGCCAATCTATTCATTCTTTCTCCCAAGTTTCGCATTGAAAAGAAGTAAGATCATTAAGCCTGTAAACGAGCGCCAAGCCAACCATTTTCGTGGTAAAAAAGTAAAAGTTTCTAACTCAAAATCATTTTTAAAAAAATGCTTGGCTATAGAATTTGGTTTGCTCCAAACAGTTTCTTGTTGTATTGAGAATAGACAACATCAAAATGCACCAGTGAAGCTCATTACTAGAACTCTAAAAATTTAATGGCCAAGCAATTTTTTTAATGATTTTGAGATTTAAAAAAATTGTTTTTTACCACGAAAATTGTTGGCTTGGGTTTCGTCAGCAGGCGAAAGCAGGTGATCTTACTTCTTTTCAATGCGAAACTTGGGAGAAAGAATGAAAAGATTGGCTTAACTTCTATAGCTCACAGCATTCTCGCCGAAGACTTTTGAAGGAGAGCTTTGGCTGCCGTTTTTTTGTATAATTTTTTATTGTGGGGGATATAACATCTTTTTGATGTTTGTTTCCTATCAAGGCGTGAAATACTTGGAACCGATACTTCGAAGAAAGCGGAAAATTTCAAATATAATTTTCCATCGAATTTCAGCGAGAAGTGAGTTGTTTTTTATTTTGACATTTTAGAGCCCACGGTCCTCCCAAATTTAGCTTCTTATGTTTTGGACGCTAGATGTTTACAATGGTTTAAAGCATGTTTAATTTCAAGTTTGTTAAATTACCACGCCTAAGTAATTACGTGTTTTGATTATCTTCCAAAATTTTGATTTTTTCCGGTCACTGTAACCCGATTTTGGTTTGGACAGCAAAAGGCACTGCGTCTGAGATACATCTAAGTGTGGTCCAAGTTTCAAAGTTCTAAGATGTACCGTTTTCTCTGTAGGCTCTTATAACTCTTTGCGGAGAATTAGCCAGCCAGCCAGCCAGCCAACCAAAAGGATTTCAACGATGTTGAGGCACTTTTTTTAACACAGAACGGGTTATAGGATCGGGGTGATTTTTTTTTCTAAGTCATGGACCACATATCAGCTCATATACCGAGTTTCAAGATTGTAACTCTTTCGGGGTGGAGTGTGCAGATAGCTGCAAACCCCACAACTCGGGTAGCTGTAAACAGTGCCGAGTTCGGTCGCCTTGTAAGTACACGTGTGGAGCTTGGCTACGGGTGACGACCGCCGCCCTAGATCCTTTCAATTAATAATTTCTTGTAGGTTTAAATCGTAAGAGATTTTGCTCATTTTCTTAGCAGTTCTCAGTTAACTGGTCACGGATGTCTAATTACAATTTTAGCTCAATCTGTTAGGCAGTTCGGTCGCATGGGATCGGACAGACAGACAGACAAATTAATCATGACGAAGATCCGATCGACTTGCGTTGTAAGGCTCATTTGCTGCGCTCACTTGTCCAATAAATAAAATTACTTCATTAAAATTAAAATTTAATAAATAACAAAATAAATATAATGAAGTTCAGTCTATATCGATTCAAATAAATTCATTTCAAGTTTGACTTTAAAAAAATTACGCACTGGAGAAACACAATAATATTCCCTTGATAAATTCCGAGCAGTATAAACAAATATTTTTATTAACTTATTTTTTACGTTTTAGTATTGAAATTGACCATTATTGTTAAAATTTAAATTTTGTTTGTTCCTATGTGTGCCCTGTATACGTACATGGATTGTTATCAATGAGATAAAATAAATTATGCCCGAAACTATATACCGCTTTCTGCTTTTCATATTTTTAATTATTGACTTCCATCCTAATTTGATTTTTATTGCTTTACTTCACCATAATAAATAATACTTACATTTGTTAAGCTAGTTTTTATATCACTTTACATGTTACACTGAATGGACTAGCGCTTTGATAAGTAAAATGTGAATTGTCTAAACTTTAAGCGCACTCAACAGTAAATTACTGTTTAAGAATACAATTTAAAAATTACAGAAGATCCAGTACTTTTTAACCTTCAAGCTGGATAAATATAATTTGGTCAAATAAATAAAGGACTTATCCAAGATAAAATCAATTCCACCGACAAAGGTTTCTCCACTATTTAATATATATATATATATATTGCATTGTATTAATACAAAATAAAAAAATCTAGCACTATGTAGTAGAAAAAGAATAGGAAAATGTGTATTTTTCGCGTTTATTAATTATTTCAGGAGAGGTAAGTAATTAAGTAAGTATTTTATTCATTGGACAAAATACATGGTATCTGTATAACACAATTCTCTGTAAAGAGGGATAGTGCAATGAATTATTTTTATTTTTATTTTTATAACAATATTAATATCAAGGATGTTTGTGCCGTCTGGTGCGTAGAGATGTCCGCACCGGAAAAGATCACCCAAACCTTTGCCTCTGAACACCAAAAGTGTTGGTTAGTGCGCTAAGCGCTCGATTTGGGAGGTCCCGGGTTCGAATCCCGTCGAGACCGGCATTCCTGACTGAAGGATTTATCCGAGGTTTTCCTCAGTCGTTAAGGCAAATTCGAGGGATTGAGTCCTCTTAAAGAGCCCTCGGACATCCCTTCACAATTGTCCTATCTGCAATATACCTATAGTTAGTCACCTGAAGAGGGTCACACCGGTTAAATCCGATGTGTATACCCTACAGCGGGCATCATACAAGCGAAGATTCCATTTCACTACACTGGAGAAAAAAATCCGGAATGTTTTTTTCTTTTTTTCTGTATTTTTGTGTGTCTGTTAACACGATTCCGGCTAAACCGATACTCCAATTGCGATGAAATTTTCTGGAGACCTTTGAAATCTCTGAACTTAGAACTGCCACGTGCGAAAAATCGATCGAAAAATTATTTCTCTTGAAAATTGCAATTTTACGATTTTTTTCGATTTTCTTATTTTTTTCTGTTTGTATTTTTGTGGGTTTGTTAGCACGATTCCAGCTAAACCGATACTCCAATTTCGATTAAATTTTCTGGAGGCCTTCAAAATCTTTGGACTTATAACTGCCCCGTTTTTGAGCGCAATCGAATGATTATTTCTCATGAAAATCGCAATTTTACGATTTTTTCTTTCGTTTTTCTTATTTTTTCTGTTTGTATTTTTGTGTGTTTGTTAACACGATTCCGGCTAAACCAATACTCTAATTGCAATGAAATTTTCTGGAGGCCTTCAAAATCTCTAAACTTAGAACTGCCACGTTTTTGAGCGTAATCGAAAAATTATTTCTCAATAAAATTGCAATTGTACGATTTTTTTTTATTTAAAAAAAAATCTTCAACTTATAACACCTACATTCTTTATCCGATTGTAATGAATTTTTTACAGAATCTTAATTTTATGAATTAATATATTGTTGTGAAATTTAAGCGGGATTGAAAAATAATTTTTCATGAAAACCGCAATTTTACGCTTTTTTCGTTTAAAAAACAATTTGTTCGACTTATAACACCTACATGCTCTATCCGATTGTAATGATATTTTCACAGAACCTTAATATTATGAATTTATATATAAGTGTGAAATTTGAGCGCAATCGAAAAATAATTTCTTATGAAAATCGCAGTTTTACGCTTTTTTCGTTTAAAAAATATATACGCTCATCCAACAACGCACCTGAAAAAGCGTTTGCGAAGCTTACTAGTTTATTGGATGAGCGTAGCGAGCGAAGCGAAGATTACATTTCACTACACTGGAGAAAAAAATCCGGAATGTTTTTTTTTTCTTTTTCTTTTTTTTGTATTTTTGGCTGTTTGTTAACACGATTTCGGCAAAACCAATACTCCAATTGCGATGAAATTTTATGGAGACCTTCGAAATCTCTGAACTTAGAACTGCCACGTTTTTGAGCTCAATCAAAAAATTATTTCTTATGAAAATCGCAATTTTACGATTTTTTTCTATTTTTGAAAAATTTCTTCGACTTATAACACCTACATGCTTTATCCGATTTTAATGATTTTTTCACAGAACCATAATTTTATGAATTTAGATATTTGTGTGAAATTTGAGCGCAATCGAAAAATTATTTCTCATGAAAATCGAAATTTTATAGGTTTTTTTCTTTTTAAAACAATTCTTTGACTTATAACACCTACATGCTTTATCCGATTGTAATGATTTTTTCACAGAACCTTAATTTTATGAATTAATATATATGTATGAAATTTGAGCGCAATCGAATAATTATTTCTTATGAAAATCGCAATTTTACGATTTTTTTCTTTTTTAAAATACGATTAATTTAAAAAAAATTAAATTAAAGTTTATTTTTTATTAAATTTAAATCAATTTTTAAAAAAATCTTCAACTAAGTAATGATTTTTTCACAGAACAACAGAGAATCCGCATAACACATGGCAGCTCAATGCACCAATTACGCTCATCCAACAATTTATTTTGTCTCTGAGCTACTTTTTGTTCAATGCGCTTATAGCATTCACATTCTTTATCTCACACATTGTGGATTGGATTTCATTTAATTGTAAACCATATCTGTTATTGGCTTGTATGCATTTAATGCAGCTAGCAGAGTCTGATGTACAGTCTGGGGATTTATGGTACCCACCGCAGTAGCCGCACGCAAGTCCATTTTTACAGTTCGTCATTGTGTGGCCATATTGGCAGCATTTGAAACACCTTATCACATGTATATATTCGACCACCCTACATACATTCCACAATATTTTAATTCTATCTCTCACGTCGTTGCATGAACAAATATTCAAAAACTGATTTTTCACAGGAACACGTGCTTAAATACGTACTAGGAAAACGCTTAAGTCCCGCCGCGTTGTTGGATGAGCGTATATGATGCATTGAGCTGCCATGTGTTACGCGGATTTTCTGTTGTTCTGTGAAAAATTCATTACTTAGTTGAAGATTTTTTTTAATTAAATTAAATTAAATAAAAAATTAACTTAATTTTTTAATAAATCGTAATTTTTAAAAAAGAAAAAATCGTAAAATTGCAATTTTCATAAGAAATAATTATTCGATTGCGCTCAAATTTAACACGAATATATTAATTCATGAAATGAAGGTTCTGTAAAAAAATCATTACAATAGGATAAAGCATGTAGGTGTTATAAGTCAAAGAATTGTTTTAAAAAAGAAAAAACCCGTAAAATTACGATTTTCATGAGAAATAATTTTTCGATTATGCTCAAATTTCACACGAATATATTAATTCATAAAATTAAAGTTCTGTGAAAAAATCATTACAATTGGCTTGTTCACTGCGACTTTTACTCACCACGCTGCGCTATTGTACTAACCCCCCACCGCCGTCTGGATGCCTGTAAAGGCTGATGTAGAGTGTAGACGGCGGTGATAGCCCAACTTAGGGTGTCATGGCTGCTCATAGCTGTCAGCAGCCTACTGTTTTTACTGTCATTTTTGCATAGTTTTATGTTGAAAGCAAAATGCCCAATTGCTGTGTGTATTCGTGGAAGGAGAGAGGAGGGCATACTGTCGTGTTTATTACTACAAATAATCACACATAATATACTGACAATTGTGTCTTTATTCGGCCTCCTGCCTACGTAACCTCTCTCATGTCAACAAATCAACACTGGCTAGGACTAAGCCCTAGGCTTTGCTGAGGCGTATGCAAGTAGGGCCTAGGCCTATACTTGCTAATTTATAATACCATGATATTGATATGCCTAGGTCTACATCTAATGCTGAAGAAAAGCCTAGGCCCTAGTCCTTAGTAGCCTTATTCCAAGTAGGCCTAGGTCTAATCTCAATAACAGTGCTAGGCCCCAGGTTTAGACTTCAACGGCGCCATCATTACAATACGTAAAAAACAATCGAGGAAACATACAGATTTGACAATGCAGAGCCTGCTATACATAGTTTATTTCAAACACCGCCACGGTCTTAGGGCAGGGTCCATACCTAACAAGCAGCTCGGAATAAGTATCTAGTGGACCCTGGTTTTGGGGGTTAGTGCAGTGGCGCGATCTGCGTGGAGCTTTGGGGTGAACAAGCCAATTGGATAAAGCATGTAGGTGTTATAAGTCGAAGAAATTTTTTAAAAATCGAAAAAAATCGTAAAATTTTCGTTTTTTATGAGAAAAAATTTCCCGATTGCGCTCAAAAACGTGGCAGTTCTAAGTTCAGAAATTTCGAAGGCCTCCATAAAATTTCATCGCAATCGAAGTATCGGTTAAACCGGAATCGTGTTAACAAACACAAAAAAAATACAAAACAAAGAAAGAAAGAAAGAAAAAAACATTCCGGATTTTTTTCTCTAGTGTAGTGAAATGGAATCTCCGCTTCGCTCGCTACGCTCGCTACGCTCATCCAATAACGTTGCTTAAAATCCCCTAGACCCGTTATCTTAAATACAAGTGTACATCACGAGTGGAGTTAAATGAAATAAAAATAAACTGAAATACTGGTTAACTATTATATTCCAGATCAAAAATATGATTTAGTATTTTATTTTTTGGGTGAGCGTAGCGAGCGTAGCGAGCGAAGCGAAGATTCCATTTCACTACACTGGAGAAAAAAATCCGGAATGTTTTTTTTTTTTTTTTTTTTTTCTTTCTTTCTTTCTTTCTTTCTTTCTGTATTTTTGTCTGTTTGTTAACACGATTCCGGCTAAACCGATACTCCGATTGCGATGAAATTTTATGGAGACCTTCGAAATCTCTGAACTTAGAACTGCCACGTTTTTGAGCGCAATCGGAAAATTATTTCTCATGAAAATCGCCATTTTTACGAATTTTTTCAATTTTTAAAATATTTCTTCGACTTATAACACCTACATGCTTCATTCGATTTTAATGATTTTTTCACAAACCTTTATTTATGAATTAAGATATTCGTGTGAAATTTGAGCGCAATCGAAAATTATTTCTCATGAAAATCGAAATTTACACGTTTTTTTCTTTTTTTAAACAAGTCTTTGACTTATAACACCTACATGCTTTATCCTATTGTAATGAATTTTTCACAGAACCTTAATTTTATGAATTTATATATTCTTGTAAAATTGAGCGCAATCGAATAATTATTTCTTATGAAAATCGCAATTTTAAACGATTTTTTTCTTTTTTAAAATTACGATTCATAAAAAAATAAAAAAATAAAGTCAATTTTTATTTAATTTAATTTAATTTAAAAAAATTATTCGACTTTTTAATAATTTTGTCACAGAACAACAGAAAATCCTCATAACACATGGCAGCTCAATGCACCAATTACGCTCATCCAACAACGCGGCGGGACTTAAGCGTTTTCCTAGTTTTAAGTTGTTATACACAACTTTTACAAAACGTTGATATAGAGACGAGATGTGAATTGTTAGTAGGTATAAAATTCTTACCATTACGGATAGCACACAGCCAATCAAAACAACTGCGGCTAAATACTTCATAGTGATCAAGTGGCAGTCTGGATTTAAGACGTGGAAGTTATCTATATCTGGACCAGCTTTAATATCCTTATCCAACCAATCAGAAACAACGGCTTCAACCTCGACCAAGACTGAATGTTGAAAGAACCTAGGTCGCAATTTCATTGTGTAATTGCGAGTTTGCGCTATTAATTATATAGATTGCTAGCGTAGTTTTTCATTTGCATCCCAAAGTATAATTTAAAGCTTACGAATCGTGAGAGAATGTTGAAAGAACATAGGTCGCAATTTCAATGTGTAATTGACTCTGCGCTAATAATTATAAAGATTGTTACTGTGGGTTTTCATTTGCATCCCAAAGTTAAACGAACCTTAGCAACTGTTGGTAGCCTTTACACCTTTAGGATTATAGTTTACAAAATTTGAGAGAATGTGTCAGTTGATCGATCAAGCGTTGTCATCAATTTAGAGAACTTCGATTAATGATTAATGATTATTGTTAAAAAGATATGCATATGTTTTATAAATTCTGTTCGTTAATTTACGGAACCGATAGGTTGATTTGTAACGTAAGGTTAAAAGGTGACAGGTCTGGCTTGAAAGTGGGCGAGCTAATTCACTCTAACTAATGTACAAGGCCGCTTCGCGAACGCTTTTTTTAGTCGCGTTAATGGATGAGCTTTTTTGTGAGTTATTAATTTGCGTGGGATGTCTTTACTTTTAAAGTTCCATTTTTGTTAAATTAGGATAATTTTTATATAGTAGTACTAATTGCTATGGAAATATACCAATTAATAGAATGTAAAATATCTGGAGGCTTGAAGACTTAGCTTTTGTACGCATTGTAGGTGATTGTTGTCAAGTTTCTATAGTTACTTGATAATTGTTACTAGGCCGCTTCGCTAACGCTTTTTTCAGTCGCGTTCATGGATGAGCTTTTTTAATATATTTCTGTCGAATGATTACTAAGTATTAGTATAAGTGGGATCTCATTACTTTTCAAGTTCCATTACAAAATTATTTTTGTTAAATGACAATGAGGATAATTTTTATAAAGAAGTATTAATTGATAATATGGTATTACCAGCTAACAATAGAATGTAAAAATCTCGACGCCCAAAGACATGCTATTTGAACGCATTGTAGGTGATTGTTGTCAAGTTTCTATAGTTACTTGTTAAAAAACCGGAAAAAAGGTAAAGATTAAAACCTTTATTTTGAGCGTGACTAGGGTGCGGCCTTTTTAGGTTTGGGACCAAATTTTAAGATGTTTTTATGTATTATGTCTGTATGTTTTTGAAAGTATGTATGTATGTATGTATGTATGTAATGTTTTATGTATTTGTTTTGTATTCGTATGTATTATGTATGTATGTAATTTTGTATGTATTGTATGTATGTAGGTATGTATGTATGTATGTAGTATGTATGTATGTATGTATGTATGTAGGGTTTTATGTAATGGATGTATGTTGTATTTTTGTATTATGTATTTTATGTATGTATGTATTTTGTATGTATGTTGTATGTAAAAGAAAAATTAGCCCCGAGAAGGTAAAAAAAAAAAGTATGTATGATGTATGTATGTAAAGTATGTATGTAGTTTTTGTATGTATGTTATTTTTATGTAGGTATGTATGTATGTAAAAGTAGTATGTTTGTATGTTGTATGTATGTATGTTTTGTATGTATGTATGTATGTTTTGTATGTAAAGTTGTATGTAGTATGGGGATTTTATGTATGTATGTATGTATGTATTTTATGTATTTATGTAGTAGTATGTATGTTGTAGGTAAAGTATGTATGTAGTATGTATGTTTTATGGTTTTATGTATGTAGTATTTTGTATTTTAGGGAGTAAGTATGTATGAATGTAAAGTATTCTTTTATGTAGAAAGTTGTAAGTATGTATGTATTATTAGTATTTTGTATTTTAAAGTTTTGGTTGTATGGAGGGCTTCGCCCATTAGTGCGGTTTTTTAAAGGGCCCAAAAAATGGCAAATAATGATAAAAGTATGAAAATTTGGGATACTTTTCTAAATTTACTTCCAAAAAAAATTTTTGGCCCCCCACGAGGGGGAAAATCTTATTTTTTAACTATTAATTAATTTTAATTTTAAAAAGTTAATTTTATGACACGAATTCCAAAAATGTTTAATAAAAAAAAGTCATGTTTGGATTTAAACAAGAGCATTTTTTCACCTTGATAAAGAAAAAAAATTACATTGAAAAATATATTGAAATATACATATTATGTTATAGTTAAATATGTTGATTTTGCTGAATATTTGGTTTTTGAACTAAAAGATCAACGATAAAGTAAAATTTCTTTAACCGATGATATCACAGTGTTAACCAACGCATACAATAAACTTGTTGGATGAGGGAAGCGTGACTTCAATTTCACTGACTCCCCAAAAAAATTAGCTCGGGTGTTTTTTTTTTGTTTGTTTTTGTTTTTTGTTTTTTCTGAAAAAACGAAAAAACGGCATGTGCGATCTTGATGAAAATTGGAGGGGACCATCGAAATCTCTGAACTTAGACCTGTCACGTTTTTGGGTACAATCGAAAGAAAATATATTTCTCATGAATATCGTACTTTTACGATTTTTTTTTCGATTTTTAGTGCGATATTTTCGTGACATTTGGGCCGATTCTGACAAACGGGTGGGGCTACAACGATCATAATTTAGATAAACATTAAGGTTATGGTGTACCTTTAGAAAGAAAAAGTTGAAAAAGTTAGCCAGAATCCATAGAAATAAAGGTTTTAATATGAGTTTTTTGAGGTGTATAATAACAATAAACAAGTAACAATAGAAACTTGACAACAATTACCAAAAATGCGTTCAAAAAGCACTTGCAAAAGTAAAGAGATCCCACACAAATTAAAAACTGACAAAAAAGCTCATCCATCAACGCGTCTAAAAAAAACGTTCGCGAAGCGGCCTAGTAAAAATACAGCCAAACCTTACAGACTCAAAAGCAACGAGAACCCACGCATGCAATAAACTTGTAAAAATACAGCCAAACCTTACAGACGCAAAAGCAACGAGAACCCACGCATGCAATAAACTTGTAAAAATACAGCCAAACCTTACACACGGTTATTATTTACCACAATTCAGAAATTAAAAACGTCCGCCCCAACCGGTATTCGAACCACGACGAGTCTCTCGCATTCCAGGCGGCACTGTTGTTGAAATAACGGAGACTTCCGTCTTTATTAACAATTAATATATGTAGACAACAAGAAATATCAACAACATTTTAACAATCATTAGCAACACAGCTATCAAACTTTCAACATAAGGTTAATACGGTGAACTATTATTATATAAATAAATCAGTGACAAAGTAAGAGCTACGTATATTGGTAATTATTGCTAACTGCATAAATTTAAATGTATAAATAGTATGTAGGAAAGGAAAGTATTGTCAAGCTAGAAAGGACATTAACAATGTTCAGTACAGTACACACAGTATAGTGTAGAAACAACTAAATCATACATACAATTGTCATATATATTGTACAATTGATACAATTCTCAACTAAATTTATATGTTCTACAGACTAGACAGATAAAATGAAATTATCAATAATATGTGTAGACTCTATCCAACCAAATACAAAAATTTGTAAAAAAAAAAAAAAAAAACAACGGCAGCCAAGCTCTCCTTCAAAAGTCTTCGGCTGTGAATGCTGTGAGATATAAAAGTTGAGCCAAGCTTTTTATTCTTTCTCCCTAGTTTCGCTTTGAAAATAAGTAAGATCATTTCGCCTGTTGACGAGCGCCAAGCCAACAGTTTTTGTGGTAAAAAAGTAAAATTTTTAAACTCGAAATCATAAAAAAATTCTTGGCCATGAACCAAATTCAATGGCCAAGCCATTTTTTAATGATTTCGAGTTTAAAAATTTTACTTTTTTACCACAAAAATCGTTGGCTTGGCGCTCGTCAACAGGCGAAATGATCTTACTTAGCCTATTTTCAAAGCGAAACAAGGGAGAAAGAATAAAAAGCTTGGCTCAACTTCTATATCTCACAGCATTCACAGCCGAAGACTTTTGAAGGAGAGCTTGGCTGCCGTTTTTTTTTTTTACAAATGTTTGTATTTGGTTGGATATTACATCTTTTTGTTGTTCGTTTGCTATCAAGGTGTGAATGATGGACTATGAATGACTAAATTTGTTAAGTTCAAAGTTGTTTTTTTAATATTTTTGGGCCCACGGTCCCCCCAAAGATACCCTTGTGTTTTAAGCACTAGATATTTATAATGGTTAAGAGAATGTTTAATTTCAAGCTTGTACAAATTACTACGCCTGAGTAATTACGCGTTTTGATTTTGATTTTCCCCGGTCCCAATTGCCCGGTTTTGGTTATATGAGGTACATCTGAGTGTGGCCCAAGTTTCAAAGTTCTAAGATGAACCGTTTTCTCAGTAAAGCGTTTTATTCAAAAGAGTACGGAATTACTTACTTTTGATAATTTTGATTTTCTCCGGTACCCGTACCCAATTTTGCTTTCCATATTCAAAAGTGATAAAGAATGAGAGATATCAAAATGTATTCCACGTTTGAAACATCTCAGTTGTAGCGTTTTCTTTGAATGATTCATTTCTTAAAGTTCAGATATGTTTTTTGTCATTTTTGGGCCCATGGTCATCCCCAAATTTAGCCCCTTGTGTTTTGGACGCAAGATATTTATAATGGTTAATAGCATGTTTAATTTCAAATTTGTACAAATTACCACGCCTTGGTAGCTACGCGTTTTGATTATCATCCAAATTTTGATTTTCTCCGGTCCCTGTTACCCGATTTTGGTTTTGAAAGCAAACGTCACTGCGTCTGAAGTACATCTAAGTGTGGTCCAAGTTTCATAGTTCTAAGATTTACCGTTTTCTCTGCAGGCTAAATTAATCTCCGCGGAGAACTAGCTAGCCAGCCAGCCACCCATCCACCCACCCAGCCACCAGCCAGCCGAAAGGAATTTGACGATGTTGAGAGCCTTTTTTAACACAGAACGAGTTGTCGGATCAGGTTGATTTTTTTTTTGGTATGTCATGGACCACATACCAGGTCATATACCGAGTTTCAAGATTGTAACTCTTTCGGGGCGGCGTGTGCAGATAGCTGAAAACCCCCCAACTCTGGTAGCTGTATATTGGGCTGGAGTTCGTGTCGCCTAAGCAGTCGCATGCGCTTGTCTGCCGGGCGACGACCGTCGCCCTAGATAAACACGAATGCATTTATTTATTTTGATTTATTTTATATTTTAGGTACTCATTTTTAGTCAGCACTTTACAAAGATATTTTAGGGCTGGATAAGGTTTTATTTGTGTGTTCTTTATCGCCCAAAATAAATGATAAAACAAACCCAAACACGTATGTCATACTGAAGTCATGTTGTGTGTCGTGAGATGATCTCACACAGAAGAACAAACAAACAGACAGACGGATATAAAAGTTATGGTTGTAGTGGAGCTTCATTCTCTAATAGATTGAGTTAATTTATATATTAAACGTCTATCCCATTCAGTTACAAAATTGATTTACAAAGGAGGACAACCTAATAAAACTAGTATGAAAATACAGACAAAATAATGAACTGCAGTTAAGCATAGTTTGAAATAATATTACAACAATGTATAGTAAGACAACATTTTTTTTAAAAACATATTTAAATTGGATATTAACAACATAAAGTGAAATGAATTACAATGAACCAAATAGGAAATAGGAAAAAGAACATAATTAAGAAAGAAAAGCAAAAATCAACTCTGGCATAAAATGTAGTTTGTTTTAACTGTTTGATAAATGCATCTTATTAAAAATAGCTAATACTCATCGAACAATATATAATCACGTTGCGTGATGACGCTGCAATCATTCATCGCATACTTAATCTGCTTGAAAGTAAAGTTAAGATCTAGATTATCGTCTTTTATTTTTACCTTTAGATCTTCCAGATAAAGAATTGCTTCATCTTCGAAAACACAATCTAGTTGCAAAGTGGTCAGTTTCGCGCAAGAATCGATTAGACGCTGAATAGATCTTTTAAAAAACGTCGGTGCAGACATCTCACTTCCATATCTCTCAGACACCACTTTAAGGCTTTGCAACTCCTTCAGTGGACTCGCTTCAAGCATTGTTGACAACGCGTCTAATTTAGATGTAAACACATTCGAAAGATTAATATCTTTTAAGTTATTGGCGTGGCTTAAGATTAGTGGTAGGATGGTTTGGTCCCATTTTGAATTACCATTAATTGCTAAGGTCCTTAAATTAGTAAAAATGCGAGGATTTTGGATTTGGGTTTTACTTTGAAATGTTGGTGTGCCAAAAGAATTTAAAGAGATAACAGTGAACAATTCTACTATTTCGAGCTCCTCGAGTATGGGACAAAAATCACCGATTGTGAAGATATCTTTGGGGGTAATTGTGCCGGCATTTAGGCACAACGTTAACCTAAGAAGGTTCTTGCCTTTTAGTTTCAGCAAGTTGGTCATGTTTTGTGTGAAGGAGAAATGGCGCAATGTAAGTGTTGTGAGTGGTAGAGAAGACATGGCTAGAATTTCGAGCATAATGTTTCTTTCTGGCTGCGAAGAAAAGTGAGAGTCAATGTCGAGATGATGTAAACTCGGACAAAGATGGATGATGTTTGTTAGATACTTTAGATTGATGAACTTTTCAGTTAGTGTCAATAATGACGTCACTTTTGTCTCACCCAATAAAACATTGCCCATTTCGTCAAAGTTTATCTGTTGCAGTCCATCCACTTCTCTAACGAATCTCTTCACACAAGCTATGATATCTTTCTTGTCTAACCAGTTTACAAAACTGATTTGCACACGTTTTAATTTCTTACATTCTAACAATTTGTAAACTGATTCCTTTGATGAATATTCAAGATTCGATTGCACAGATATTTCCCCCAAATTCTTACACAAACCAGAAATCCCCTCAAACATTTCGTTGGATAATTTTACCTGTGCAATATTTAAGCTCACAATATTTTTTAGTTTGGAAATTTGGATTTTCCAAAATGAATCTATATTTGAGCATACCAAATTCGAAACACAATTCTTGAGAGTTTTGTCTTGTTAAATTTAATCTCTTCGTTTTTTCACACAATAAAACAGATAACAGAATTCGAATATCTTCTACTTGTAATTGTTGTTGTTGTAGACTATTTGGGGGTTGCCCATCACTACTGAAATACACATCTAAAACTTCTTGACATAATGCATCAAAAAGTGGTCGTATTTTCGAAATGAGGCATCGTTGAAGAGTTTCCAGTTTACACCGACAAGCTTCTTCGTCGACGTTGCCATATTTGTCTTCAATGTCGGCGCATGCGCGCAACACCAGAGTCGCAGCAGTATTCAGGCTGAGAGCTTCTAAGCTCTTTGGTTTCTTGTAAGGTGGCATCGCTGCAGTTTACTATCTTTGCATTTTAGAACATCTGGAAAAAAGATATATTTGCTTACAATCTTTGTATGACCTTTCAACTTCCATCAATCAATCAATTCCATTTATTGAAGGACGTATTTAATAATGAAGAACCCAACAATTGGTGGAGTTTCCGGGTTTAAGTTTAGTTTAGTTTAGTTTGTTTTGGATTAAGGATGCGTCAACCGTTAGGTCTTAATGCTCCACTCTAGCCTAGGGGATATGAAAAAGAGGTGCCCATGCTGGTCAGAAGGGTGAGGAAAGGGGAGGGGTCATCTCACGTCATGGTCGTTATCGTCTTTGTCATCGTTCGTCCTGTAATGGTCGTTTTCGTCGTCGTCGTCGTCGTCGTCGACGGGATTGTTGTCAAGGAAATGGGGAGGGGTCTCCGACGACGACTTCCAGAGCTCGCCTCTAGTTTCAGGGAGTACTTCCCTAATTGCGAGAAGTGACACATGCACAGACAGACGGACAGACGTGCTGAAGTGATCAAGGAAAAATTTAAAATTAAAATAAAATTATTACATTGATAAGTTAATGTGTTGGCACTGTCAAGGTTTCTGAAAATAAAACAGTCGAGTTAGTAATTATTGTTTGTCAAGAGAAATAAAATCGAATTAATTTATCAATGGCGGTAGTACCCCTTGGTACCCCAAAATAGATAAACCCAAAGAGCAGAAGATGCCACAAAGTTGTTTGCAAAGAGAGAACTACATTTGAAAAATGCTGGACTATTTCCCTGTTTCTTTTTATAAACGTAGTTTGTTCGATTACATCCGTATCTTCGAAATCAAGAACACATGTGCAAGCTTCATCCATTTAAGATTTGGAAGAATACCCTTGGGTATGTTCGTTATGTTGTAAAGCGACGTCCTTTTTTCAAGATGGCGGCCAAACTAGTACACATATCTTTAAGGGGATTTTGAACATAAAGCCGAATTCAATACCTATCAAATGGTACCTTGAGCTCCAAAATTCTCCACATACTTACATAGGTATTGACATGTTTCAGTTAATTTGTATACGTGGCTGCCATTTTTAAAATGGCGGCCAAACAGGTACACTTATATTTTTAAATGAGTTTTAAACATTTAGACGAATTCAATACCAATCAAATTATACATTAAATTACAATATTTACCATACAGTTACAAAGATATTGATATGTTTTAGTTTTGATTTATAGCGGCGGCTATTTTCCAAGATGGCGGCCAAACGTCAAAATATGAAGAAAAAAACTCCTAGGCTTAATTTCATCCTTAACATCCTGGTAATACATTTCAATCATAGAAGAGGTCCCTCACAAAAACACACGGAATTACTTCTCTCAACCAGACTATTTTGTGGAAAATTTAAATCAACATTGGAAAATTCCAAACCCGGGGTAAATGCACTAACCAATTTCGTTGCTAGTATGATTTTTTTATTTTGACCGGAGACTTCTTAAACAAAATTGAAAAGGGTTTAAAATAAGTGTTTAAAACGTAATTACCTGCAGTTGTTCTGTGCTGTGCGTATAAAAACTGGTACTTATTGGTAGTAACTAATATAAATCGATTCGTTGCTCCTACCAAAAATATGGTAGGGTAAGCATTACTTTTGTAGGGAATTGTATGGTGAATACTTTCGCCATTGAAACTTTTCATCTATCTCCTGCCATTTTGGATTTATTCTAAAAAAAACAAACACAATGTTATTTTCCAAGATGGAGGCCAAACGTCAGAATAAGAAAAAAATCCCTGGTTAAATTTCATCCTTAACATCCTGGTAATGCATTTCAACCATAAAAAATCGGTTCACTCACAAAAACGTACGGACTTACTTCTCTCGACCGGACCACGACAGTACTATTTAAACTCCATGACCGGACTAACAAGCCATGATCAAGCCATGGACTTTAAATAGTACTGCATCAAACCAACACTGACGGCAACTTTTTTACAGAGCCTGTCCGGTGTCGAAAAGATTTACACACGGCTATTTTTTTATGGACGGCACAATAGCATGCAAGTAACGCTTCCTGTACGTGCCTTCACTGTCTCTACAAAGAGGCTACTTTAAACACTTCCCCTACTGTCAACAACATGATAGTATGTAAATATGCTAAATTGACTTGACCATGGCAGGAAACTTGAGTAATCATTATTCATGGTATTAGCCTACTCTTGCTTTCTGTGTGATCAAGTCGTATAATGGTTTGTTCTAGGATTCACACGTTAGCGCTAGTTGGCCGTGACGTAAGTGATGGTGACAGTTTACATTGATTGTCGGTTGTGTGTGAACCTTGACTGTATAGATGGGATCAACATAAGAAATAGTACAAATTACATTTTTGGATGAGCGAAGCGAAGATTTCATTTCACTACACTGGAGAAAAAAATCCGGAATGTTTTTTTTTCTTCTTCTTTCTTTTTGTATTTTTGTCTGTTTGTTAACACGATTCCGGCTAAACCGATACTCCAATTGCGATGACATTTTCTGAAGGCCTTTGAAATCTCTGAACTTAGAACTGCCACGTTTTTGAGCGCAATCGAAAATTATTTCTCAATAAAATCGCAAATTTACGATTTTTTTCGATTTTTCAAAAATTTCTTCGACTTTTAACACCTACATGCTTTATCCGATTGTAATGATGTTTTCACAGAACCTTAATTTTATGAATTAATATATTCGTGTGAAATTTGAGCGCAATCAAAAATTATTTCTTATAAAAATCGCCATTTTACGATTTTTTAACATTTTTAAAACATTCTTCGACTTATAACACCTACATGCTTTATCTGATCGTAAAGAGTTTTTCACGGAACCTTAATTTTATGAATTAATATGTAGGTGTGAAATTTGAGCGCGATCGAAAAATAATTTCTCATAAAAATCGAAATTTTACGCTTTTTTCGTTTAAAAATAAAATTCGACCTATGACACCTACATGCTTTATCCGATTGTAATTATATTTTCACAGAACCTTAATGTTATGAATTTATATATTTGTGTGAAATTTGAGCGCAATCAAAAAATAATTTCTCATGAAAATCGCAATTTTACGATTTTTCGATTAAAAAAACATACGCTCATCCAACAACGCGCCTGAAAAAGCGTTTGCGAAGCTTCCTAGTAGTAGAAAACTTGAGTTTTTTAACCGTGGCAAACCTTCCCAGTCTTCAAATGCATGCTCTGGAGTCTAAGTAGGTAAGTCAGTGGCGTATCCACGAATTTCTTCCTTTTTTCCTGTATTTTTGTGTGTTTGTTAACACGATTCCGGCTAAACCGATACTCCAATTGCGATGAAATTTTCTGGAGGTCTTAGAAATCTCTGAACTTAGAACTGCCACGTTTTTGAGCGCAATTGAAAAATTATTTCTCATAAAAATCGTTATTTTACGATTTTTTCGATTTTTAAAAAATTTCTTCGACTTATAACAACTACATTTTTTATTCGATTATGATTTGTAATGATCTCATCCAATTAATACTCGTTGCAAATTCTCATTTCTTTTGAGTGTGTAAGGTTTGGCTGTATTTTTACAAGTTTTTATTGTGTGGGGTTTAATTAACAATCTAGTAAAGGATCTTTACATGGAGGGAGCTACATATGGGGGAACTTCTCGCGGTTTACATCCAATTGAATTTCTTGAAAAAGTCAAAAAGAAAATTGAAATGTTTCAAACCGTACGAACACAGATATAGTATTGTACTACAATGTCTTTCACATTATGGACACTCATAAGCTAATAACAACACATTTGATCATTCTATGAGTTAAGAGAGTCTTTGAGGAACATTACAGCACGCAACACTGATAAACACTTTCGACAATCGCAGATCAAGTAGCATGGCAGAATATTTCAAGCGGAACCTCAAACTTGGTAAATTCCTTTTTTAGATTTATTGGGAAAAAGGACGCGTCAACCGTTAGGTCATAATGCACCACTCTAACATAGGGCGGGGGGGAGGGGGCCATGCTGGTCAGAACCAGCCACGGGTAAGGGGAGGACAGGGGGTTCTCACGTCCCGGTCGTCATTGTCTTCGTCATCGTTCGTGGTGTCATTGTCGTCATCGTCGTCGAGGGGTCGTCAAGGGAAGGGGCAAGTTCCCCGACGACGATGGCCAGTGCTCGCCTCTATTTTCGGGGAGTAAAATACTACCCTTCATACTAGCTGATGTTTGCGAGGTGGACTTTTTCTCTTGAATCGCCTTTTACGATTAGCAGAGCCATGCTCTGGGCCAATTCTACCCGGGCCCAGACGGGGTTCCTATACCAGATCCGATATCAGGGCTTATTAATCAACTAATCACACATCTACCATCTGAAGTTAGAATAATACATATACAGAAAGAATACACAGAATCAGAGATAATTACATTCTTAAAACGATTCGATAGTGAAAATGTTGCACACGAAAACGAAATACTATTGCTTATAACAATGACCGCGCACACTCACAACGCAATGAAATAAACACCAATAACTGTCATGGTAAACTAAACAAGGAAAACGCTTAAGTCCCGCCGCGTTGTTGGATGAGCGTAATTGGTGCATTGAGCTGCCATGTGTTATGCGGATTTTCTGTTGTTCTGTGAAAAAATCATTACTAAGTTGAAGATTTTTTTAAAAATTAAATTAAATGAAATGAAAAATTAACTTAAATTTTAAATTTTTTAATTAATTGTAATTTAAAAAAAGGAAAAAATCGTAATATTGAAATTTTCATAAGAAATAATTATTCGATTGCGCACAAATTTTACACAAATATATGAATTTATAAAATTAAGGTTCTGTGAAAAAATTATTACAATAGGATAAAGCATATAGGTGTTATAAGTCAAAGAATTGTTTTAAAAAAGAAAAAAACGTAAAATTTCGATTTTCATGAGAAATAATTTTTCGATTACGCTCAAATTTCGCACGAATATCTTAATTCATGAAATTAAGGTTCTGTGAAAAAATCATTACAATCGGTTAAAGCATGTAGGTGTTATAAGTCGAAGAAAGTTTTTAAAAATCGAAAAAAATCGTAAAATTGCGTTTTTTATGAGAAAAAATTTCACGATTGCGCTCAAAAACGTGGCAGTTCTAAGTTCAGAGATTTCGAAGGCCTCCATGAAATTTCATCGCAATCGGAGTATCGGTTTAGCCGGAATCGTGTTAACAGACACAAAAATACAGAAAGAAAGAAAAAAAAACATTTCGGATTTTTTTCTCCAGTGTAGTGAAATGGAATCTTCGCTTCGCTCGCTACGCTCATCCAACAAGGCCCAAGTCGAAGACGCAAACTTCGTGGCCGTTTCAAATAGGCAGCTTTACGAGCCTATGCGTCAAACTATAATGACTTCAATAGTTTTAAGACTATTTCACACTCTCTCTACGGAGAAATAACATCTGTGGTTAACCACGATCAATGTGAAATAAAAGAATAGGTAAAGAATAACAAAACTTGATCCTGACACACTGAGCGAACACACTAACGTTAAAATAAGAACCAATGTAATGATGTAGGGACACAAATAAAACAAATTAAACTTAAGGAACTTAAAGAACGTTACACTGAACGAACACACTAACGTTAAAATAAGAACCAATGTAATGATGTAGGACACAAATAAAACAAATGAAACTTAAGGAACTTAAAGAACGTTACACTGAACGAACACACTAACGTTAAAATAAGAACCAATGTAATGATGTAGGGACACAAATAAACAAATGAAACTTAAGGAACTTAAAGAACGTTACACTGAACGAACACACTAACGTTAAAATAAGAACCAATGTAATGATGTAGGGACACAAATAAAACAAATGAAACTTAAGGAACTTAAAGAACGTTACACTGAACGAACACACTAACGTTAAAATAAGAACCAATGTAATGATGTAGGGACACAAATAAAACAAATGAAACTTAAGGAACTTAAAGAACGTTACGCAAGAAAAAAAAACAATACATAAAGTTAAAACAAAAAGTAACCGTCTGTTTTGGGGAATGGTCGTGGGGCTCGAAGCCTCTCCCCTGGTATTATTTAGTGACTAGTGAGAAGCACCTATAACTAAAAATCAGATGTGTGCCAGATTTGGGCGATGGACAGCGTTCTTGCGCTGCATAGTGGTTGGTCACAGGTACCGTTGATTTCGGTAAAATACCGCCGGAGCTCGGGAATGGCAACAAACATCTAGGTTTTTACATTGGATGTAATAGGGAGCAGCATCCGTGGCAGAAAAAGTCCCACAAGAGACATCCAAGGAGAGTGGAAGAACGTGTAAGGAAAACGAACGCGTGAAACGCGAACCTAATCTAATAGAACAGCAAGAACGTATAAAATACATGAAAGAAATAATTGGAACGTCACAAGAAAAGCAAATTATTAAAATAGGTATTATGATTAGGTACTAGAAAAACTAATGAACAAAGGAAGATATTATGACGACACATTGAAAGGAACAAGGTTACGATTTGAATACCAACGTGGAAATAAAACTAAAACTTCAACTAGACACACGTTGGAGACATACGAAATGGAAAAAAATTAATTAAGAGAATCTCAGGATAAGGCGACAATAGGAACATAATTCCTATACTTTGATGAAATCACATATTAATAATGACAATGATAGTAATAATAAACAACAAAATTACGGGTCTAATTGAGCATAATTGAAAATGATAAAATAATAATTATCATAATATTTTTTTTATTGTTCCAGTTCACAATCTAGATTAATTAATTGTAAACGCTCAACCAAATAAAATTTTAAATGGTAAAAAATAAATCGAATTAAAAGTCAACAAACTTTTACAACATAAACATATTTTGTAAGGCAGCGTAGACAGAGTGCTAAAATTCCATGAAAATCCTACCTCATCGCCAATGACCTATAGTGACAAACTGATGACAAATGACAATATTATGCAACATACCCATGTATTTCTCGATTTGTTTGATCGGGAAACACTCCCGTAGGTGTAATTGTTATTATTTACTACAATTCAGAAATTAAAAAAGTCCACCCCAACCGGGAATCGAACCACGGATCTCCCACATTCCAGGTGAGCGTCTTAACCACTAGACCACCAGGACGGGTACATTTTAAGCTCTGATGTATAATGCAACTACAATTCAGAGCTAAAATGTACCCGTCCTGATGGTCTAGTGGTTAAGACGCTCACCTGGAATGTGGGAGATCCGTGGTTCGATTCCCGGTTGGGGCGGACTTTTTTAATTTCTGAATTGTAGTTAATAATAATACCCATGTACCTAACACTTTTGATTGATTTTAGTAATATTATGTAATTGTATGTTACTTTGAGTTTTTTCTCCAATTTAATATTCTTGTAATTTCATTTCCTATTATTGTTAAAAATGTCTACAATTAAGGGAAGCAATCACAGGTAATTCAGCTGACAAATAAGATAGTTTTAAGCTACATTCAGCCATAGTTTAAGTAAAGTTATTTAAATATTCAATAACTACAAGTGTGGGAGCGAAATACTATCCTTGGCGTGAGAAGCCAGAGATTAAACCGTTGAACAAACAATAATCAGACACGTACAAATTATCAGAGTATGCCCAAATGTCACGTACCATATTCCTCGACCCACACAACATTTTAGCTGAAGTCGAAAACTAAACCACGAATCGGGAGCTCCAGTCGAGTCCCGAGGAGGGGGTTCATCACCAATCATGAACAAGGACAGGTTAAGGGCAATCCCTAGACCCAAATATGATACCTAAAGAATGCAGTAAAGACGTCTGAAAAGTAAATAGAATGTAAGAGGGGCTTAATAAAAGAGCGGATTATTATTTTTTATTTTTTGACGGGACATAACCTCAGAATCAACAATTATATTCAAATTACTGGAATCAGTTTTCAAGTTCAAAATTGAATTTTGAGCAGCGGTTTTTCATATATTGTTTCTACATTCCTTTATCTACAACCTAAAGATAAGGATTGTTGGTTTTATATAGTTTGTTACGTTGCACAATTATTTTCGCCTGCCGGTACAATTTCAATTTTGTACCGTTTAACGGAAAAAATCGTACAACGCTTGAAACCATATAAAACCAATAATCCTTATATTTAGGTTGTAGATAAAGGAGTGTAGAAACAATATACAAAAAACCGCTGCCCAAAATTCAATTTTGAACTTGAACAACTGATTCCAGTACTTTGATTCTGAGGTTATGTCCCGTTAAAAAATTTCAAAAAAATAATCCGCTCTTTTATTAAGCTCCTCTTAAATTCTTCTTACTTTTCAGACGTCTGTACTGCATTCATTAGAAATCATATTTGGGTCTAGGGATTAAGTACTCATGCACTTGATTAATTGATTAATTCAACACATAAAACTCAACAACGCGTGAGTACCCGTCTTCAAGTAAGGATCATCTCTAAACATCTTCGAGATACGCTGTTCATCAGGTCTGTAAGCTCCCACAATAACAACTCTTATTTCGACCAATATCTTTGCAAGAACAACAATCAAACAACTATAATCTATACAAGATCATTACAAATTATCATCTATTAAGTGTTAATAAACATTATAAGATTCACTACATGACGAACTAATTAATGAGCTTCGAACTTGACAAAATCAAACACAGACTTATAATAATTACAACTTTTATTACTTGGCTGATTATTTAATATTAACTATTTTATTTTAATATCAAATGCTTTTAAAATATTCTTAAATATTAACGGTAATCTTTGTGTTTTAATTCATTACATTCTATTATTTTAAAAATGTATTATTGTATTTTTTTAATAACCTGATTACTTCCTTTGAATTCACTACTTCACTTCTTCACAACCTAATTTATTTCAGACATTTTAATTTCATATGCTGACTCTCCGACTGATGTTAGCACGGGCAATGTAAGTTTCTGAGGTTGATCAACCTATTTCTTACTTTAGTAATTTTCTTCTAAATTTCAATAAGGTTGTGCCAGTTCAGTACCTGTCTAATAAACAATAGATTACTCACCTATAACTTCTTGAGGCTGGCATCGCAGTGATAAAGAAATAGGCCAAATTTAAATGACTATTATATTTCTAGAAAGTTTCGCCAAACTTTCAGCATAAAAGTACATAAGAAATAAAAATACGTGCATCGTACCGACGACTACACCAATCAACAGAGTAGAGAGACAGAAGAAAATGAACAATATTAAACAAAACAACACTTGTGTTGTTGTGAAGACTGTTCTGCAAGAATTCGAAGCTGCCATGAGAGTTTTAAGAAAGTTTAACAACTTCTCTTTCTTTTGAACTTTTAAATTGTCATCTCATTGAGGAAGTATTCTAACTTTGCACACTGGTTCGTTCTGGTATTCCGCATTCCGCTTTCACTCTTGGATTCATATTGGTCTATTTTGGAACATTTATATTTTGCCTAATATGTTCTTTATATAATATATTTCGAACAAACTTCTTGAATTTCATTCGTCTAATTTTCGAACCGTTAATGTTTTGGATTCTTACTATTTCGGACTCATTCTCAATTTTTATTCTTATATCTCAAAACTTATTTTCATCAAATTCGTTCTTATATAGCTTGCATCATATTGGTCAATTTATAAGCCATAACTTGTTCAATAGTCTTTATCGCCATTTATAACCTGAAAATTAATTCGTATGGATTAATTTTTTAAACGTTCCTGTAAAATTGGCACGGTGTCTGTTACTTATAAACACCTCACTAATATTTTAATGTTCTATTCCAAATTAACGTCTTTGAACTCCTTTTATCATCTTCTATAAGTATATTTTCTATTTCCACACGTCTTTGAACAATCGAACATTATTGATAAATTATTTTCTAGAACACACATTTAGACTCCGAATCGTCAATTATTTGATTTCGATTATAATCTAAAGCAATTCGAACACTTTCTTATCTTATTATTTAACTTAGTAATTTGTTCTAGTATAGCAGAAATAAGATTGCCCTCTCACACCACACACCGAGCAACTAACAAGAAAGACGCATTTGAAACACTACCATGACTGCCTTTTGTGTTTTTGCAGCAATTAACATGGATGACTTCATATTTTACAAACATTGTTTTATGACATAGGTCTACGGCGTCATCTCGTAACAAAGAATTCATTCTTGCTAAGTGCTTTGGTAAACATTTCACAGAGGTGCCTCGCCAACCTCTCTGGACCAAGGTCAAATAAATCTAAACGCGTCCGGCAGTGGCGGATCCAGGGGAGGGGCGGTAGGGGCGATCGCCCCCCCCCCTTGATCCTTGAAAAGCTAAATGTGTATTCTATAATGAATATGTTCAGCCACCAGAAATATCGGTGTTTTCTAGCAATTACGATTTTTTTTTAAGTTTATTGCTTTTGGTCAATTCCTCACAGTTGCACGATATAATTTTCTTTGGTTTACACCAAAATCGTAACACATCTATAACTTCATAGGTTTTGAAGGTCCCATGAAAATTTCAGCACGATCAGAGTAGCCATTTGACCGGTAGAGCGCGAGCAAACAGAAAAAAAAACACTTCAGCTTTTTTTCTCAGGGGAGCGAAATTAAAGTCTTTACTACTCTCATCCAATAACATTTATTTCAACACTGATTTTCAAAATGTGAGGGTATAGAAACACCTGAGCGATAGCGATCGGACTTACCTTCCTCCAGGGCCTATTTTAGTGAGCAACTGCATATAAATATATTGAAATACACCCTCTCTAAAGCCATTAAAACTCGTTTTTGAAAAAAGGGCCTCAAATTTTTTTCCCTGCACGGCTAAGCTGGGGGGCTGCGCCCCCCAGACCCCCCATGTGGTGCGAGCTACGTCGCCCGCCCTTTGAGAGGGCCTGGATCCGCCTCTGGTCCGTCTATCCAAGTTGACCTAGGTACGTCCAAAAATATAGTCTCGATGCGTAGTACGTGAGAAATCTCCATCGGTGAATTATATTATTACGTAACATGATTTTAGTGCGCCTAAACGTAAGTAAACAGATTTTTGACTACATACTCGAAGGTACATTGCCCTATAGATTGTAATAATAACCTTTTTCTGCCATAATTGACTTATGCTGTATCAAGTGTGGCCTATTTACTAATTATTTACAACAATAAAGCAATCATCTAACATTATTGTGCCAATAGAATAACGTTTACCAAATTATATTGAAAAAATACAAAATTTGACCTTCATTGACCTCTGCTGGCCACAAAATTAATTTTAATCAATTAAAATATTTTTTATTCGAAATACCTTTAAATAAGCTTTGATTAAATACCATGAGTACTAGATTTCAAAAAAAAGATTTTTTTTAATTACATTTTCATTTAGAAGATGATTAGATCCATCCACCCTAAGGGGATTTTAGGGAATTCTTTATGGGTTATTTAGTTTTATTTTCTGAATCCAATGATACCAAATTCGCTTCTGTTGCAACTTGTCCTAGGTTCAGCCTCAAATTTGCGGACAGACCCCGGACTGCTACGCCACCACGCCCTCGCCGGTGGTTGCCCGAAAGTCCACCAGGGTTTTTTTTTAACAATTCGGACATGAGATACAGATTTCTCAATTTCATTGATCGGGAAATGATGATATGGAAATCAATAGGCCTATAGAAATTACAAAAATATCAGCGGGGTATCGAACCCCGGTCTCCCGAAAGCACCCGACTGGCAATCGGGAGACCAGGCTTCGACACCCCACCGAAATGTTTTTTTTCCCTCTTTTATTCCTTCACACTTCCAGCCTTCGTTCTTGTACTTCTAATCTTCTTAATTAAGGTACATCAATAAGTTCCAAGTTACAGCCACATTACTTTTTGAATGGAATTATTGCTAAATTTTATCACTTCTGCTCATACCAGAGCTAAATCTGCATGATCAGATTCCTTTTTTGTCCTAAAAATGGCTTCCTTCTTCTTCTTATTTACTACAGTTCAGAAATTAAAAAAGTCCGACCCAACCGGGAATCGAACCACGGATCTCCCGCATTCCAGACAGGCGTCTTTGGTTGGGTTTGGTTGGGTTGGGTTGGGGCGGACTTTTGAATTTCTGAATTGTAGTAAATAATATCAATTACACCTACGGGAGTGTTTCCCGACTAACCAAATCGAGAAAAAATTATTTCTTCTTGTTCAAAAGTCATTGTTCAAAGTTTTAGATTTTTATATCTTTTTGGATGAGCGAAGCGAAGACTTCAATTTCACTGACCCCCAAAAAATTTAGCTCGGGTGTTTTTTTTTTTTTTTTTTTTTTTTTTTTTTTTTTTTTTTTTTTCTGTCTGTTTGTTAACTCTCTACCAGGCAAACGGCATATCCGATCTTGATGAAAATTTGACAGGACCTTCGAAATCTCTGAACTTAGAGGTGTATTGTTTTTGGGCACAATCGAAGAAATATTTCTCATGAATATCGTACTTTTACGATTTTTTTCGAGTTTTAGTGCGATATTTTCGTGACATTTGGGTCAATTCTGACCAAACGGGTGGGGCTACAACGTTCATATTATACATGGACATTAAGGTTATGGTGATGTAGTACCTTTTGAAAGAAAAAGTTGAAAAAACTAGCCACAATCCATAAAAATAAAGCTTTAATATAAGTTTTTTGATTTTTGTGCGATATTTTCGTGCCATTTGGGCCAATTCTGACCAAACGGGTGGGGCTACAACGTTAATATTATACATGGACATTAAGGTTATGGTGATGTAGTACCTTTTAAAAAAAAAATGTTGAAAAAATTAGCCAGAATCCATAGAAATAAAGCTTTTTATATAAGTTTTTTACGGTAAATAATACCAATTGACAGGTAACAATAAAAACTTGACAACAATCACCTACAATGCGTAGGCAGCAAAACAAAGCACTTGCTAAAGTAAAGATATCCCACACAAACTAAAATTTTTAAAAAGCTCATCCATCAACGCGGCGGGACTTTAGCGTTTTCCTAGTATAACACTCACTTTGTTTTATGTACTCCCTGCTTGTTGGATGAGCGAAGCGAAGACTTCAATTTCACTGACCCCCAAAAAATTTAGCTCGGGTGTTTTCTTTTTGTTTGTTTTTTTGTTTTTTTTTGTTTTTTCTCTGTCTGTTTGTTAACTCTCTACCAGGCAAACGGCATATCCGATCTTGATGAAAATTTGACAGGACCTTCGAAATCTCTGAACTTAGAGGTGTATTGTTTTTTGGTACAATCGAAGAAATATTTCTCATGAATATCGTACTTTTACGATTTTTTTCGATTTTTAGTGCGATATTTTCGTGACATTTGGGCCAATTCTGACCAAACGGGTAGGGCTACAACGTTCATATTATACATGGACATTAAGGTTATGGTGATGTAGTACCTTTTGAAAAGAAAAGTTGAAATAGTTAGCTATAATCCATAGAAATAAAGCTTTTAATATAAGTTTTTTACGGTAAATAAAACCAATTGACAGGTAACAAAAGAAACTTGTCAACAATCACCTACAATGCGTAGGCAGCAAAACAAAGAACTTGCAAAAGTAAAGATATCCCATGCAAACTTAAAATTTTAATAAGCTCATCCATCAACGCGGCGGGACTTTAGCCGTTTTCCTAGTAATATAACACATAGTGGAGAGGGGCTGGACCGGCACCTCCACCAAGCAGAGAAACACTTTGTTTTGGGCGCTCCCCTGCTTGTAATTGGATGAGCGAAGCGAAGACTTCAATTTCACTGACCCCCAAAAAATTTAGCTCGGGTGTTTTTTTTTTTTTTTTTTTTTTTTTTTTTGTTTTTCTGTCTGTTTGTTAACTCTCTACCAGGCAAACGGCATTTCCGATCTTGATGAAAATTTGAGGGGACCTTCGAAATCTCTGAACTTAGAGGTGTATTGTTTTTGGGTACAATCGAAGAAATATTTCTCATGAATATCGTACTTTTACGATTTTTTTCGATTTTTAGTGCGATATTTTCGTGACATTTGGGCCGATTCTGACCAAACGGGTGGGGTTACAACGTTCATATTATACATGGACATTAAGGTTATGGTGATGTAGTACCTTTTGAAAGAAAAAGTTGAAATAGTTAGCCGGAATTCATAGAAATAAAGCTTTTACTACTAGGAAAACGCTAAAGTCCCGCCGCGTTGATGGATGAGCTTTTTAAAAATTTTAGTTTGTGTGGGATATCTTTACTTTAGCAAGTGCTTTGTTTTGCTGCCTACGCATTGTAGGTGATTGTTGTCAAGTTTCTATTGTTACCTGTCAATTGGTATTATTTACCGTAAAAAACTTATATAAAAAGCTTTATTTCTATGGATTCTGGCTAATTTTTTCAACTTTTTTTTTCAAAAGGTACTACATCACCATAACCTTAATGTCCATGTATAATATGAACGTTGTAGCCCCACCCGTTTGGTCAGAGTTGGCCCAAAACGGCACGAAAATATCACACAAACAATCAAAAAAACTTATATTAAAAGCTTTATTTTTATGGATTGTGGCTAGTTTTTTCAACTTTTTCTTTCAAAAGGTACTACATCACCATAACCTTAATGTCCATGTATAATATGAACGTTGTAGCCCCACCCGTTTGGTCAGAATTGACCCAAATGTCACGAAAATATCGCACTAAAACTCGAAAAAAATCGTAAAAGTACGATATTCATGAGAAATATTTCTTCGATTGTGCCCAAAAACAATACACCTCTAAGTTCAGAGATTTCGAAGGTCCTGTCAAATTTTCATCAAGATCGGATATGCCGTTTGCCTGGTAGAGAGTTAACAAACAGACAGAAAAACAAACAAACAAAAAAAAAAAAAAAAAACAAACAAAAAAAAAAACACCCGAGCTAAATTTTTTGGGGGTCAGTGAAATTGAAGTCTTCGCTTCGCTCATCCAATAAGTTTTTTTGATTTGTATGCGATATTTTCGTGCCATTTGGGCCAATTCTGACCAAACGGGTGGGGCTACAACGTTCATATTATACATGGACATTAAGGTTATGGTGATAAAGTACCTTTTGAAAGAAAAAGTTGACAAAGTTTCCCAGAATCCATAGAAATAAAGCTTTTAATATAAGTTTTTAACGGTAAATAATAACAAATTGACAAGTAACAATAGAAACTTGACAACAATCACCTACAATGCGTGGGAAGCAAAACAAAGCAACAAAGCACTCGCAAAAGTAAAGATATCCCACGCAGACTAAAAACTTTAAAAAAAGCTCATCCATCAACGCGGCGGGACTTGAGCGTTTTCCTAGTAGCTACATGAAGGTAAGTACTATACTTAACGCCAGATCAAGGTTAGTGCTATAACTGAAGCCAGATCAAGGTCAGTACTATTGAATCCAAATGAAGGCCAGTACAATACTTAAAGCAAGATCAAGGTCACTACAATAATTGAAGCCAGATGAATGTCAGAACTATTTTTGAATCCAGATCGCAAGATTAGTACAATACTTGAAACCAGATGAAGGTATAGCTGAAGATTATCAAACGGCTAGCTCTTCAACTGTAGAAGTTTGTTTATTTTTCGCACAACAGGCTACAAATTTCAGATATGTTCTCAACACTATGACACATCTCCAGTATAAAGTAGGCCAAAATTAGTTCACCGGAAGTTGGTCAAAACAAAAGACTAACGCAAACTTGTGAAAAAAACCTAAAACACACTTAAATATCTTTATCTTTGCCATTGTATAAGTTAGAGTCTTGAAATTGGTCTTAAAAGTTGTGAATTAACAACGTCTATTAGAATTTGCAAACAAAAATATCAAAATATTGTATTTTAAGAGTCGCAAATTAATAAAAGTGTCAAAAATTACAGTAAAAAATGATTTACCGCACTTTAGTTCAATTTTAAATGCATTTTATTGTTGAAATACCAAAAAAATATTTGCATTGCTATTTAGCCTGATTCTTTGGCTAAAACATTGTCCCGCTGGTCGAACTCTGGAACGTGAACTTCATAGCATCGTTTTTATTATTCCCCGAGTTTCGGTGCAGCTCCCGCGGCGCTAACCAGGCACAAGGAAGTGTTTTTTCGGGGTATCGATATAGGTAAATAGTGCATTAAATCGGAAATGGTTTACTTTAAGTCAATGCGGTTAGTGTAGAAATATTTAGGAAGGCTTACTATTGAAGTATATTATATTTTCATTTGAGAAAAACGGCACATATACCTTTATTATGGTATTGCCGGTAATTAATAAGAAAATGCGATCTTTCCAATGTTTAACGGAATGGTTCTTGAAACTTATCAAATCACTGAGACCACGATATTATAGCTATCGAAATACCAAACACACAGTTATAAAGGTATATGCATCTTCTCCATGTTGCATCAAACCATATGCATCTAGGGTTATTGATTGTCATAATAGGCCAATATTAGTGAAGCACCGTAATTCATGGAATGTTCTATCATTTTATTTGCCGTAAATAATACTAAATATTTTTTTACAAGATGGCGGACGAAGATCAAAGTCTGAAATTTTTGTCGGTTTAAGGCATCAATGGTGGGGATATTGAGAAGAAAAATTAATTTTTTTCGTGAAAAACTTTAAAGAATAAAAAATAAAAACACAAAATTTTCAAGTTTTGGAATTTTCTATTTTGTTATTTTGGTGCAATTTTTGGTTCATTTTCTAAAAATAATCCCCAACTTTTGAGAAATAAACCTTTTCTCATACCAGCATAAGGTAAAGACATTATAAATAATGTTAAGTTGATCAGTTCAAGGGCGCCGAAATTGTTGCGGTATGAAGTATGTTCGTTTTAAAAAAAAACTCTTAAAAAATGTAGTTAGAGGCGGGTAGTTAAATTCCTTTTTTTAAATGGCTTTTACCCTCAACATTAATATTATGTACTAGTGCGATGTTATATTGAAATGGTTAAAATGGAACTTATGCTAATTTTTAATTATACTTTTTATTTTTGTATTTTAGTTTCAATGACCAATATGGGTTAATTATATTGTTTTTGTCCAAGGATGTATTTTACATTAATATTTACTATGGCAGCTGGCACAATGAAAATGTTATTATATATATGAGGCAGTCTTTCAATCGAACAGGCAGTCTGCTCATAAAGGCAACTTGCTTGTTTCAAATTGTTTTATCATAAAAATAAATTGATTCTAGAGATGCGTTCGCGTTCGACTGTCTAAATGTAGAAGCAGGGATACAAAATACTTAACACCTTCTGCAGCTCAGTATAAGTATAAGGTGACCAGACGTACCGGTTTGACCAGAACAGTAGCGTTTTCAGAACACTTGTACCGGTAACCGGTGTCCCGAGAGACTCATTAAAATGACGTATTTGTACCAGTTTGCAATTTTGGGGAGAAAGTGTCCTGGTATTTTCTTAACTATACCGTGCATGAAAGGATAATGTTTTACTTTAAAAATACACTCCTCTGATTAATACTAATAGTAGAGACAATGAAATAGTTCTTCCACTTTCAAGAAGATAATTAATTTTCTATCGGAGTGTGCGAGTATTATTAATGATTTTGGTGGAGGTGCCGGGTCGCGCACTGTTACGTAAAAATCGTTAGGCCTATATATTTGTGGCGCCACCTTACCAATGCTGACTACTTAGCCATAATAGGAACCTGGGTCTTTTGATACAAATTTATATTCATTTTGGAAGTTTTGAACTATTTTTGGGCAAAAATAATAAAAATTCGTCACTATTATGTTAGTTTCAACATTTTCATGTAATATCACTTACTGAATGTCATAGCCTAGCCCTAATATTTGTGCTTGATGCTTGACCATTAAAATGATTTAGAGAGAAGTTACATTTAAAAATGAATTGGATGGTACTCTGTCTTCACGTTTGGTGCCTACATTTAGACAAACATCAATAAATAAAATTAGTATTGTTCATATTGTAAATAATAAATATAGTGAAATTTTAGAAATTAAACGAAGTACTCGGACTCGAATTTGGACTCGATACTCGAGTTATTTTAAGTACACGTTTCGGACTCGACTCGAACTCAAAAACCTGGACTCGCATATAGTGCCATAATAAATTTTTATCGTGGGAAACCTGTTATAGGGTGCAATTAGCCCCTCTTCAGGTGAACTAGGTATGTGCGGATAGGAAATTGTGAAGGGATGTCCGAGGGCTATTTTAACAGGACTCAATCCCTTGCAATCGCATTAACGACTGAGGAAAACCTCGGAATAAACCTTCAGTCAGGATTGCCGGTCTCGACGGGATTCGAACCCAGGACCTCCCGAATCAGAGTCGAGCGCTTAGCGCCCGAGCCAACACTGTCGGTCATTATTAATATGTGTATGACTTACTAACCATCTGTATGTGTGTGTTCGTTGCGCAATTGTCAAATCGTTGAATCGATTTTGGTAACATTTTAATTCAAATTACTTGAGAAATTGTGTCTTTTCCCAATCTACAAACGTACTAAGAACAAAATGTTTGATTTTACGTTATAAATAATCGCCTAATTTATGTATACCGAGTTTGTTGAAAGTTTCACCCAATATCCGGGACCAATATTGAAGAAGCTGTTTCAACTTGTACAAAAAATGTCACCAATATATCGACTGGCGCTGCCTTCGCCCTGAAAAGACTAGTTATTTGGAGTTCCAAGAAACGGTAACTGCGGAACTTCTGGAACAACAACATCATGTCCCGTCTGAATGGCACACTGCAGAAAGACGGTGCCGTCAACGCTTCGTTTGCAAGGACGCCATTTCGTTGAGATGATTCCTCCTACTGGCAATGAGCAACACCCGTCGCGTAGATGTGTAGTATGCAAGAAGCATGGCAGTCGGAAGGAAACTAGCTACATGTGTCCTGACTGTGATGACATCGCCCTGTGTATTTTTCCGTGCAACAAGACCTACCACACCATTAAAGACTTCTAGGCTTCTGTGGCTTCTCTCGTCATAATATACTATCGCATCATATCTATGCTTGCTCGTAGTACGCATGAACTCTAGTGGTTATGTCTTTCCACAAATGTATTTTTCTCTCTTAGTATGCTCGTATTATTTCTGACAGACAATACGCTTGAACTCTGGTGGTTTAACCTTTCCACAAACAAAAAAGACCCCATTTTGGTTTTAAAAAAGGCCCCATTTTGGTTGACTCCTTGGCGTTGGTTATGGGGCTTTTTACTAATTATCAACCACGTTGAAATAATAAATAATACATTTCTTGTTCAACGTTTTTTAATGTGTTTCCCTGCCATTTTATTTTAGTTTTAGTGCTCCTTTATTTCTAATTAAGTTTTTTAGGTTTTTGTTGGGTTTTAGATAGTCTGGTTGGTGACTCAAAAATAATTATTCATAACTGTAGGCCTATTGCATGCTGGAAAATGCTATAATTGATTTACTAAATATATGTCTGTATTTTAATCGTTTCATTTATTTAGGTGCAGGGGGCGGATTGGGGAAGAAAACCGGCCCGGGCAATCTGTTGTGAACGGCCCAAAATTATGAGCGGAAAACCGCGGGGCCTGGGGCGGAGCCCCAGCCGCCGGAGGCCTTTTTGCCAAAGGCGATTTTTTTTTTGGACATATTATTAGTTAGTTCCCGATTTCTAGGCTCAAAAAATACATTTTGAGGGCCTTATCCTGCTCCTCCCTAATTATGCCACTGCCTTCACTGCATACCTTCAGGCACCCATTCGCGTCCTATCCTATCCTATTTTAGCGTGTTGTTTTTATATCCCGAAATTTTTGTAACAATCAAAAAGCGTGGATTTTGTGAGTTTTAATGTAAAGACGGATGTTTGTAAAAATTCTTATAGCTCATGGCTTGAGAGCGTGCGCCGATAACCTAAATATAGTTTGTCCTAAGCAAGTTGTAGTAGTGACTAACATATAATTGGATGAGCGTAGCGAAAGATTTCATTCGACTACACTGGAGAAAAAAATCCGGATTTTTTTTTTTTTTTTTGTGTATTTGTCCACACGATTCCGGCTAAACCGATACTCCAATTGCGATAAAATTTTCTGGAGACCTTTGAAATCTCTGAACTTAGAACTGCACGGTTCGAAAAATCGATCAAAAAATTATTTCTCATGAAAATTGCAATTTTATGATTTTTTTCGATGTTCTTGTTTTTTCTGTTTGTATTTTTGTGTGTTTGTTATCACGATTCCAGCTAAACCGATAATCCAATTGCAATGAAATTTTCTGGAGACCTTCAAAATCATTGGACTTAGAACTGTCCACGTTTTTGAGCGCAATCAAAAGATTATTTATCATACAAAACGCAATTTTACGATTTCTTTTCGTTTTCTTGTTTTTTCTGTTTGTATTTTTGTGTGTTTGTTATCACGATTCCAGCTAAACCGATAATCCAATTGCAATGAAATTTTCTGGAGACCTTTGAAATCTCTAAACTTAGAACTGCACGGTTCAAAAAATCGATAAAAATTTTTTTCTTATGAAAATTGCAATTTTATGATTTTTTCCCGATTTTTTTGTTTTTTCTGTTTGTATTTTTGTGTGTTTGTCAACACAATTCCAGCTAAACCGAAACTCCAATTGCGATACAATTTTCTGGAGGCCTTAAAAAACCTTTGGACCTGCCACGTTTTTGAGCGAAATCGAAAGATCATTTCTCATAAAAAACGCAATTTTACTATTTTTTCCCGTTTTTCTTATTTTTGCTGTTTGTATTTTTGTGTGTTTTGTTAACACGATTCCGGCAAAACCGAGACTTCAATTGCGATGAAATTTTCTGGAGGCCTTCGAAATCTCTGAACTTAGAACTGTCACGTTTTTGAGCGCAATATAAAAATTATTTCTCATGAAACTCACAAGTTTACATTTTTAATGATTTAAAAAAAATGGCCCGGGGTAGAATTGGCCCAGAGCATGGCTCTGCTAATCGTAAAAGGCGATTCAAGAGAAAAAGTCCACCTTGCAAACATCAGCTAGCAAAAAGGGTAGTATATTACTCCCCGAATCTAGAGGCGAGCTCTGGCAATCGTCGCCGGGGACCTTGCCCCCTTCCCTTGACGACCCCCCGGCGACGATGACAAAGACAATGACACCACGAACAATGACAAAGACAATGACGACCGCGACGTGAGAAACCCCCCTTCCTCCCCTTTCCCGTGGCTGGTTCTGACCAGCATGGGCCCCTCTTCCTCCCCCCCCCCCCCTAGGTTAGAGTGGTGCATTATGACCTAACGGTTGACGCGTCCTTAATCCAAATAAACCAAAAATACTTATAAAACCTACATGCTTTATCCGATTGTAATGATTTTTTTCACAGAACCTTTATTTTACGAATTGATATATTTGTGTGAAATTTGAGCGTAATCTAAAAATTATTTCTCATGAAAATCGTAATTTTACTATTTTATTTTTATTTTTAGCATTTTCTTTGACTTATAACAACTACATGCTGTATCCTATTGTGACGATTTTTTCACAGCACCTAATTTTATGAATTAATACATTCGTGTGAAATTTGAGGTCATCGAAATATTATTTCTCATGATAATCGCAATTTTACGATTTTTTTTCGATTTTTTAAATTTCTTCGACTTATTACACCTACATGCTTCGGTACTTTATCCATTCAATTACAGTCGCTAACTACTTCTTCGACGATAGTAAATTTTTTAAAACAATATAAACATTTTCAATCCCTAATAAACATTTTTTTTAAATAAACAATATTTTTTAACTTACATATATAACAGGTGGCGCGATAATACAACCTACCCGGTTGACGCGCCCCTGATCCTCATGTCGTTGTAAAATTTAAAACAGTATTACCAAGCGTGTTCGCAGGCCATTAGCAATGGGAAAATGAAATCAATTTAAATACCATTTGCAAAACACAGGCAGCTCAATGCACCAATTACGCTCATCCATCAACGCGGCGGGACTTAAGCGTTTTCCTAGTATTACAACAAGTATTGTTTCAACTTATCTGAATATCCTTTCTGCATTGTTTTGACTAGTTTACTATTTACTACTACTAATTTACCCCTCACATCTTTAAACTACTGTATTCAACATTTGGGTCAACCATTCAAAATTACCGATACGACGCCGCCTTTATACTCAGACTAAGCATTTCTGCCGACCGGCCCTACCAACAGACCGGCCCACCGGGCATTCGCCCGGTTGCCCGGCGGCCCAATCCGCCCCTGTTTAGGTGACATAAGCAAGACCTTACAAATAAGTCATGCTTTGTTTTGGTTGACCTAGTGGCTGGTTTAGTATAGGTGGGGAAAGATTGATAAATTTTAACAATGCATACCATGTGCTAAATAAGAGACTTTTTTGAACAAGAAAATTGTTAGAAATAAAACATGTTGGACTATTCACTGTTCTTTATATTATTACAAATAAATTAAATTCATAGTCAACAATAGTCCAACGTGTTTTATTTCTAACTGCTAATAATATCTTCAATTGTAGTTGGGGATTAGCATTAGAAAATGAACCAAAAATTGCACCAAAATAACAAAATAGAAAATTCCAAAACTTGAAAATTTTGTGTTTTTATTTTTTATTCTTTAAAGTTTTTCACGAAAAAATTAATTTTTCTTCTCAATATCCCCACCATTGATGCCTTAAACCGACAAAAATTTCAGACTTTGATCTTCGTCCGCCATCTTGTAAAAAAATATTTAGTATTATTTACGGCAAATAAAATGATAGAACATTCCATGAATTACGGTGCTTCACTAATATTGGCCTATTATGACAATCAATAACCCTAGATGCATATGGTTTGATGCAACATGGAGAAGATGCATATACCTTTATAACTGTGTGTTTGGTATTTCGATAGCTATAATATCGTGGTCTCAGTGATTTGATAAGTTTCAAGAACCATTCCGTTAAACATTGGAAAGATCGCATTTTCTTATTAATTACCGGCAATACCATAATAAAGGTATATGTGCCGTTTTTCTCAAATGAAAATATAATATACTTCAATAGTAAGCCTTCCTAAATATTTCTACACTAACCGCATTGACTTAAAGTAAACCATTTCCGATTTAATGCACTATTTACCTATATCGGTACCCCGAAAATAACACTTCCTTGTGCTGGTTAGCGCCGCGGGAGCTGCACCGAAACTGGGGGAATAATAAAAACGATGCTATGAAGTTCACGTTCCAGAGTTTTGACCAGCGACAATGTTTTAGCCAAAGAATCAGGCTAAATAGCAATGCAATTATTTTTTTGGTATTTCAACAATAAATGCATTTAAATCGAACTAAAGTGCGGTAAATCATTTTTTACTGTAATTTTTGACACTTTTAATTAATTTGCGACTCTTAAAATACAATATTTTGATATTTTGTTTGCAAATTCAATTCTAATAGACGTTGTTAATTCACAACTTTTAAGACCAATTTTAAGACTCTAAACCCATAAAATGACAAAGATATATAGATATTTAAGTGTGTTTTAGGTTTTTTTCACAAGTTTGCGTTAGTCTTTTGTTTTGACCAACTTCCGGTGAACTAATTTTGGCCTACTTTATACTGGAGATGTGTCATAGTGTTGAGAAACATATTCTGAAATTTGTAGCCTGTTGTGCGAAAAATAAACAAAAAAAATCCGAGCTCGGCTGATAATCTTCTAATTGTAAGAGTAAGAGTAAGAGTAAATTTATTTTTGCATTTTAGTTTACATTACATTTGTTTGGATACATTTTTTCTAATAGCATTATCTTAAAAAATAATATTGTGATATAATCATGATATTATGAGTGTAGGTTAATATAAACCTTGTTATGTTGCTAACATAAGCAACAGCTTGAGTGTGGAGCAACAGAACATGCTACTAATCTAGACTTAAAGACTATAAAGGAAATAATTAGTGGATTATGGTATCTCAATGGCTAGTACGACTTCGTGTAATACGGAACCGACCAAACTTCCATCTCGCTCAACCGCCAAGCCCGGCAAAACAATCACACCGATCTCTACTCCGAGAAAAACACCAAAGTCCCAGTGGCGGATGTAGGACATAATCATGGGGGGGGGGCGATTCGCGCGTGCCTGTACAGTCGTGGGAAAGGGACTAAGCACGGACGCACGGGGGGTATGGGAGGCAGAGCCCCCCATTAATAGCGCCGCAGGCGAAAATGTTGAAAATCAGGGTTTTGGAGTGCATTTGGTGCGTTTTAGAAGAAAAAAAGGTGGGCGGAATGCAAAACCGAAACCATGTAGTTTGTGTGCGTCAATTTGTTTTGTCGTCATGTCGAGCTTACAATTTACAGAATTGGCCTACATTGCAACATACTAGGCCGCTTCGCGAACGATTTTTTTAGTCGCGTTGATGGATGAGATTTTTTGGAAGTCTTTTAGTATGCGTGGGATCTCTTTACTTTTTCAAGTTCCATTACAAAATCATTTTTGTTAAATTAGGATAATTTTAAAGTAGTATTAATTTCTATGGTAATACCAATTAATAATGTAAAATATCTGGAGGCCCGAAGACTGCTTTCTGTACGCATTGTAGGTATTGTTGTCAAGTTTCTATAGTTACTCGTTAATTATTATACACCTCAAAAAACTAATATTAAAACCTTTATTTCTATGGATTCTGGCTAACTTTTTCAACTTTTTCTTTCAAAAGGTAGCCACTATACATCACCATTACCTTAATGTCCATGTAAAATATGAACGTTGTAGCCCCACCCGTTTAGTCAGAATCGGCCTAAATATTACGAAAATATTCCATTAAAAATCGTAAAAGTACGATATTCATTAGAAATATTTTTCGATTGTACCCAAAAACGTGGCAGTCAAGTTCAGAGATTTCGAAGGTCCCCTCCAATTTTCATCCAGATCGCATATGCCGTTTGACCGGTAGAGCGCGAACAGGAAAAAAAGCATGCACCCGAGCTAATTTGTTGGGGGGTCAGTGAAATTGAATTCTTCCCTTCGCTCAGCCAATAAAGGCTTCAACAAATGTGAATACTGCTAAATTAGTATATCACGCCTACTTTATGTAGGGTACTGAGATATTGTATAGAATTCTGGGGTCATTCCCAGGAAGCTGGCAAACTATTTAAGATTCAAAATTGTGCCCTAAGAGATGTGTGTGGACTTGTAAACAAAGATCACTTTAAGCCACACCCTGTAAATACCATTTCATAAAACATGGAATCTTGACTTGAATATTAAATTCAGACATTTATCTCCATAATACTCGATACAGTAATAATATTCATTTCACTCAACAAAGAACAAACCTCACCAAACATAACTCTAAACATTGCACTTTATAATAAACACTCTTAAACACTAATTTAAATGAAATTGGAAAGTTCAGACATAGCCTCACAGAAATTCTAAGGAAAAATTATTCTACAGACGAGTAGGCCTAGTACTTTGAAGACTTAAATTTTGTAATTTAGTTTCAATATAATCAATCTCAATTAGAGTATGATTTTTTCAATTTAAAATTTTAATTTTTAATTCCATGAATCAATTCAAATTTAATTCACTTTGATCAACTTTATAAAATTGTAAATATTATTAAAATAATTATGCTACCCCTATTAGGTAAATCTTTATTTTGAATTTCATGTTGCTTGATCTGATGTGTGGGGCGGTGTGGGGCCTGTGCTACAAAAATAGGATTACACAATTCGATGTAATTGTATGTAACATATATTTGCAATACTAAATAAAATAGGTACCGGTATCTAATATATCTAATGTAACAGGAATAACCATAAATAATTTCAAAGAATAATGTCGGCCTAAAAAATTATAAGCTCTCATTAAAGGGGCTAAAAACCCCAAAAATTATTTTTTACCATGTGATCTATAGCACAATACTACACTTAAATGACCGTTTAAAAAATTATATCTTGTAACTGTGATTTAACATGAATTTTTTAATTTTTTGATCTAGAAATTGACAAAAAATGGTGTTTTGGAAAATTTCCTAAATCGGCTATAACCCATTTCTTTTTTGGTCCACATAGATACTAGAGCATAGTAGGCTACCAATCTAAAATACCCCTTTATAACATCGTGTCTTGAAACTGTGCCCAAATATACCCTCAAACACGCAAAAATATGCATTCCAAAATCACACTCCATCTTGGTAATCAGCATATTTTGACCGAACTACTTGCCCAAATTACAAAACAAAATATAGAGAATTTACAGAAAAGGCTGTCGAGTACGTCAATAATGGCCAATATTATTTTGGATCAAAATCCTCCAAGGTCACGGGGCATAAAGATCGTCCCCATGTTATTTCTTATGGGAGATTTTTGCCGATGGGACCTAGCTCGAAAAATATCATGTTTGACAATTTTTTGGGAGGTCATGGTGGCCCCAATAATTTTTCTGTTAATTGCTAAATTCATTACAAGTTAGCCTGAATGAAATATATTTTTTGAGTTTAGCGGTTAAATACCCCTTTAAGATTAATATTATTCAAAGCAAATGCAATTTGATAAATACAAAAATTATGCTAGGGATTTTTTTTTAAAGGGAACTTCTTAGGGATAAATTTCTCAAGCATGATGTATTTGTATAAGTTTTTATTTATTTGGTGATACATTTTGGTGGGATGCACAACACACGAGTAAAAACCAACAATACTATGTTCATTGTATCATAATAACATATATTATGTAAGAAAAGAAGCAAGAAATGAATAAATAAATAAATAAACTAATTTTAATTATTATATATGGCAGGAGGAATCATAAATCATAACATAGGTAATATTAAAAATAATATCTAGGAAACATGTTTTCCTTGGTTGTAAAAAGAGATCACAATAAACTGGGATTGATAGTTGACATTTCCTGTAAGATAATCACTAATCAGTCACACTTCAGGCCAAACAAAGCATAATGTTTGACCCTTTACTAGGTAAAATAGTGGTACCCAATATATTAATATCTTTTTTTGTGATTTACAACTCTTGTGCTGATTTTACACAAAATTCCAGGTCGTCCCAGATAACTTGTTCACTTCGTTATATTTATTGATTTAACGTCTATTCCTATTCAGTTATAGAAACTGATTTACAAAAGAGGAGATTCATTTTGAGGACATACCTCTTGAGCAGGTGAAAAAAAAAATCAAGAATATAGCTCAGATTTGAAATTTTACAAATGTTTCACCAATTTTGAATCTAAAATTGTCAATTTTATATTTTTTAGAGATCAAGGAAAGTTGCTAAATAACCTAGTACAATTTACACACAAAGAAATTAATCGTAGAAAGTGAAAAATTGGGTCCCACTATTTTGGCCTATAATGGTTAATACAGTGGGACAATATTGTATGTATCAAAGTACACTACAGTCAAATACAAAATAGTAGGCTACAATTAATTTTCTTATATCTTACAGATATTCTATCAAAAGTCAAAACATACATTGTTAATTAGATAGCTAGTCTAAATCGCTACAAAACACGCACACGCAGAGTTAGCTATAGCCACAAAACTAACTACTTATTGCCTAATTTACTTGTGACAATCTTGGAACTAGTCCCTGTTCATTAGAAAATATAAGGAACTATTTCGTACCTAGTTCCCATTCAAGAGGTAATATAGTTTCATTTGGTGTCAAAAAGGAACATCATACCTCATTTCATCAGCCATAATATTGTGTGATTATTGCCAAATTTTGTACATGCATTGTTTGTAGGTCATTATGTGTTTCGACAATATTAAACTAATTAAAGAGCCCGTTTCTGTCAGTCTTATCTGTGAACGTGTAATGTCTCATGATAAAAATCAAATATTACCCCTAACTGGGACTTAACTGCTACGAATCATCAGCATTAGGCTGCAACTGAATAACTCACTTTGCAAAGCTCTTAAGGCACGGCTGTGTGGATCACTTAGACGCCTTACGCATTGGGCTTGTACGGAGGTAGCGCTGAGAGAGTGAGAAAGTGACAGTGCAAGGCCCAATATTGAGATGAATTTTTTTGTAACTGTTGCTATCCAAAGGATGGCTGAATTATTTTTTATTGCTGAATAAAATAGTAGGCGTAAAATAAATTAAAATAATACCGGTCTTCGTAACTGTTTTAGATCAAGAACACGGCGATTTTAAAACCAAGCCACGTCCAAAACATTCTAAGAACCGAGTACATATTTACGAAGTGTGCGATAAAATTATGACAGCCTATGCCCCTAAAGGCCTAAACATAGACATCTTATTTGGCGAGGTTGGCGTAATAATTGCGGTAATTTTAAAAAGGTGATTACTTCAACAAGATAAAAAGTCACTTTTGTAATCGCAATTCTTAAAATCATTAGGTATTTTCTGTTAAATACTACGTCTGTGGGATTAACTACTTTATTCATAACTTACAAATATAAAATGTTAAGAGGAAGGCGCCAACATTAAAACCACGCAAAATAACCTTATTTTAGTAATCTAATAACTCACATAACGCTACACAAAAACAAAAAAGTGGATACTAAGTCCCATGTGGTTTAGTTAGAATAATATCTTGCATAAAACGTTTACAAATACTATTGTAACCAGAAATTATTTTAATCAAGGTTTAAATTTAATTAAAATACCGTAATTAAAAAACGCTAATGGTTACAATATTTGAATAATTTTTCATGCAGGGTGTAGTTCTAATGAAACTACGTGAGACTTAGTAGCCCTTTTTTCGATTTTACATACGGTTTGAGAGATATTACTAAAATAAGGTTATTTCGCGTGGTTTTAATATTGGTGGTGATCCTTGCCCTTAATACTATAATAGAGAAAGGTCATAATTTAATAAAATATCACAATAACATGACCAACAACAACATCACCGTTGTGTGTAAATTGACAACATGGGCGTGCATGATCTCGCCTGACCTTGACGAGTGCCAGGTTATCGAAGAGACGAAGACCAATTATGTACAACTACAAAGAGATTATTTACAACAAATATAATTAAATAATAGAACACTTAGGGTATCACATAAAATTATGGATAGGTACACAAAACATACTAGGCCTACAGTTCATGGCCATGAGTATACTTGGCAAAAGAACTGGATGAATGCTTTCAAATTGTGGCACATTTTCAGTGGCGTTTCCTGCATAGGGGCAGGTGGGCCCCACCCACAATTTCAGGAACAGCACAAATAATCAAATAATAAAAAAATATTTAAAATCGCTTGAATTATTTATTTAAGTATAATCGTATTCAATTTCGGCGCCAACAATAGAATTCGAGTCAAGAGTCGTTAAAAAAATATCGCAGCACCGCACGCATACACGCATCCACGTGAAGCGTTCCTACGACAGCTTTACACGGGGCTAGCCCAGGGTAGCCATAGTCGCCCTATGCCTCAGCATGCACGAATAGCTCCGCCCACACAAGCGGATTGCGCCGCGTACGGTACCAAGAGGGTCAAATCGGATCTAGCCCCATACCGTGTAAAACACTGACGGGCGGACAAATTCGACGCAAAACAGAGCATTTATTTTTTTAAATGTTATGTTGGTAAACCTGCAGATATGCACAACTGTAGAAAACCCTTGGGTTGACTTTGAAAGGACAATACTAACTAAACTGTGTTTTGGAGCTACAAAAGTAAGGTATTTTCACTTTTTGTTGATTTAGAAAATTATTTGGTATTTAGGGTTTTGTAAAAAATTAATTTGTGATTAAAGGCTTCACTTTGCAATTAACATTCCAATGTGCAACTTGTTAGGCTATGATTTGCATCCACATTTATGGGAAATTGTGTAGTGAGGATACTTGAGACATGGCTTTATTGTATAAGTTGAGGTATTTTACCACATTTAAATTCAATACATTTATTTAGTATTTCTAGGCCTAGGGTAATGCAATTGAAGAGGTATTTTTGTTAAGGAGAAGCAAAAGTCACAAAAAAATCAGTTACAACCCAAAAAACTTATTGCGCGCAAAGTTAAACGCAACAAAGAAATCAAATTGAAAGTAATTCATCTAGCATTGACGACGTTCAGCCGCTTTCGGATTCTGAGCATGAAGATATGACTCTCCAGGAAGATTGTGTCTTTAAAAATGCTTTCCATATGCAACTGGGTAATTGTAGCAATCCCAACTGTTAATGGCAAGATAGGGTGGTATGTCGGTGTCTTACAGACAAAAGTGGGACACTTGTGGGAATTCCATAACTGTTGTATTAAAAACGGGAAACATTTCAAATGGCCTGAAGAAGAAGACATTAGTGTGCAAGTTAAAAAGGTCCTCAAGGCACATTCAAAGTCGTTTTATCGGCAGCCGTCTAACCGGTTTTTCTTTAATCGACAATTTCAGTGATTATAGCATCGAATAAAAATCAAAATGTATCAAAATGTTTCTCCGATAAACATAATATGTTGCCTAAAACAATGTCTCACACCCTATTAGGCTATTATGAAACAATAAATAAAGTATATCACACTAGGAAGCTTCGCAAACGCTTTTTCAGGCGCGTTGTTGGATGAGCGTAATTGTTTAAAAACAAAAAAAGCGTAAAATTGCGATTTTCATAAGAAATAATTAGGGCCTATTTGATTACGCTCAAATTTCACATGAATATATTAATTCATAAAATTAAGATTCTGTGAAAAAATTATTACAATCAGATAAAACATGTGTTATAATAAGTCGAAGAAAATATGTAAAAAAAAACAAACATAAAAATTGTGATTGTCATGAAAAATTATTTTTCGATTGCGCTCAAATTTCACTAGAATATATAAATTCATAAAATTAAGGTTCTGTGGAAAAATCATTACAGTCGGATAAAGCATGTAGGTGTTATCAGTCGAAGAGATTTTAAAAAATGAAAAAAATCGTAAAATTGCGATTTTCATAAGAAATAATTTTTTGATTGCGCTAAAAAACATGGAAGTTCTAAGTTAAGAGATTTTGAATGCCTCCACAAAATTTCATCACAATTGGAGGATCGGTTTAGCTGGAATCGTGTTAAAAAACAGCCAAAAATACAAAAAACAAAACAAAACAAAAAAAAAACATATCAGATTTTTTCTCCAGTGTAGTGAATTGGAATCTTTGCTACGCTCATCCAATAAACATAGATCTAGTACTCTGTCTCAAGTATCCCCTGTATCCGTCTCAAGTATCCCTAGCTTGGGGATACATGAGACACAATGCACTAATGGACTCAATTATTTCCCAAGCTTACTGTATGCAACCGTTTGCCTTGTTATGAAGATATATATATATGTTACCTAGCTAACATAATAAGCTATAAGTGATAAAAATATTCAACCATCTAGTTGCTATGAACAAATTTTTAAAAAGTGTCTCAAGTAAGTAGTAACTATAGTACCAGTCCGTATTATCACGGTCGACAATGGTAAGTTTACTTTTAATGCAATTTAGAATGCAATGTTAAACAACATTTTCGTTATAAAACTGTGTTGCACTTCCGACAAGGATGTAAAATAACTTTTGAACAATTTAATTTGTTCATGTGCTCAGCTAAAATTCTATTTTGTTTAAAAACTTTGTAACATTTTGAGCAACTATGTATTTTCCCAGTCATCTCATCACTAATATGGCTTAATAGAGCTTTTGTTTGGCAACAAACTTGGTTGCATTTTGAACACGCTAAGCTTCTGGCTGCAATCGTATTTCATATGGTAACGTAACATTTTAGCAAGAGTGAAAACTAGGTCACACCGCGTGCAACGGTGTTTCCTACCGCAATCATGCTTAATGTGGTAGTTTAAATTGTACTTATTTTTATATTGAGCCTTGCAGTTTCCGCATGGGTATTTGGTTCTGCAATCGATTTCCGCGTGTAGGTTCAGTTTGGCCAAACTCTTGAAAACTTTATTACACTTTGGACAAGGGTACATTTTGCAGCAATTGCCTAGCCCTAGCGAAAGATGACTAGTCAGGTCCGCTTCCATTTCAAAAACCTTCAGGCACAGTTTGCAACGGTGTCGTTTTTGGCAACTTCCGTACGTGATGTGGCGCCTCAAGTCTTTCTTCATGTCGTAAACCTCGTCACAAGTCGAGCACGGATACCCACTTTTACAAGCGTACTTGACGTGACGGTTCCAGTCCTTCTTCCCTGTACAGTCCACCCCACATGCCGGGCAACGGGTCTTTCTAGTGCACTTACAAAAAACCCTCATGTGTATCTCCAGTATCTTTTCACTTCTGCAAATTTTTTTACAGTTAAGACAACGGAATTCTCTACCACACCTGTTTTTAATGTGGTCCACCAAATCATGCTGTTGGGTGCAATAATAGCCACACTTTACGCAATGGAAGCGTTTGGATCTACCCTTTCCACTAGACATTATCAATGGCGGAACAGAGCAGTCGTCACCATCTGAAACATTATTTTTTTTAAATTAAAATATAATTTTGGACAACATATTAAATAGGCCTACAGCCATAATGACAACATAGAGCGCTCCATCTTCCCATGTCCACTCTGGCGACGAACGCTGGAACCGCGGTAAAGAGGATAGGATCTACACATGCTATCCTCACACGTAAAAGATTAACTAATTGAGATCACTATCAGTATTGTGAGAATTTCATACACACAACAAGCAGCATCTAAATGGAATATAGCCTTCAATATCATATTTAACAGAAACAGAATTCATTCCGTGAACAAAGCATTGGAGCCACTGAAAACGTAACCAAACACTAACTAACTACCTACTGTTATTATCTTCAAGCTACATTTCCTACATTGAATATTATCTGTTCACAATCCAAATCCACCTACTCACTTTCCTGTATCTTTGGTTATGCCTCTTGTTGGAAGATCAGTGTCTCAACGCGTCACGCACTGTTTTGTTATTTTGTGTAAGGGATCCACAAGAAATTACGTAAACAAAACACATTCCCTCTCTCTTAGGTAATTCTGCGAGATATTAACTAAGAGTAGTCTTCATATTAATATATTAAATTCATACCTAGGCCTAGTTAATAAGTCTATTTTTTTTTTGCCTAAAACAATCAGTAGGCCAATTACGCCGGTACTCTTTTGGTTGGGGTCAGTCAACTTTTTAACACTGTTTTTCCATTAAAAACAACAAAAACCACTTGAAATAATTTCTATTTTATAGGCCCAATTGCAGTTGTATATAATTAATAACTGCACTCGCAAGTTTCATTTCATGCTGTTTTATAAACAAAAATAAGTTATAAGTAGCGAGGAGTGACGCGCCTTTAGGCCGACCGATCATGCTGAGAACTCAACACCGCCACCGAGCCGATGTTTGTACTCACTGCAAGTAACCTTACAAAACATAATAAAAAAAATACTAAAAACAAAAAATACCTTCAAAAACCTTTAACATTGCTATTTTAAACAAAAAAGGACTTTTGCCACAAAAGGACTTTCGTTTGAAATAGCGACGTTAAAGGTTTTGTATAGGTGAAGTATTTTAAGTCGAAAAGGTTGGTATAAGTTCGGAAGGAGGCATCACCCAAATGTCAATATCCAATACGGCCGTAGGCCTAATGTGCGTGTCTTTATGTATGGCCTGTGTAAATTGGTACCTACTTCTGTCGTTGGTATAGACCAGTTTTTTAACACTTTCTTCAATAAAAACAATGAAAAACAACCTAAAATGAGTAATATTTTATAAATAGTCTTATTAATATATTAATATTATTAAAAAATACACTTAGGGTACATGTTTCATTTCATTATGTTTTATTAATAATTGTAAGCTATAAATAGCGAGGAGTGATGCGGCCTAGGCCTAGGACTAGGAGGCGTAGACTGGGCATTTGCCATCGTAAAATGCAACATGGCGGACAGTACCAACCTTTTTCACTAAAATACTCCACCTACAAAACCTTCAACGTTGCTATTTTAAATATAAAGGACTTTAATAAATAAATAAATAAATAAATAAATTTTATTTAGAGTCTACCCACTCAGTTATATAACTGATTTTCAGTGGGGGACTTTAAATCAAAGCGACCAAGCCAACCCTGCAGGCCCCGACGCAATCGACGAGTGAGCGATAACCAACCAAAGATCGATAATTTTAATAGGAAATATAGCAATCAGTGGTATGGACAGTGCGAACACCCGCGAATCAACGCCAGAATCAACAAGGCCGATTCAGAACAACTCTGAAATTTATTATGTGCTTCGTTGCTAGGACGGCTCCAAAGTCACCGTTTACAAACTCCTAAGACAAGAACTGATGGACTTAAGTCCAAATCAGAAGTTAAAAAACTTCTAACTTTAGCGGGAATCGAACCCTGGACCTTCTGCATTGGAAGCAGATACGCTAACCACAAGACTTTCGCTTGAAATAGCGACATTAAGGTTTTGAAGTTTTTTTGTAAAAACGTGGTGGTTCTATTTTGTAATTTTTTTATTATGTTCTTGTTAGGGTAGGCCTACTTCCAGTACATATAATAACTCTGCACGGCAGGCCTAAATGATGGCGGCCCAAAAACAGTGAAATGTGTGAGTGATTAGTATGAGTAATTAACCTAATAGGCTAATTGTATAATTTCAGAGTGATTAGTGTTAATAAATCGTTAATAATGAGTTATTCTTTATTTATATCTCATTTGAAAATGTTTTTCATTGTTTTGATTGAAGACAAACAGTGTTAAAAACTGGTCCATACCAACGACAGAAGTGCCTGTAAATTACTAATTAAGGTAGGCCCCTACTACAGTGTACATTTTCAGATCAGTAAAATATATCAATAAATCGTTCATAATTACTATTTCTATATTTATTTCATATTTACAGTGTTTTTTTGGTGTTTTTAATGGGGAAAAAACAGTGTTAAAAAGTTGACTGACCCCAACCGAAAGAGGGCCATTAGGCCTATAGGGTATCACATTAAAAAGGATACTTGTCCAGATTTACAAAACCCAACCTTGGCCGGGGATCGAATCCATATCTCCAAAAAGACCACCGGGACTGCGGTACCGTAGTGTATTTGCTGCTGAATTATTGATCCAATTGGATTCAATACATGTTTTTGTTTTTATATGGTAGCCTCCTACTATCTGAATTTTCATAATACAAAATTATTAAAATAACAATCAAATCTCCTCAAGTGTGTAGGCCTATGGGTGAATAAGGATTTAATACTAAGGCCACTATGATCCTGAGAAAATTAGGCACACACCCATGTTGTATTATTTGGGATTCCCAATGTTCTTTTTATATTGTTGTTTTGTCCCCATAATTGAATATTTTGCATTTAAAAATTTTTGGAACGCATAATGTTTAGGCCCAGGCCTACTGCTTTATTGTCTTTGCAAGCTTGAATTGAAATTAATTGAAAAAGAATTTTACTCTGTGGATGAATTACATAATTACAATAGGTACTAGGAGGAAAAATGATATATTTGTGACATCCCATAGGCTGGCTGTATATGAGAAAAGCCCCACATATGCAGGAATAATCCTTTTTAATAAGCTACCTGCCATTATCAAAAACAAACCAACTGATACATTTAAAAAGGATCTTAGGACATTTCTTGTTGAAAAAGAATACTACGATATTGAGGAGTTCTTGGCGGACAATAATAATATGTCTTGACAATACCATTTATTTTGCATATTATAGATGCCTAGACTTATATTATCTAGTAGCCTATCTTATATTAGTGTAAAAGTATATATTTTTATTGTGTATTATTGTATTGTTGTAAAAGTGTATTTTGTAATTAATGTAAATTAGTTTTAGTATTTTCTATACATCCTAATATTCAAGTCTTAGTCTTTTGAAAAGACGTGTTTAATAGCTAGCTAGCTTATAATGTAATGTTTAGAACTTGTTTATCTTGTCATAACATTGTAACAATATATGCTAGTATTAGGTATACAAAACAAGACAATAAAATGAAAAAATGAAAAAATGAAATGAAATGCTGGCAAATGCTGATAACCATTGTGATAACTAATACTTTTAAAAATATTTTATCGAGGGCCTATAGAGGTATTTTACTACAGGTAGACAGTCATTTAAAGTCGATCGATGAAGTGAACTACCCTATCAAAACAACAATTTCTTTAACATTAAATAAACTTAAAACACCTTAAAATAATACTTTTATCTATATTATCATCATCTAGTATTATTTAAAACGGTATTCAACACAACTTCATCAATTTATGTATTTTATACAAAGTAAATAATAATATTGTTCTGTTCTAAATGCGCATGTTGTATTTTGACTCCAGTAGTATCATGCTAGGCACAATCATAAAACTACATATTATACAATAATCAATGTACATAAATATTTGTAGCACTTGAGTAAGAAATGGTGAAGAAATGCAAAACGAACACAAATTCTCTATATATATGTATTTCATCGACATCAAGATAGTCAAAACCACAAATTAAGATTTTAATTCTACCTTTCTTGTAGCAAATAACCACATGTTGACTTGGCAACATAGCACTGGTTTGTTATGATGGCAGTACTGAATGTCCCAAAGGATGTAGCAAGCTACCAGCGTCCACCTCAAACTTATATTATATACAAATAAATAGTAGCAGTTGCGTACATCTGCAGAATATGGCTGTGTATTACGACAAAGAAACATTGGCTGATTGATTTGCAAGTGTAAACAGCGCCCGCATTGCAAACAATGAGCCTTTACGCTCGTTTTTTCTTAGCGTCCCTCAAACGCCCCGCGTCTGTCTGCAGGAGTATTCATCTGAGCCGCCCGAAAGCCGTGGACTCGAGTGGCATGAGCGCAGCGTGTTCGCGTAGCATGCAAGAGGTACCCGGTTCAAGACCTGGCCTGTGCGGGTTTTTTTCCTTTTGTTTTTCCGGAAATAATAATTATTTATATCTTTATCCGTGATAGATTTAATTTTTGTACCCTAATATTTTTGTGGAAGTTATTTTTTTTTTTATTATTATTTTTTTTTATGTATATTTGCCACAGCCTCTGTTGGTAATCTCTTGGTAAGAACAGGTGGATTTGAAAGTGGTCTCATCTAGGCCTAATTTAGCAAATGTACCAAGGCCCCAAGCATGTCTTGCAATCTCCCGTGCACGCTCGTAGATTTATAGATGAAATGGAATAAATAAATAATATAAACAAATAAAATATAAATATAAATAAATGAACAATAAGTACGTTCACATAATTGTCTACTAGTCTACCGCCTTATCTATTTGGTTTACAAATTAGAGCAGCAGATAACTAAATATTGATATGAATGCTGAGCCGCGAGCAGAATAGGCATTGAAGGTGTTGGCCACACCCACCCCTGTCTCTCGTCATCGACAGCCGACTACAGCGTGCGACGTCACGGCGCTGTTGCCATAATTCTTGTTATCGCTCGGCCGTACGAGTTGAAGTTGGACCAAACATCTCAAATATCTCGAAAACGAACCCCGTTTGACCACATTTTCAAAAGCAACTAATGTTAGTCGTGAAATTATCTACATTTTGCACGTAAATTTGTTATTATTCATTAACAGGTCACGATGTTACGCAACGATATGCGATTGAAAGTGTAGGTTTTTGTTCATCTACAATGCATAAGATAGGGAATTCCAGCGCATTTCAAAACGCAATAGATAAAAAACTAGTACCGTTAGGCCCAAAAAGTTTTTTGCTTTACTCACAAGCTCAATCTCATCTTGCAGTACCTGGAATCTGAAGGATATCTATTACATGCGCAGTTATCATCTATCGACTTTAAATTTCTGTAGTAGCCCTAAGCTATAAATGATGTTATGTATATGTATCTAATGTCTTGTATTATTGACATTTTTAACACATTGGAACATAGGCCCTAATTGTTAGCCTATGATGTGTGTGTGCCACACAATTATTTTGTAAAAACTGCACAAATAAAAATGAACAATGAACAATAAACAACCATATTGTTTGCAACTAGCAAACTTTATTTATTATTGTGATAGAACAAGTAGGCCTACCTACCTAAATTGGCTATAAGGCATCTAGGCATATTTGTACAATCCAATGTGCCACAAAATAAAAACTAGGCCTACCTCACTAGGCCTAACCGCCTAGAAACTGGATTTGACTTTGAGTAGAGGCTAGACCTGCATGTAGGCTCTCTTGGTTTTAGGTTTGAGACTCCATCTAGGAATACTTGGGTAGGCCTACTACTACTAGTACCTAATTAGTAGGGGTCCAGGAAATATATTTTTTTAATAAAAAAATTATGCTCATTGAAATTAAAATTATGCTTTATTTTGCTTTTTTGTTAGTTTTTAAAACGTCATCAAATGCGCCTTTTCTGTGCGATTAAAATTGATAAATCTAACAATCAATTCAGGCATGATTGGTAAAGTCAGGTAAAGAGTAAAGACACTACAAAACACTGACAAAATGGTTGTTGGTGGTAAACGGTCATTCAATTAATTTTTTGCGTGATTTTTCTGCACTTACCGTAATACTAACAAAACGGTTAATTTTGCTGATTGGGCGGTAAAAAACAATAAAAAGCATTTTTATGTCTTCATGCAAAAATGGAAAATTTCTCCTTTTGGTGCAGTTTCAAATTGCATTTTTTTAATACCGTATCATAAGCCATGAAATCTTATGAAAAACCTGTTTCAGGTATTTTTAAGAAATTTAATTTTTTTGCTGATTGCGATTTCCCTGGATCCTTACCTATTAGGCATAAACTTGTTATATTTGCAAACTACGTAGGGCCTAGGTACTACGGTAGGCCTACCATAAAAAAACTTACCAGCATTATCATCAATGTTTGTACTTGTAGAGGATAAGTATATGTGAGCCTCTATCGTATCCCCATTCAATGGCAAGGTTATAGGAACTTCAAATGTTTCCAGTTGATCTGAGCAAAGAGCTTCTTCGCTAGGTTCAATCTTAATGTTCTTAAGCTCTGCCATCAACTTGCAAGGAATGCTCATTTCATTGCCCAATTCCTGATTAATATTTGCCATCAGTGGATCCGGATCGCACATTTCCTTGACCAGTTCAATTTTAACACTTGCAAGCTTTTCCCTGCTTGGTTTGATCTCAACATTTCCAAACTTTCCCATCAGCAGATCGTGAATTTCCTTGGTTGATTTCGGCACAGGCATAATATTCCCAAACTTTTCCCTTGGTGAATCACAGACTTCATTTCTCGTTTCGAGCTTAATATGCTCAAACATGCCCAGCTTTGAACTATTACATTCTTTGCAATCCTCAGGGTTAATATTTCTGGGACTGCTAGGTTCTAGATCAGGAAGCAAAGACCGTCCCTCCTCGCTTCCGTGAAATACTAGGCCTACCGGGACAAGGAATCCAGGCCGCATGCTGCTACTGACTGAAGGTGTTTGCGTGCGCTTTTTGCCACTGGGAGTTGGTATTGATTGTTAAGTTCTGTTTTTTCTTACAATACCAATGGGCAAGCCGTTATTTTTGTGTATTACATATCTCTTCAGTGAATACTCAATGTCGTGATCCATGTTAAAGTATGCCTACTTTGGGACGTGCTGTGGGAGCTAGGTTGCCTTGCAGGTTTTGTGGAAGGCCTAGAAAGCTCAATTTAATTTAGGCCTAGGGCCTAGGGCTATTTCTGAAAGAAAATACACGTTTATTTGTTTAATTTAAGCTGAGATCCTAGGCCTAGGGCTAGACTTACACAAAATCACACTTCTCTCTAGACCTAGGACTAGGCCTAGCCTAGAGCCTACCCCAAACTGTTAAGTTATAAATTTGTTTGTAGGCCTAGGCAGTTGAACATTTTCTAGGCCTAGGCCTACTAGCCTCGGCCTAGGCCTAGGCCTAACCTATGATGAAATTTAAATCCAAATCTGTGGGACCTAGACCTGCCATTGTCAATATTAAATAGTAGTGAAAAATAAGGTAGGGCCTAGGCTTAGGCCCTAGGCATAGGCAAGGGTCAAAATCAGTAAAATGTATTAACGGGGCTAGGGTTACTAGGCCCTAGGCCCCCAAAGGGATTGGATACACAAAGGCCTAGGTCTATGTAGGCTAGGCTAGGGGCTCTAGGCCTTGGTAGGCCTAGGCTAGGCTAGGGGCTAGCTTTGAGTGAATAATAAAACCATCTATGGTCTACTAGCCTAGGCTAATCTCTATAATCCCTTTACATAATGATAATATTCACCTCTCCTCCGGTCAAACAACGCCACCGGACACAACCAGTCGTCGACCCTCACGAAGAAACAATCGCCAAACATAACCTCAAACTCAGTGTAAACAAACAAACGTTGTGCAGTATACCGCATACTTGGGAGTGACGGGTGTGGGAAAAATTAAATATTACGATAACGAAAACACGAAAAGTGAAAACGATTCAAATTTACGATACGAAAACACGATACTTTGTAAAAATATAATATTGTAACTATTTATTAAAGTAAAGCACAACGTGTACATTTATTTATTTACAAAAGACTTTTAATTTTCCAATTGTGTGGTGGACTGCGTTATAGGCAGGGTGATTCTGATTGGTCGATTTACTTACGTGTTTATGGTAGTTTTGGCGCGATCACTAAAAAAAAAGAACAGCTTTCAGGATCAGATTTCAGATTTAGCACGCTTTTATCACATTGCCCTACAGATTGAAAAATAACCTTTTCTACCATGATTGACTAATACCTTATCAAGTGTGGCCTATTTACTAATTATTTACAACAACGAGACAATCATCAAACATTATTGTGCCAATAGAATAACGTTTACCAAATTATATTGAAAAAATACAAAATTTGACCTTCATTGACCTCTGCTGGCCACAAAATTAATTTTAATCAATTAAAATATTTTTTATTCGAAAGACCCTTAAAAAAGCATTGATTACATACCATGGTTACTAGGTTTCAAAAAAAGTTTTTTTTAATTTCCATTTTATTACAATTTCATTTAGGGGATGATTAGACCCATCCACCCTATGGGGATTTTAGGGGATTCTTTACGGGTTATTTAGTTTTTTTTCCTGAACCCAATGATACCAAATTCGCTTCTGTTGCAATTTGTCCTAGGTCAACTTGGATAGACCCCGGACTTGTGCTTTAAAATGACTTATTAAAGAGCTTTTTTATTGAACACAAAGTAATATCCTAGTTGACCTGTGTAAAATATTGTGATTTTATAAGATAGAATGGATATCATTCTTGGTTTATATCTAGAAATTATTAACTGACATTATGCTAACTTAACATTAAACTAAACTAAATTGGCTTACTTGGAAGCCTACATTAAATTTTAGAAATTACTTTTCAGAGATCATCATAAATTGATGTACCTTAGTGTGCTAGTTTGTTCTAATTCTCATTAAAAAATTGCCTTTTCACAGTTAGTATTTGTTTCTAAAGGGCTTGGCTTGATCAGGGGCGTAGGAACGGGGGGGGAAACTCCCCCCCCCACTTGTTGGCTTGACCCCTCCCCCCCAGTGGGGGTCAAGCCAGGTATGAGTGTCATTTGCTATCTTATAGCTTGTTGGGTGATTTTTAGGATTTTTACTACAGTCGGGCTTGCAAACAAAAAGGAGGGTTTTTGTTATTTTTTTTTTTTAGAAAGATTCAGTAAGAGACGTGATTTGCGAGACTAGACTAGCAATCTGATTTTAGACTAATATTCATTATATTTTGTGTGCAGTGTTTTCACTCCCAAGCAGACTGTCGACCGATTTCAGTCAGGTAGTCCATCTTCAATGCAATATTAGCTTCAAAATAAAACCCTTATTCCCAATTAAAATTCGCCTGAAAACGTGTTTCAGGCCACCTATCAAGGGCACCTTTAAAAAAAATCTCGCCTACGGCGAAAAAGCCTCCGGCGGCTGGGGCTTCGCCCCAGACCCCGGTTTGCCCACCCAACCTCGTAGTCAACTTTAGTGTGACCCCCCCACTAAAAAAATAGTTCCTACGCCACTGGGCTTGATACAAGTAATGTTATTAATAAGATTTGAGATAATATATTCTCTGCCTACTTGAAACACCCATAGACATTGAGCCATTTATTTAACAAGGTAATGGAAGAAAAAACATATTTTGGGCAAAAAGAGCCCAGCATGTAACCATCTGAAAAAGATTAAGTTACCATATCATTATTATTATTACTTAAAAAGTGATTTAACAGGAAATGTAATTCTTCTCCTCTACCTACACATGCAGTTCCCATGTTATGTTTGCCAACATCGCTATTATATAGTACTCCGATTTAAATTTATATAGTAAAGCACCGTAAGTGAAACCACCAAAATCACACTCCTAGTTTATACCAATTTTACTTTCGATGTTGTACACTTTTGACTCAACACCAAACCTGCAGGTGCAAAATGGGGTAGTTAAATACAGTCACAGTTAATAAAAAATAAAAATCGAATTACCACAATCGTACCATATGTTCTATACTCAATGATAGTACTTACGGAGTTGGAAGAGGATTTTGGCATTTTTTTTAAGTTTCATATTGAGCAAAGCCAGCAGAACACAAAATAAAACAACTTAGTTTTATTTCACAAAAGGCAAATGTACAATTAATCATATAGTTTATTTTCACATAATTAATCATTATTTTTATAATTTGTTGTTATACTATAATACAAATGCATACGTACATCCTTACTCTATCTAGGTAGGCAATGAAACATGTCTACAAACACCTTACATTCATATTATGTAGAAAATAATAAGTAAAATTAACGTTTACATATAAGAAATAATATAGTGATTACAAGGATTACTTCAATAACATATACACATATTGTTACATACTCGAGCCTCCATAAACAATTTTCTACACAAATCTTCCTCCTAGAAAATTACCATTTTTTAACAATTTTTATAACTTATAATGTTGGTTCTAGTGTCTAGTATTAATGAAAATAAAACATGCATTTGCATTGGTACTACTGTACTGTTATCTGTGGTACTATTGTACATAGGCTAGTTAATTCAAGCCCTATCGGAAAGACTCGTCACAGAGTAATATGAATTATTTCTTGAGACGTAACTACATAACAATATGAAACAAATGAACTGGAAATATTGTACAAACCTATCAAGTTTAGTTCACGTTAAAGAGTTTTACGACCTTCCCTTGATGCAAAGGAAAGCTAAACCCCTCACAACTGTACGACATGCTGGTACGCGCAATTGGGGCAACTTCTCGCAATGACTACACGATAACAAGTTCAGAAGGAACGTTCCAAGTAGCTACCTAGCCCATAAATTAAGCATTTGAAACAATTTACTACAAAAGGGAATATAAATTACAATGTAAATTTCAACATTATCAATTAGCAACATATACAATATCATCTTGTACAATATATTGGTACCTAACCTTGATTTTCTGAAAACACTATAAAGAACTAATTTTACTAAACCCCAGAGACCTTTGTGTCTTTGCAAATTAGATTAACATTGTATTTTTAATTTTTAGGCAAACTTTTAATTATATTGACACATATTTATACATTCCATTAAAAATAAAATACAATTCCATAAGTCAGTTTTTGAAGGTGGAGAAAAGACAATGTCAAAGTTTTATTTTTTAATTGTACCAATAAGATCTGTAAATTAGATTTGAAACCTAAATTTTTCTGTGGCCCTCCACCCTACCATTAATTTTAAATATTAAAAAAATGTTTCAAAAGTTCCTCTTTGGCCTTACAAACTTTTTGTTCATTTCACAAAAATTGAGCACCAAATTCGTGTCGGGGCAAAACTTAGAACAGGGGGTCTATTTACTAACTTGTGCGACAATAGTCGATCAGCGGCAACTTCTGAAATTTAACCCGAGGTCAAATATTTACTTCACTGGCACGCAAACGTCAATACTACTACCGAGCTGAGCATGACTTATGGACGGTGTTCTCCGTTGGCCGCACAAGTTCGCAACGAATCACCACTTGTTCAGTTTTGGTAAGTTATTCAAGTGGAGTTCAACAACAATGACATCTCGACGTTTGCCAATGGAAAACACCATTGTTCTATTTACTAAATAATCCGACACTTTCAATCGACAGCTGTCGTTTGGGTTAGTAAATAGGCCCCAAGTACGACTCTCGCCCGCAGACGACTAAACTTCCCCAATGAATTACTATAGATCAAATAGTAAGCATTCACAATCAGCACCAACTGCCCAGCATGTAGAGTGTGAAACCAGAATAAACTTTACGCAGGTATTTAATTTACAGTATTTAATTAAAAAGAATTATAATCTTCGTGCTTTAATCATACAAAACGAAACCCTTATTAATTACGCTACTAACTAATATTAATGAAAATTATTTTGTATACGAATAATATTTAATATAATGTAGAAATTAAAAAATCCAACTCTACAGAGGATTAAACCAGCAAGGGTCTCGTGCTTGCCCGGGGTGCAACTTAATTAACGGTTGCATTGTTTATGGTTGATGGGTAATGATTATGGATCTTGTTAAATGAATGATTTATTCCACCTAAGAGAGTGTTAATAAACAGATAACGTTAATAATGCTTGTTAAATTGAGAATATTATGTTTATAGTAACTAGTAGGCCTAAGGCTAGGGTCAGGACTGACATATTGTTCAATTATCGATATTACACAACAAATTTGAGATCAACCTCTAAATATCAAAATGTTATTATTTGTGCAAAAGAAAATCAATATTTAATAAAATATGATATCAAAATAGTGGGCATAATATAATTACGTGTGGCTAAAAGAAGAGTTGATAAGGTATCACGAAAAATGCATAACAATGTTTACGTTCTCAAACTAGTGTTTAATTAAGCAGGTCTAACCAAAATTTGAAGAAAGAAATCCAGTTTTTTTTATGACCAGGACCCAATTTTTACGAGCACGACAGAGATTCTAAAGGACTTGCGTTGATACTCATTAATAAAATAATAATATAATTAATTTTATTTAGAGTTCTTACCCATCAGTATGTAAACTGATTTTCAGTGGTATTTTCATTTGTGTTATAGATGACCTCTACCATTCAGTTAATTATTTAGTCGTTGTTTTAGGCACTCAAACAGTGGAGAGACAGATATCTTAGTTATGTGTAACTTTTATTTATGATTATATAAGTAAGTGGAAATTGCAATAATTATTTAACAGACAGTAGTACTATAAATCACTACTAGCAAAATGAATGTTGACACTTTAACACAGATAACTTATTACGTAAAGCTTCGAAAACTTTAATCAGATTTATACTAAAATTTTGTATTGTCTAAATGAGACTCGGGCAAGATTTTGCAATTTAAAAGGACGAGATAGTTTAAGAAATAGAGAAATCACAAATTGTCTATGTTTACATATAGTAACAATACTTAATAAATAAATAAAAAAAAAAATATCGATATATTTTGTATGTATTAGGTATTGTTGATCTGTTTTTTAAGTTTAACTACGGCAAAGTTGTCTCGACATTTCAATTTCAATACACGTGCAAACAGAATAGCAAAATGTTCCATTGTGCGTCTCCATTCAGATTCAAGGAAAGTAGAATTCACA